>OZ023312.1:87841764-88242924 GCA_964007375.1 Ophion obscuratus | reverse complement strand
GGTACAGAACGGTTGTTGTTGCTTATTCATATAGGAATCCGGTTGGGTTATCCGGGCGATGGGCCAACACACACAGTCATGTTCTTGCACCCTTCCATACCGGGCGGATTTTTTCCTCTCAGTGCGCTCCAAGCGCGCCCCCCCCGCGCTAGCTCTCTCTCTCTCTCTCTCTCTCTCTCTCTGTCTCTTTATCTCGCCGATACTTTTAAATCCTTTCCTGTTTCGAGATAGAATTGTCTTCGACGCGAGTCTCTGGCCTACTCGCTCCCTAATGCATGCTCTCGGAAAATACAGCGAGTCTGCAAGTCTTAATCTCATCAGGCGACTCGATCAGACGTGTTCGCGGTCTGGCAGGGGCAAGCTTCTTATTAATTTCTTCGGGAATCTCTTCAATCTCCCTTTGAAGTCCTTGCCGCCTATATACGAATCTAAACAATTTTCGTCTCACAATGATGTTTTCGGCATTTCCGTTTTTCCCAATCACACATCCACCAGCCGCTTGTTCACACCTCTCCCTGTCGCGCGCTCGAGAATTGTTATTGTGAACAGACGTCGCTACAAAGATCGGAGCTACCCCCATAATCTCCTTGGCCTCTCTAACTTTCCGGGTGGTACGAGCCTTGAGGATTTCCACTAGTAGCATCGCCCGACAATTAAACACAAAAATAGCCCCCAATGACGCTCGCTTCTCTCTATTATGATGCCTAAAATTCCGGCACGGCGTTCTCGAATGCTCTCGATTTCGGTCCAACGCATTCGCATTCGCTCTCTCTCCCTCTTTTACTCAGCCCCTTTCACCAACATTCGAGCGCGCGTCGATCGCAGAGATTAAATCGAATTAAATCGTTGCAGTCTTTCCGCTTGTTCTTTCGCCCCAACCGTCTCGTCTTTGCGCGATTGCGGTGATAGTACAGCGGGCTGGCTGATAGATGGCGCTCGATTAGCTCACCGCTCGAATAATCTTTCAAACGGCTTGGACGGAGCCAAAGCGAGCCGCGTATTGCCCGGAGGAAGGACTGCTTCGACTTGATTGGATTATTTGCTCTCTTCCCCGTCGTCCTGGTAAGGCAGAAACGCCCTCGCTACCGACGACGATGACGAACGAGTCGTGGATCAAAATACAGTTATATATCGGACACCAGCGGTTATTTCGGAAGCGTGGTATTCGAGGATAAGAAATGATGATGATTTGTTTAATGCTCCAGGACTAGTTGTCCTCTGGCACACAATACATATTGTCTGTTGACTAACTCGATACAAGTTAAAAACCTAGATCTAACGACGCCTCACGCATAACTTGAGTAAACATCGATAACCCGAAATATAATTGGGTACAGCCTCACGACAAACCATACCTAATGCACTTAGACGCAAATTAGCTGTCGACGACCCTGACTACATGGGATCTGTTGTCAGAAGGATCACAATCCTTCATGCCAGTGAATCATCCATCGCGCATTGTCTTCGGTGGCCACTGAGGAGCAGTGACTTATTATACCCAACTTTAGGACGAATTACTATCTTAGGTCTTTCTGCACCACCTCATGTTAGCTCTGTTATACTCTCCTATTAGAGCCTGAAAAATAATCTCATGTGTGTGAGTGTAGGGGCGGCGGGGCTTCAAAGTGCCAGGGGTAAGTTGTTCCTCCAAGCGACAACTCTTACTCGCCGTCCCGGCGTCACTAAAATGGATGCCGAAACACCACGATGGTATGACGTTTTGCGACGCACTTGACACTTTTTGCTGTCTCTATTCTTCGCGAAGCTATGCATATTAGAACAACGTACCCCCGCTACTTTGACCCCGGCCTCCTCTGCCTTAACCCAGTTATTGTTAAACGAGTCTATGAGCTGATTCCAGCATAGACAAACTTTCAATTATCAAACCTAACTTTAATGTTATCTCTATTAATATTAATTATTTTTAACAATATACTTTTTTACTATATCGTATTTTTTAAATGTGTTTTATTGTTATATAGTATATATGACACGCTGAGAGCAAAAGTAAGTCGAAAAAACATTGCAAGCAAAAGGGAGACACACTGTTCTTCAGCGCAAAAATGGGATATATCATTAATCTCAGAGTAAAAATGGAACAACTGTAGTTCAGAGCAAAAGTGATATAACAAAAAACTGCGAGCAAAAATGAGTCAATTCTTTAACTCGTTTTTGCTCGCAGCGAAACATGACTCGTTTTTGCGCGCAGCAAAAATTTGATTGATGTTAAGTGGTTGTGGAAACTTGTCACGTTTTTGCTCGGAACGAACATTTGAATGGTTTTCGGGTTTTCGCATCAGTGTTATTATGGTTTGATCCTGTATCGATTTTTTTTCATGCAGTATTATTTTCACATATGATCAAATTTTTTCCTAAGTGGGGCAGTTTAAATTTTATTCAGATGGTTCCGGCGCGACTAATGAGTCGATTATTTTTGTACAATATTTCGAACAACAAAATAATTAGGAAAAATTTGATTATAAATTATGTGAATAAAATAACGTAAGGATTGAGAAAATTCTTTCTAATTTATTAACAATACTTTTTTTGATACAATTTTTGCAATCGTTCTTTTTCGTCTTCGCTGTCGCCGCTCGCAAAATCGTAATCATTTGGTTCCACATTACATCTTAGTTGTTGATAGAAAGGCCTGTATTTTAAATCAATAAATTTAACCAATTGCATTAGGTCGTCGTACTTTGCTTTAGTTATGGTGTTTCCATTCGGATACAAAATTGAGAGTTGCATTTTGGTGAATTGTTCTTCTGAGACGTTTTTCTTGCCAATGTCAACTCTTCTCAGCAACCTATCATCATAGACCATGTACAAGTGAAACGGTTGTTCTTTATCAAGCTTGATCGTTCTGGTTTTCAACCAGTTGATTTTTTTTTTTTTTTTCGTCCACTTTTCTGTTCACGATTAATTTTTGCAATTCTTGGGACGTGAAGAAATCGTTGGACTCCATTTTCGTAACTTCAAAAGTGGGTTCTTTTTTCTTCGTTTTTTTTTTTTATTATTTCGATCCAGTGATCGGGAGTGTTGACAATTTCATGCATTTTACGCTCTTTCTCAATCAGGCCAAAATTTCTATCGCAGCTATTGTAGCTATGACCGGATAGAAAGAACTTCTGCTCGATTAAATCGATTTCACTAGAGGCCAAGTAATGCTTCAACATAAGCGTCATTTTTATGTTACGATTATGCCCCCCACACGAATCCGAGTACAAAATGAGATGTTCAATACGATCTGGCAGAGAATTCAGCAGGTGCTTCCGTAAACATGATGCAATTTCTTGTGCTCCTCTACCGGCAACATTTTCCGACCAGACGTACATATAGGCTGAAACAGAATAAAAATTAGCTTTCACTTTTCGATTGTTTTCTGCGACAGATAATTTTTTAATGTTTACATCTTTGTATGCGCACCTTTTTTTTTAAGCTCATCATAAACACATAAGTTGTACGTCGCAAGTTGACGTTTGTAAAAGGCGATGTTCGTCGTCAATGATGGCGTTTCCAACACCTTTTGAAGGTCAAAAGTTAAAACCGCTGTTTCCTCCGATGAATTATTTGTAACATCCTGTTTAAACTCTTCGGCAATTCGTTCTCTCACAGCCTCATGTTCTGCTTTCATCTTTTCAAACTTTTTTCTCTCGTTGTCAGGGAAATCTTTGTTGTCCAAGTTTGTCTTGATGGAGTCGCACATCTTGCACGTGTCAGTGTGTCTTTTTTTGAAGCTTAAATTGAACTCAAAATTAAAAATTTCGCGGAAAATATTTTCAGATACTGCATTGTTGTTGTTGCTATCGCTTTCTTCTTTGTACATTCTGTACATGGTCACTAAATTGAGATTCGAATGGAGGTATTGTTTTTGCGTTGCTGATCGGCCGTAGTGTGACACATATTTAGGGAATCTGTTAATGAAATTTTTCACGCCATTTCTAGCAGCTACACTTGTACGATTTGCTGACGGTGCTTTGCCTCGTGTTTCTGATCCGCTCGGATTAGTCGTTGCCGATTGTACTGCTCTGTTCATCGTGGATGGAGTAATTTTATAACATCCCAGTAAAAATGACCGACATACTTTATGTTCGATTCCGTTACTGTCGTTAAGATAATAATGGAAATTACATTCCCTTTTCTTTTGTGGAATAATTGGCAAAAATTTATCTTTTTTCGGAGCCACAGGCGTTTTCTTTACTGATGAACGAATTAATAATGTCTTCTGCATATGGGTGGATAAATCATAATAGGTAGAAAATATTTCTTTCTGCCGAGCGAGGTCGATTTTTGTCGAACAGTAAGGTTCACATTTGCAGACGGTTATTCCTTCAAATATTTTTGCTGGTACAATTTTTCCTTTAGCTGTTATGTGCTCACGACCACGTTCGACATCTTCTTTCGACATATTTTTCTTATGTAAATTGGGTTGTCTCTTCCGCTTTCGAGAGAGTCTTGTAATAGGTGGTAACAAATCTGGAAACCGAAGGATAGATACTTAATTGGTAATGTTACAGAAGATAACAATTATTGAAGGTAATTTTATAGAAAATTACTTGAAAAAGTAAAAAATGTCACCTTCACTATCTTCTAAATCAACATCGTCATGTTCTGCGTCAGAATCTGAAGGGTCAGATTCACAATCTTTGTTGTGTGCTGCTGGAATGACAACATTATTTGACCTCACAAGTTCTCATGTAATTTCGCGTATTTTCTATTGTCGTACGAATATCAGTAATTCAAGTCTCCATATAATTCTTACCTGATTCCATTGCACCACTATCCATAAAGACTCGTATGAAAATACAACGCTGAAGTAATCAGACGTTGAACCGCTCGTTTGGGTTCTCACTGCTCGTTTTTTCACGTGAAAATGAGCTAAGTCAAAACAGTTGAACTACGCAAGTAATTTACTGAAGAGGGCCTCGGAGTTGGCAGGATTGAACACGAGTTTCATAACACTGCGTGAAAGAAACCTCGATACAGAATCAAACACACAATAACACTGAGATGGAAAACGATTCAAATTTTCACTCAGAGCAAAAACGAGTTAAGTTTCTACCGCGAGCACACATAAGTCAAATTTTCACTGCGCGTAAAAACGAGTTAAGTTTTCGGTGCGGGCAAAAACGAGCTGAATAGCTAACTCATTTTTGCTCGCAGTTTTTTTTTTATACCACTATTGCCCTGAACCACAGTTGTTCCGTTTTTGGGCTCAACTATTTCTATCTAGCTTTTGCTCGCATTATTTTTTTGACTCATTTTTGCTCTCAGCGTGTCATATAAGCTAATTGTGTTTCATCGTACATGTGTTAAGAATATGCATATGCAGTCTACACAAAAACTTTCACGGGACTCTTAGGGAGCTTACGTTTTATAAATAACTCTCTCTCTCTCTGTCTCTCTCTCTCTTTCTCTCTCTCTCTCTCTCTCTCTCTCTCTCTCTCTCTCTCTCTCTCTCTCTCTCTCTCTCTCTCTCTCTCTCTCTCATTGCCGATAGACATCAGAGTTAAACTTGTAAGCACTCTGATGTTTCCGCGACTCGATTATTGTTCGGTTGTTTTTTGCAATCTCCCCATTACACTAAACGCTAAACTTCAAAAACTTATGAATTGTTGTATTCGTTTTATCTTTAACCTACGGAGAGATGTTCATATAACTGAATTTAGACATCGACTCAAATGGCTCTTGGTAGAGGATAGGCGTATGTACTTTCTCGGGATCTTGGTTTACAAAATGTTAAACGGTGGGGTACCGGATTACATTAAGGAATTATTCGATAGAGTGCGACCAAATGCGCGCTCCTCGCAGAGGCTACCTCCTCCCACATTTGCCATCCCCTTCGCCAGGACGACCATCTATTTCGACTCCGTCGCTGTGTCAGGCAGTCATCTCTGGCACCGCCTTCCTGAGAGTGTAACCAGCTCGCAAACGCTTGCGATTTTTAAGTCACGACTTTTCAAACACTTGCTTGATGGTGAGCTGGCTGGACTGGCTGTGTAATGAATTCTCGCTTGTGGCTAGAGAGTGGCTGTGTAAAAAATGTTGCTTCTGCTATTGTTCTGCTTTTGGTTTTTATTTGCTCTTTTATTTGCTCATCTTGCTTGCGGGTTCTAATTATAATTTTATTTTTATTTTATTTTATTTTGCCTTCGCTTTCGCCTTGGACGAATTTCCTGCCGAATATAGTATAATGCAATTAATCTATTTTTTCCTTTCTGGGGCTCGCTTTCCTGGTATATATTCAGGTTTTCGGTATTTTTTAAATTTGGTTATGGTTAAGTGACTGAGTTATTTAGTTCTTATATTCATCCGATCCGTCACCTATATCTTTAAAACAATATGTTCTCGACATATTTTCTTTTGGTATTCGGTCCTCTCGTCGGCTTTTCTAGGTTTATTTTAATTTTAAGGTTTACTTTCTAGGAGCCATTGTTTATTTTTTTTGTTATGTTCACATTGCTATGACTATTTTCGTTATGGTTATCTTTTGCTTTACATTATTTTGCGATCTAGCAACTATCTTATAATGTTTATAAAAAGATGTTATTATTTTATTATTTACAAGTACTTATGTTACTCTTCTTTTCTTGTTCTTGTTCTTCTATATAGTCTAAATAACTCGTTATCCACTAATATATCCTAACACTTGTATGTACAATAACTCGCTGTATACTCAATTTGCCCAAAAGTTTAAAACTAAGGCATAATAAATCATATCAATCAATCTCTCTCTCTCTCTCTCCCTCTCTCTCCCTCTCTCTCCCTCCCTCTCTCTCTCTCTCTCTCTCTCTCTCTCTCTCTCTCTCTCTCTCTCTCTCTCTCTCTCCCTCTCTCTCCCCGGGAAAAAAAGATCATATCTGAACATATCTGAATCATATCTGTAGAATCAGATATGATCAGACAAGAGATTTGGTCATATCTGTTCATATAGTGTCATGACAGATCATGTATGCTTATATCTGAGCATATCTGTAGAATCAGATATGATCAGATAAGAGATTTGGTCATATCTGTTCATATAGTGTCATGACAGATCATGTATGCTTATATTTGAGCATATCTGTAGAATCAGATATGATCAGACAAGAGAATTGGCTATATCTGTTCATATAGTGTCATGACAGATCATGTATGCTTATATCTGAGCATGTATGATCATCCCGAGAAAAAATTATCAGACCAAATCACATCTGATTATATCTGGATTATATATGATCCAGATATGATTCATCATATCTGCATCTTGTCTAATCATGCATAAGAAAAATGGCCATATCAGAGCATACATGATTAGATTTGACGATATCAGAGCATGTATGATTAGATTTGACGATATCAGACCACCCGGGAAAAAAAGTTCATGCCTGAGTGGATATACTCATATATGTTTCAGATATTGTCATATATGTTTCAGATATCGTCATATATGATTCAGATATTGTCATATATGTATCAGATATATTTATATCTGACATTTTACAGTATCATATATGATTAGGTCTGATCATATTCCACATCACATATGCTTAAAGAAGATCATATCTGATCCCATATCCCGGGGAAAATGGTCATATCTGAGCAGATATGCTCATGTAGGTGTTTATCTGCAACATAAATGAATCTGATCTGATCATGCATGGTCAAAGATGAACATACATGTATTTTTATGCGCTCAGGGGTAGCTCTATATCTGGTCAGATATGATCGCGCATAAGTAAATATGTGCAGATGTGAATTTATAGCTGAACATGTCTGCCCGTATGTGGTCATGTCTAACCAGATATAGTACAATTCACGACTACATTCAAGCTCACACATGAATAGACTTGAATATGTGCGCGCATGCATGAACACATCCAACCAGGTATGGATGAATACGTTAAAATATGGATCAATTGATTCATATTTCATCAATTGATTCATATTTGATTAGATCTGATCACACGTGGGCAAGCATGTTCAGCGATGATCATATAGATCCAATTGGATGAATTCGAGTATAATTCCATATCTGGGCAGATACAATCGTACAGGGGCAAATATTTTCAGACCGGATGCGCGCACATATTCAAGTCTATTCACGTGTGAGCTCGAATGTAGTCGTGAATTGTACTATATCTGGTTAGACATGACCACATATGGGCAGACATGTTCAGCTACAAATTCATATCTGCACATATTTACTTATGCGCGATCATATCTGACCAGATATAGAGCTACCCCTGAGCGCATAAAAATACATGTATGTTCATCTTTGACCATGCATAATCAGATCAGATTCATTTATGTTGCAGATAAACACCTGCATGAGCATATCTGCTCACATATGACCATTTTCCCCGGGATATTTGATCAGATATGATCTTCTTTAAGCATATGTGATGTGGAATATGATCAGACCTAATCATATATGTTACTGTAAAATGTCAGATATAAATATATCTGATACATATATGACAATATCTGAATCATATATGACGATATCTGAAACATATATGACAATACCTGAAACATATATGAACATATCCACTCAGGCATGAACTTTTTTCCCGGGTCTCTCTCTCTCTCTCTCTCTCTCTCTGTTCTGTAGCGCCTTCTCCTCCGCAATGTTTATATTCCTTCTTTCCACTTTGATGATCAATATAATGTACCGAGAAATACATCGTCTCGTCCCACTGACGATGAGCGACTGTGCCAACCAATCGTTCCCAATTCTCTTGATTCTGAGTTAAATTCAAAGTGACCTGGTGCAAAAGTTGATGCAACTTCGGAAAAAGAGAGCGCGACTACGAGAGGAAACAAGGGAGAGAAGGGATGATGCAGTTCCAAGGACGGCGGTGGCGAGGAAAATACAGCGGCAAAAACGTGGCTCATTAGCTCGATCGCTCCTTCCAAATTATGCGAGCTATTACAACAAGGTTTTTTAAAGGGGTCGAGGGCGTCGGCGGCGCATCACAGGGAGAAAGGCCAATGCGGTGAGACAATTAACGCGTTTACGACCCTATTCCAGCTCATTCGGGGAGAAACGGGGGGCTAATCAAATTACACGCGTCTTGGAAAATGTTGCCAATAAAAAACAAAAAACGTTTATCTTCGCAAAAGCGGTCAGCTAGTCTTTCAAACATTTACGCAAATATTTTCTTTCCTCGATCGTTCAAAATCATTGATCAAATACGATAATTAAAAATCGTTGCATCGATTGTGATGGAAAAAAGTTGACTTTTGATTGGGTTGTTTTATCCAAAGACAAAAAATTGGGGTTTCGGATCGAGTGGAGAGCGTAAGAGAGGTGGAAAAGAAGAGGAAGAAAAGGAAATGTATCGCGCATGATGAAACAGCAAGTCGCGCTACGAGAGAAAAGCGAACCAACGATAATAAAAATAAAAAAAACGTTTCTCGATTTTTATGGTGGCGTAAAGCACACAAGAAAAGAGAGGGCGGGTAACGTTTCGTCTTTGTGTGAGTATTTCTTCTGCATTCCTTCTTCTTTCACGACCAAAAGTATATATACGCGTTAAATATAGTAAAAGCACTCTACCGGCAAAACTTTTTCATCCTTCTCTTTGACTCGAGCTTTTTCGCATCCCTTCGACCCCCCGCCGTCTCTCTGTTTCTTTTTCCATTTCTACCGCGTACCTAGGTGCTTGGGAAAGTTTTATTAAAAAATAAGAAGAAATGAAAAAAAGAAGAAAAAATTAATTGGCGAACTGGAGTACAAGAATTTCCGCCGGTAATCTTGAAATTCCGTGGCGGACAGAGCAACGCGTCAAAAATAAAGAAAAAAACGGGTCGTAGGGTCGTGAAACAGTATTACTTAATAGGATGATAACTGCGCAAGAGAGAGAGAGAGAGAGAGAGAGAGAGAGAGAGAGAGAGAGAGAGAGAGAGAGAGAGAGAGAGAGAGAGAGAGAGAGAGAGAGTGAGAGAGAGAGGGGCAGACAGACATACAGACGTACAGACGTACAGACGTACAGACGTACAGACGACAGACGTACAGACATACAGAAGTACAGACGTACAGACGTGCAGACGTACAGACGTACAGACGTACAGACGTGCAGACGTGCAGACGTACATACAGATGTACAGACGTGCAGACGTACAGACATACAGACATACAGACATACAGACAGGCAGACAGATGCGAGAACGAGGGGAAAAGAATGGTTGGGCCGAACGAAGCAGTTGCACGCCACGAGAAGAATCGTTCTCCCTCGTGTTCGGCCACGCGTCGGGCGATGCGGGTTCGCTGAGTGAAACCAAACCCCTCGGCTTACCACATACATCGAATTTTATTCAATTACACAAACATATTACATTTGGACGAAAGTTAAGTCAGTGAATATATAAATGGACTTAATACACATAAATGTGCACTGGCTAAAGTTGCTACGGATATATTATATACAGGATGTCCCTCTTATCGCTGCCACCCGAAATAACTCAGTAATTATCGACGTCACAAAAAAATGTTCCAAACAAAAGTTGTACGGTGTGAAGAGGGCCATCAAATCCGACCAATTTTTTGTTATTACGGTGGAGGTGCTGACGCACAGTGAAGGTCACCTCCACTTTTAAAAAATGGAATGGCACACTTTTTTCAACCATCTTGTGAAGCACCTCAAGCCGCATAAAAAAACATTAGGGGTCAAAGTCGTTCAAGGTCACCTATTAAAATTAAATGCAAACCTAAATATCTCGGATCACTACCTAAGATTTTTGTTAGTGATCCGAGATATTTACGTTTGTATAATCGATACTGATCTTGAATCGTGTAATGATAAAAATAATAAGATCAATTTTTTCGACTTTTTTTTACAACTTTGCACTAACTAATTACGCGTTAAATTTGAGAAAAATAATTCGAAGAATAAAAAAAAAAAAAAAAAATTTTGTTTGAAAATTTGTAAAATATTTTAGAAAACAATACTAACTCATTTTCACGAGTCGATTTTCACGATTTTCAGCCTTTGCGTACTATAATTTCACTATCTTCAATTGCATTAATTAAAAGTTCATATGCCCAAGCTGTATTCACTACTCGACATGAGAACATTTAAGCGATTAGTTCTTGATATTTTCTACGAAGGTTATTACGGTTACAAAAATCAGTTTCTTTTCTTCACAAAACTGATATTTTTTTTAAAGAAAAAAACCAATCACCACTTTTCTCAAAACTAATCTTTTTCTTGGTAAAATTCTTCTAAGCTTTGGTAAAAGAAATTAATCAAAATTTCTTGTAAACTTTAATTTTTTTTTCAATTTTTGATCATGCATAGTTTTGAAAAAAAAAAACTGTTTTTTGTAACCCTAATAATCTTCGCGGAAAATGTCGAGAGTTAATCGCATAAATGTTCTCAGATCGATCAGTGAATACAGTTTGGGGGTATCAACGTTTAATTGATGCAATTAAAGATGAGTGAAATTATGTTGCGCAAAGACCGAATCATTAAAAAAATGAGTCAGTATTCCTTACTGAAATGTTTTACAAATAAACGAATCTCCCTCCAATAATGCTTCCAATTCTACATCTTCGTATACCTTCGGCCTTACGCTATGTTCTTTGTCTTCGACGTCTAACTCATCGTTCTTAAACTTTCAAAACCACTCACGACAACTTCTCTCACTTGCACTTCTACAAGCAATCCATACGCTTCAGCTGCAGGTTTCTTCAAATTAAAGAAGTGAATCAAAAGTTTTCGCAAATGCCGCTTATTCCGCTCAAAACTCGAGATTTTAGCACGAACAAAATTATGCGATGCTGATACAAAATCGCTAATATTTTCAGGTTATGGTCTTGCCAGATGTCTAACCTTGCGATATGACGTTTTACATCTGACAATTTCAACCATAACCTCTTGGTGGAGCTATCTATTGTCAAACGGCTCAGACTTTTTTTTACTCCCAATGACTTTGTTTAAACAGTTTTTTGATTTTTTTTCTTAAATTTAACAAGCAACTAGCACAAAGTTGCGACAAAAATCGAAAAAAATTGGTCTTTATATTTTGATGATGATTACACGATGTTTAGGAACAATACACTTGTTCCTTTAATTGTTTTGTGAAACTTTGATCAATGGGTCCCGAAAAACGGTTCGATGGATCAACGTGAAAATTTATAGGGCTATTGGGGGTACATTGAGCTGAAAAAAACCTGGCAACATTATTCCTTCCATAAATATTTATAAAGTAGTGGTAGATTTGTTGAAAAACCATAAAAAGTCATTTGTTGTCCTTTTTTTTCAAATTAATGTTAAGAGTGAAAAAGAAAATCCTCAAAAATCGACGAAAGCGTCTTGTAGGAAATATATTCAAGTTTTCACAACTGCCCTTTAATTGTCTCTACGATCCTTGGTTGCTGTAATATCGGTGATCAGTAACAAAAGGATCCTTTTTCATTCAACGTCGGATATGTTGGCAAAAAATTGACGTAGACACACAAAAAAATTGAAGCTGAATAAACAAGCTAACTGACCTATGGATTGATTTAATGGAAAAAAAAATCCTGTGCTATTTCTCATTATTGCGCGATGACCGTAGCTCACAAGAATTTGTTGCCAAAAAAACTCAAAACTATAAACTTGAAGCTTCAAAATGCTTTTCGTTTCATCTCGATACGACCATTTATCACACAGATACAGCGCTTCAAAAAACACTGAAAAAAATTGAAGAAATTTTCTGTTCCTTTAATTTTTTGGAGTAGTGTAGAACTTTCCGTGTTGAATGGAATAATATTTTTTATCGATTTTCTTAATCTATTTTGTTTCGGGACTAAACTAAAAAACTTAATATTTGGCGAAAATCGATGGCGGCTGATCTTTATCGGATGCCCTCGTGTTTCGCGTTACGACCGACCAATGTGGGAATTCTTCAAAATTCCTATTTTCAATGTGATAACGTGTAGTAAATATTTATCGACTCTTCAGTATTCGTCAATTTGCATGCGACATTATCATTGGAAATTGCAGAAGCTGCGGCAGTTGAAGACATAAAATACTTCTGTTTCGCCTTCGTCAATTTCACCTATGATAATGATAACTCTTTCGACCAGTTTAATCGCAGCTCTCAGAAGACTTTGGAACACTTACTACTTTCTATATGCCCACTATGGCACTGTCCCATTCACGGCTTCTCTTGTACAGTTTTCCTTTCGAGTAAAATACGGTTCATTGCACGTTCTATGCTGGGAGAAAAGCTTGTACAGAGCCTGACCCCTGAAAACCCTGAAAGCGCGACGACCACTATCACCACCGTCACCACCACCACGAGGAGGGGAAGGCTTCGGGGAAGACGAAGAGAGAAAGTCTTCGGATCTCTCATCCAATGGACCTTTTCATATTTTTATACAACAATCAAAATAAAATATACATGAAGTGAAATATCATATATACATATATAGGAGTCGATCACGATGTTTAGATATCTCATACGACGACGGAAAATATAACAAAACCATACGTTACGAGGGAGACGCGGTAAAATAACAGAGTGGAGATCGGACGCTTGATGAATAGACCTTACAAAACCGTACTTTAGGTTCACAAAGGGCCCAGTCCACTTTGGAGCCACGAAAAAAGCCTATTTTCATGATTTTTTTGGAGAATTTTATAAAAGATAAGAATATAAAAGTTGTTGGGCTTGATAAATCAAGTCTTGAAGTACATTTAAAAAAAATGTAATTCCATTTTATTCAATTTTAAGTACAAAAACTAGCGTTTAACGTAACGCCTCAAAAATAAGTGGATCGGGTGCTCCATCACAACTCGGCAACGGCTTGTCTGAAACAAAAAAATCAATGTCCATTAGATTCAGTATGACACCAGCTACAAAATGACCCTCGGATATATCGTTTTATCAAAAAATTAAAAAATGGCAGATGAAAAACGAAAAAAGTTTTTAAAAACGCGTTTTTCGCAAAAAAAAGAGTAAAAATCCAAATTTTAAAACCATCGAGGATCATCTTGTTGCGAATCATGTTTACAATATATGGTTAAAATTTCAAGAGAATCGGTTTATTAGTTTTAGAGATACGATGGAGCTAGATCTTGAAAACGTTGTTTTGAGAAAAACGCGTTCGAAGTTCATACTATGAAAAACTCTTACCTAAACTCAATCGGCAATTCCTGCACCGTACAAAATCCCTTCTGATTGCTCATCTTATTCGATTTCTTCAAGTCTTGCTTTCTTTTGATTTCATTTTTATTTTTAAAGTGGAATGGCCCCTTAAAGCATTCATTCAAAATACATGTGACTTCTCGATTTTTTCTCATTCGTACATCAGGAACCGATTTCTACATATATGTAGGATTATCATCATGTAGTAGGATATTTAGTGCGAGAAAATATAAATACTTTTTTATATAGTGAATGCGAAATACAAAGCCATGAAGCCTAGATACAGGAGCCCACACTCGGTCCTTCAACTCGTCCCCAAACCGGAGATAAGCTAGGATGGCACTGGGGTGCTCCGGAGCCCTATATACTCGTATATAGTAGATATACGCAAAACATGGGTAATTTTCACGTCGTCTCGAGTTTAGTCTTCTGGTATCATGGCTCCTTGTACAAAGCCATTACAACATAAAATGAGTCAAACTACTCTTGATCTTTACGCTCTCGAACTTCATCGCAGACTGCTTGCCTCTTCGACATTCATTCAGGCGCACTCTAATTTTCTCTGCCTTTTGGGTTTGTTCGATAAGCCACACGAACCGAAACAAGGCTTAGGTCGTTGTAGCTCATCACTTCCATCATCAAACGAACCCAAACAAACTCACACGCACACTTACACTTGGGCTTGTTCGATGAACTTTGGAAATTACGAATCGCAGAGACCTAATCGTTGTCTGGGTTTGTTTGGGTTATCGAAAAAACCCAAAAAAATAAACGCGAACAAACTTACACCCACACACACTACGGACGTTGAAGACTCTACCTCTTTTTGGTACATTCTAGATAGAACTAAAATAGTAAAAAAACATGGTGTTCTAACCTAATAATTATGAACGTGATCCAATTTTCCTACAGAAGATGAAAGTTTTGAGCTGACAATTTTTTTCGTCATAAAAGTCCTGTTCCCATTTAAGAAAAACATGTCGGCCATCTTAACGTCGCCATTTTGAATTTTGGAGCGATTTTTTTAAACGTTTTTGAACCCTAAAGTTTGATTATACTCAATACTTGATCAGAGTAGTATTTTTTCGAGTTAAATGAGGTGTTGTAAGATAAAAATGGGACACCCGGGCTGGATATATATCCTTTTGTTTCATTCATCGTATTTTATCGACATGTATATAGTATACATTAGACTGATTTAAAAAAAAATTATTTTTTTTTCCTTCGGGATTCTCGTGCTATTGTTGGGCACTAATAAAAGAAAATTTCTCTAAAAAGATGGGCGCGGTCACTCAATTTTTAGAGGTGGCTATCTCGACTTTTTTGTATTTGAATTTTTTTTAACGAACGTATTGCATTTAAGCATAGTCACGGCTTCGGGTTACGGATAAAAATCACATCCAGCAGCTATTTCGTAACAAAAATAAACTCTAACAATTTTAAAAGATTGCAATATTCACAATTCAAATCCAGGTAGATCAATAATGGCGTCTATACTACTCTATTCATGTAGATTTATTTATACGCATTAACATTACGCACTTTTTACGAAAAATTAAATTATAAGCTTGTATTCATAAATCATGTATTTACATTTTCAAAATGCTACACTTATATTATCTTTAAACTGATTTATATTTCTTCCCAGCCACTGTGCATAACATCGCGCATCGTGGTGTTGTTTTTTTTCAATGTGACTCAATTAAAGACAATTTTAAACAATGGCTCGGAAAAACGAAGACAAGACAATTTGGCTAATCGGCAAGGAAATTCCGAAAATAAGTACCCGTCATTTACCGTCAAATCGGAAAGTTTTGAGTTTGTTATTTTACAAACATAACAGAGAAAAACTGACCATACGTCGAAGTGCACACGAAACGATGAATGAAGTTTTCGAACAATGGAAATGTGCTGAAATTCCAACACGTCGATTGAATAACGCAATCTTGAAATTAATAAAACTCCATCTAGTCTGGAAAAATCTTTTAAAAAATCGGGTTTAAAAGAAGTTGCCGTCACAATGGAGAAATAATCGAAACGTGTGATAGCAAAAATAACCGCTCAAGTTCGTTAACATTTTGGGCAGAACGAAAATGTGCAACGTTGAACAGTTTGTACAAATCTCTCTTAAATTTACGCTCTTTCAATATTTGTGAGGGCAAATTCTTTTTAACCCGATTTTTTAAAAGTTTTTTCCAGACTAGATGGAGTTTTATTAATTTCACGATTGCGTTATTCAATCTACGCGTTGGAATTTCAGCACATTTCCATTGTTCGAAAACTTCTTTCATTGTTTCGTGTGCACTTCGAGGTATGGTCAGTTTTTCTCTCTTATGTTTGTAAAAGAACAAACTGAAAACTTTCCGATTTGACGGTAAATGACGGGTACTTATTTTCGGAATTTCCTAGCCGATTAGCCAAATTATGTTGTCTTCGTTTTTCCGAGCCATTGTTTAAAATTGTCTTTACTTGAGCCACATTGAAAAAAAAAACAACACCACTTACAAATGCGCTGCGCTAATACAAAATGGCGCCACGGATGCGCAGTGACTTGCGCAGTGGTATGCGCGATTTTATGTACAGTGACTGGGAAGAAATATAAATGAGTTTGAAGATAATATAAGTGTAGCATTTTGAAAATGTAAATATACGATTTATGAATAAAAGCTTATAATTTAATTTTTCGTAAAAAGTGCGAAATGTTAATGCGTATAAATAAATCTACATGAATAAAGAGAGTAGTATAGACGCCATTATTGATCTACCTGGATTTTAATTGTGAATATTGCAATCTTTTCAAATTGTTAGAGTTTATTTTTGTTACGAAATAGCTGCTGGATGTGATTTTTATCCGGAACCCGAAGCCGTGACTATGCTTAAATGCAATACGTTCGTTAAAAAAAATTCAAATATAAAAAAAGTCGAGATAGCCACCTCTAAAAATTGAGTGACCGCGCCCATCTTTTTAGAGAAATTTTCTTTTATTAGTGCCCAACAATAGCACGAGAATCCCGAAGGAAAAAAAAATAATTTTTTTTTTTTGAATCAGTCTAGTATACATACGTTTTGAAAGAATGAGTATTAAATACTGGGCTTTGAGTAAATTGGATTCGAAAACGAGAAACTGTCAATGCATCAATTGTATTCCAGTTGCGTGTGTTCGTATATCTTTGGCGTTGAAAACGTGTTAATTCTCGTATAGGATTTTGTACAAAACTATATATCCGTATACATATGAGATTTCGTACGTGACCGAGTGCGCGGAGGCACTTGGCCTCGTCACTTGGCCTCGTAGCTCGTGTGCTACCAGTTACCTCTCATCGACGGGAGAGACATACGCGCGCGCAGAGTTGAGTCAATTAAACCCGCGCGAAGGGTTGAGAATTTCGTTGCTACGCGTTGGAACTGTTATTCGTACTGCAGCATCTCTCTCTCTCTCTCTCTCTCTCTCTCTCTCTCTACTTGTCTATATATCTATCTGATTCGGCCCAGTTTATGGGGGACGAACATTTGTCCTACTAAAAAGTAGTCCCCTCCTAAACGCGTCCATACTTTCTTGCGGAGCTATTCGTACCGTGCTTGAATTTTTTCATAGGAACGCCCGCGCTCGTGAATTGGTGTGTCCGTGCGTATGAACGTGACGTATAAATGGCTAAACTTGTGGTAGCATATAGCTGTTTTTTTGCCATAGTACATTGTGTGATTCTGAACGCCCGAACGAATTGCGGCCGAGCACCCTCCCCTTCCCTAACACCAAAATCGGCCCCGTCGCGGCTGTCAACCGCGAAAACGAAAGCGGAATCTGGTATGCTCGCTCCTCACATTCCCTCGACTAGAAATCGCCGCACAGAACAGAACAAAATCCTCATTAAAAAAGAAAAAACTATTCACAGGCCCTTAGCAAGCTTGGCCCGAGATATCCTGTAAACGCGTTTATGGATGGACCTCGTGACACGGTTTGGTAAAAATCCATCCAGCACCCGTTTATTTTTCACTCTGGTATGTTGGAAGGAATATGTGTGTTCGTACACCTACGTTTATAGGTAGAACAAATCCCCAAAGACTCGGTAATTGCACAACGTAACAGCACCAAATATGCCCTCACTCTCTATGCAGCTGTTATGTATCCAAAATACTTGCCTCTAGCACGCTCAAAATACATATGCATGACGGTCAAACAGTCGTCGTGTATGCAGTAAGAACATCACCTTCTCTCTCTCTCTCTCTTACTTTTCTTTCGTTTTTTGCTATTTTAATAGCTTTTTCAACTAACTTGTTTTGCTTTTTTAACTACTACAAGGCTGTGGAGTCAAATTTCACGCTCGAAATATTTTTCTTTTTTTTCCTCAACTACTGTTTGTCGAACTGCAGAAAGTCGAAACGAAGTACTACCGTAAAAAGGTTATTTTCTTAGAAAATTTTAACGAGGCTGACGCGAGCAGTATGATTTTGAAAAAAAGAATACAATACACTAATTAACTAAACTGAAGTCAATGTTTATAAGCCAGTTTCTGTAATAAAAGAAAGCACTTCATTCCGGGAAGACATAACTGAATTTTCAAAAAATCACAGATACACATTTTCCGACGCAATTTCGTCGAGTTTCTTCATCACGTTTTTCTTTCGCCGGTTTTTTGAAATATAAAAACACGCACCACTGCCGAGCTTTCATGGAACGGTCGCAACAATGTTCACAACGTATACTCCGAGGACAAGGAGCGAACGAGCTGAACAGTATACCAATACCACGAGAGTAACTCTTCACTCTCAACAGTGCTTTGAGAGTAAAGAACTGTTGACATTTTTCCTAGCAGCCTTTTATACGGTTTTTTTCGACTTTTCAATACCAAAAAAAGAGTGCAGACACTCTTGCTCTCATCTCGATAGAAAATTGTTCCATCTCCCTCTCACTCTCTCTGACCAGATCCCCCTCGTTAGTCCATTCGCGGCTCTGTGCATTTTTTGAGCATCCTCCGGAAACGTTTAAATTCTCTGCACACTCTCTCTTTCTCTCTCGGCACCCACTCGATTATATGCAACGATCTCTATGGTCGTTTTTTTTTATCCTATAGCTCTTTTTTTGGAATTTACAAGTACACTTTTGTGCCGACTATTCAGCACGGCTACGAAACGTACAATTTTCTGTCATTTAAATGTTGTGCTTTTTTTCGCTTTCCGGGACTTTTACGCCGACACATTTTTGCACTAAGCGCACTCGTACAATCACCATTCGATGACACTTTTTTCTTCTGCTTTTTTTAACTCACCCTCGAACCCCTTTCCAATGCAATTAGTAATTGTGCGCGCAATTATTTGTGGGGGCCGGATTGAAATTCCGAACTTTGAATGTTCAGAACGCTCAAAACTCCGAAAGAATTTTACACGGAAGACCTAAACCCCGAAAACCTCAACATCGTCAAAATCATTCGGCTATGGAAGTTTTTAAGTTTCAAAATTGTCAATAAATCGACGTATTATTTTAATCATTTTTTTTCATTGAGAAGTGAAATTAGGTTAATTTTGAAATTTGTCTAGACAATGTTATACTTTCTACATCATTTACAGTGAACTGTGAAGACTTTCGCTGGCATGATCTTGACGAAACTTGTACTTTCGGACCAGTAAAATTAGGAATTTTAAACCGTCGGAGCATTCAAAGTTCGGAAACTTACCCCGGCCCCTATTAGTGGCGTAAAAAAGAAATCGTTATCAAGCAGGCTCGATGAATAATTTTTACGAAATAGTGGAAAATACAATGTTCAATCATATATATATATAATTGAACATTGTATTTTCCACTATTTCGTAAACATTATTCATCGAGCCTGCTTGATATACACACACACACACACACACACACACACACACACACACACACACACACACACACACACACACACACACACACACACACACACACACACACACACACACACACACACACACACACACACACACACACACACACACACACACACACACACACACACACACACACACACACGCGGTTATATGAGAAACAGCTATTAAGACGAGTAGGAAGAGAAAAATTCGGAGAACCTACAGGTGCGTTGACGAGAAAAAAAGTATATGAGCGATCGAAGTGTAGCAGGCTCGAAAAAATCGATTTCCCGTGGGCGCCGTCTATTTTGGAGAAAAGCTGGAAGTTCGAGCGAGGGAGGCATGGGGCTTACTTAGGTTATAGAAGGATGGAGGACGATGAAAAGCACGGCTGGTGATGCTTGTACTCTCGCTCCCGAAGCCTCCGCTAGTTTCCTATCCCTCCGCGGCGGCGTCTCCCACTTCCTCGAATACCTGGATGTGCCTGCCGGAAACGGAGAGAAATTGAGAGACAAGTGGAATTCAAGTTCGTCGATGCAAACGGAAATCTCCAAACGTACGAGCTTTTGGCGCGCACTCATCGACGACGACCGGAAGAGTTGAAAGAGGCTGGTGGAGGCGATTATTTTTTTATATTTATTGATTCCGTGCCTTTTTTCATTGCACGAATTCCCGTTGAGAGGCCACGCTTTTGCGAGTGGTACAAAATTTGCATTTCGTCATTCGACGTAATCGAATCGATTGCGCGGGAAAATCGACGATACCGCGAATTATTCAGTCTGGAACAAGCTATCCGCGATTTGACGATTTTTTTCTCCATTCTTTTAATTCCACATTTTTACGATGAAAATATTTTGTTTATTCTTTACCTGTTAATTATACAGACGTTCGAAAAATGGAGCATGCCCGAGGCGTGACCGTTTTTGCATCTTTGGCGTTCGCGCGGAGAAAACATTAATTTTTCGAAACAGCGGTTTGAACATTTGAGGCGAGGAAAGTAAGAAATGACTTGAGACAAGCGAGTCCGATAGAGGAATCAATCGATTCTTCATAAAATATAAAAAGACACGAATGAGAAAGAAAGGTCTACCTTGGCTGCTGGAAAAAGAAAAGAGGACATTTGTTCTTGAGAGTCGTCTGGCCGAGAAAGGGTTATGTATGATATTCAGTATCATTAGAAGAAGGAAAAACAACGGTTGGTGAGTAGCGGCGTTCGCGGCTTTTTCACCCTTTCGAGCTCCGCCGCCTCGTTATCCTCCGTCGACTTGCCTTTGTCATTTTGTTTTCTTTTATTGTTCGACGATGGTAGTCAGTGTTTAGCGACGCTTGCGTCCCTGAACTCACTCTCCTTCCGCGGCGTTTATTTGTTCGTTATAATTATTTGTATGATGAATGAATCGGGATGGGCCTAATGAGAAGCGGAGTTTCGAAATGAGAGAAATATCAAAGAAGAAAAAAACCAAGAGGAAAGTTCATATCGCGTGGAAGCAGGCGTGTTTGAAGAGTAAGCACGTTGCGCCATTTGAGAATGCTCGTTGTCGGATTGTTCGTACTATCGAACGACCGCGAATCCCGTCTGCGGTCTCTCGTCCTCGAGATATATCTTGTACGTGTCATTCGATCTGTTCAGTTTCGTTTTTTTTCTTTTGTTCCGTACACACCGTATTAGTTTTAGAAAAGTCAATTTTTTCTCGGCTATCGTGCCTCGCAAATTGTGGATTATGGATCCGAAAACGGCAGGAGGGTAATCCCTCCTGTCCGTTTTTATGCCAATCGTGCTCTAAATTTTCCATCAAGTATATATCTGCTGAATTCGCAGAAACTGTCAAATTCATGAGAAATTACATTGTTGATCTTTTATAATAAAATCAGACTATATAGCGAGTTAAATAAGATTTTCAACCGATGGAATCGAATACATGTCCCAAAAAGCAGCGTTGTTGTGTCTTTTATAATTTTGTCATGTAGTCTCGAGTCTTGCCGACCTCATGCATAAATAAATATATCGCGGTAGTGTGTGATTAATGGCCGCTCGTCTGGTCGGACAGCGTTAACGACGACGAGAATGAAGATGAAGAGAAGAGAATAAGCTCTCTGAGGTTTCCTGAACGCGGATTATATTACAATACCCCCCCATACACACACATAAAAAACTTACCCACTCTACCCTAGATTGCCTTACATCTCGCGGAACTCACATTCGGTGATTTATTATTAATCATAATAATGCCAATGATGAGAATCATAATATATTAATATTATGATTCTCATCATTGGCATTATTATATACAATAATTATGTGATAGTATCAATAATTATGATTACATAATTATTGTTACTATCGTGATAAAAAAATATGATTGAATTGACACGCCATATTCTGCCTTCTCGCTTCTTTATACACGAGAAAAAGAAACTTGGTCATCCTTACCTCGTATTTCTCTTTCGCTTTGTATAGGTTTCTATTGTAAAATGACGTGATTAAGAACGAGGCAGTGGCGAAGACTTTTTTACCCCTTCGAAATCCCGCAAGCGATTATTGACTGCAAATGCGCACCATTCGTATCGAGGAAAAATGCCTTACTCGAATTCGATTGCTTTTTATAGATAAATCATTAACCCACAGCTCTGCGACTTTCAAGAGTTATAACGATATTGATTTTTCAACTGCCTCCTTTCCCCCCTCACTCTCGAGACACGTTGTAATATCGATAAGTACGGATGCATTTTTTCCTTACTTTTTTCGTTCGGCCAAACTCTCGGTAAGAATATTGGAAAACAATATAAGGATGGAAAGAGAATTAGAATAAATTCTTCCAATTTATTTTTCTCGTTCCTCGTATCGCTGCTCCTCCTCCCCTTCAACGCGAATGCGAGAAAATTTCTGTAATTATTTTTATTTCTCCAGCGCGAATCAAAGAGGAGCTTTCGCGTATAATTATAACGATTCGAGTGCATTGCCCCGGGAGTGCATTGCCCACCACCGCTGAGTACGTGGCCAAAATATAAAAAAAGCGCGAGGAAGGATGAAGGGGTGTATTCACATTATGTATATATTTATATCGGTAACACCGTTATGAATCTAAGTATATATGAAATATATATTTACGTATACCGTGCTAGGTAATTTTTCTTTTATTTCATTTATCTTTTCATACAACTATACCGCACCAGTTTTTCTCTTCCACGCTCAATGAAAAGACCAAATTTTTCCCCTCGCTTATTCATCTGTATACACGAGGACAAAATCAAATGTATAGCAACGATTCTGTACAGCGAGGTTCTTATTGCAACGAATAAAGAAAAACGACCTTGCGTCCTCCTATTTTCCCCTCGGATTGTCATTCAGAGCCATTTTTTTACGAAATTTTTTTAACGAAAAGGGGTATTGAAATAAAAAATAAAATAAAAAACATGCACCGTGAGCCAACTGAAAGTTGGAGCGAAAAAACAATTGGATACGAGGTGTAAGGTTGAGGAGCACCGCGGCTTTTGCGGGCGCAGCTTCCCCGATGGAAATTCTTGTTCCTTTGAACGAATAAAAATTTGAGTCCTCATCCTCCCCGCCGTTGCCCTCGTCTCAACCTACTGAGTCCTGCATGACGCGTCTTGTGCTTGCTTCTCTCTTTCGGCACTTTTCCGTTCTGCGCACTGGCATTTGTGCTCTCAGCTTAGCAGTCCGCGCCTGTAACGCTAATTCTCCTGGTTATTTCGGCTCATCGTTAGGACGCCTTGTTGTCGACTTTTCTACCATCTAAAACTACCCATTATAGTAACCTCAGTGTTGTTATGCGCCCGGATTCACGCAACTCCCACTATGCACTTTTTCTTTATTTTCATTTTTTTTATTGAGGAGGTAGAGATACAAAAGATGGCGTTAAGACCATAGTGCTATATCTGGCCGATTAGCTTATTTATAGTTATCGAGCTTATCAACTGAGTTCTATTACCTACTGTTAAATATATCGTACGCTTAGAACTTCAGATAGATTCTTAAGATCTTCTTCCTCTGAATGTTTTATAATCATGCATGGTTTGTTATACCTAAATCAAAGTATTTAACGCAAGGAATAAAATTGAAACACACACACACGCGCACACACACACGCACACACACACAGACACAGACACACACACACTGTGTGTGTATATGTGTATTGTACTTTGAAGCGCTGTATCTATGTGAAAAATGGTCGTATCGAGATGAAAAAAAATAGCATTCTGAAGCTTCAAGTTTCTAGTTTCAAGATCTTCGGCAAAACATTTTTGTGAGTTACGGCTATCGCGCAATCATAAGAAGTAACGGGGGAAAAAATGTTTACAATTATTTTGTTTCCTTTCAAGGATCCACGGGCTCGGGATTTTTTTTCAGTCAAATCAATGTATAGGTTAGTTAGCTTATTTATTTAGCTTTAATTTGTTTTTGTTTTGTTTCTACGTTAAACCCCTTGGTAGGTTATTTTTTACATTATTATAATGTTTGGCATATGTGGTTCGGTCTATATATACGCTATTCCAAAAAATTAAAGCAACCGAACATTTATTCAATTTTTTAAGTGTTTTTTGAAGCGTTCTATCTACGTGAAAAACGGTCGTATCGAGATGAAAAAAAGCATTTTGATGCTTCAAATTTCTAGTTTCGAGATGTTTTGGCAACATTTTTTGTTTCTTTTCACGAGTCCACTGGCTCGGGAATTTTTTTCCAGTTAAATCAATGTACAGGTCAGTTAGCTTGTTTATCCAGCTTCAATTTCGTTTTTTTTTATCTCTCTCTGTAAATTATTTGCTGTAAGATATCCGACGTTGAATGAAAAAATATCCTTTAGTCTTCTTTAAAAGGGGAAAAACGTCCTTCCCTCTAAAGGGCAAAATCGTTTTCATATTCTGTTGGGTTAAATATTCGTTAGTCCGAGATCTGTTCGCTTCGTCACGTGAGGAGAAGTACAAAATTCACTTATTTCGACAGTATTGCTCGATTCATTGACATTAAGATATTGATTTTATACAATGTTTACGAAACGCCTAAAATCGATTAACCCTTGATCGACTTTTCTTGTACGGACGGACGACGGTAAATTGTTTATGGCGGTTTATATTGCTTTCCATAAGACTGTATCTCTTGAGAACGTACCTTTTCCAAATCGAGTGATACAGACCCTCTTGCTTCTTCTTCTTCTCTCCTTAAGAGGAAATGACACCTTATCGCGGTCGGTATGGTAGAACAATTATAGATTCCCAAAAATCTCTGAAACGGCTCTTCAGATCCCGTCGAAACTTTGCCAAACGACGTCAAATAGATAGACGAATACCTGTCTGCCCTTCAAGTTTTCTGAATTTGAGAAAAAAAAACTAAATTGGCTTATGATAAGCCAATCTACATTTTTCTCTCAAATTCAGAACATTTGAGGGGTTGACAGCTATTCGTCTATGTATTAGACGTCGTTTGGCAAAGTTTCGACGGGATCTGAAGAGCCGTTTCAGAGATTTTTGGGAATCTATAATTGTTCTACCATACCGACCGCGATAAGGTGTCATTCCCTCTTAATGACTTGTTTTTTCCGACACTCGAGGTTATGACATCTCTACTTCCATAGGGGATATCAATATCTTTTTTCTTTTTTCCGAATTGTCATGGATACGTTATCTAACCCTTTTGATCTCTTCTTGCCGCTGTTTTTAGCTTCTTGTCCACCACACTCGAACATTTCCACATCCTCGATATTAGCGTCGTTGTTACGAGTAGACGGCCTTACTGCACATTTACTGTTCCTATCATCAAGAAATTCGCGAAATCTTATCGGTCTTCCTGCTTTAACAGCATTGGTGAATTTTGTTTATTTGTCTCTCCCACAAAAATGTTCTCGTCACCGTTTTGTCCACTATACATAAGTCCGCTGCAGGAGAGAACTCCTGAAGCACGTGTCAGCACGCCCGAAGGCGGGTTATGGTGTTTCCGTTATTCGATAATCAGTTCACGGGATTTGTACAGTAACACAGTGAGAAATACACGTCACAGGCCGCACTTTATCGCCACTGATAGTGTCGAGCGCACGTTTCTTTTACTCCCATTTTTTGTGAATTTTTCTTAAGAACCGTCAAATAATTTTCGTCTCGGTAATTCGACCAGCTCGTGCTTTTTCACTATGCACTCATCTATCATCATGACCGACAGATGGCGCCGTCGGTCATGATGATAGATGAGTGCATAGTGAAAAAGCACGTGGATTTTTCACTATGCACTGGAGTGGAGTGAATTTTTCACTATGCACTGGAGTGGAATGGAGTGCATGGTGAAAAAGCACGTCATGATGATAGATGGATGCATAGTGAAAAAGCATTGTGGATACCTCATCGATCGATTGAGGGATCCACAATCACGGACACCACCGCTGCCGCGCCGCCGCGCGGCTACTATGGGTGATCATTCTCCAGGCGCAAACATGGGCATGTTCTCGCCCGTGCACCACCGTTGCGCTTTCGATGGCTATCTCGTCCCATACGAGTCACCATCCTAATGACGTCAGCGACAGCAAATCGCTGCATGTAGAGTCTACAAGCTTCTCCTTGATATACACCACCGACAAGGGCATCGAGGAGCCAAAGGTCGCACTCAGCCGGGGAGTTAGGTCCCTCACGGGAGAGCTTTTCTTCTTAAAAAAATACCATGGAACGCAGGTAATGTTGTACTATGGAAACACTTGACGAGCTCATGCAAGCTGTGAGCTCCTTTACAGCAGACTACCAGCAGGTAAAAGCCGCCTTAAAATCTGCCGACTCTGCGAAAAATTCCATCAGGCATGAAGTGCGCTCTACTCTTAAAGCGCTGTCGGATCACGCCCTCCGAAAATTGGTCGAAGGTCATCAGGCGAAACTAGACAGTCTGCCTACCGACGCTTTTTTCACGACAAACAAGCCAGCCAAAAATCGAGGCAAGGTTGCAAATGGACCGTCATTACCAGTGCCACAATTAAAGGAAATATTCATCGGTCCGCTAGCCAACAAAGCTAGCAATTTGTGAGATTCGGATGTTACCAAAGCTGTCATCCTAAAGCTGCCATCAACCCTGCAGATGCAAACATGGAGGTGGTGAAGGTCATAAGGGCGGTACCATAGGCGTCAGACTCCAAGTCTACTCCATTGATCTCGACAAGCTCAAGTCGTTAGAAGCTCGAAAAACGCCGGCCTCGAGCTCGAACCAAAGGCTACTTTACGGCCCCATTTCCTGGTTCGCTATGTAACTCTCGATGTAGCCAATGAAGAATTTCCAAGGCAAATTATTGAGCTAAATACTCCCGAAGAACCCGAGGAAGCCATAAGAATAGTGTACGTCTTCGAACCACGAGCAGGTCGAACAACAAGAAAGATAGTCTCGCCAGAGGTCCGCAACATCTTACTCTCCAAAGCTCGAGTATATCTTCAACTGGAACTCCTTTCCGGTCCAAGACTACACAAAGGTACTCTGATGCTAGACTACCTGTGTTTCGGACATTTCGCTTCAACCCGCAGCAACAATGGTCACTGCGGCCATTGGAGCGGCAACCACGAAATGCGCAACTTTGGCAGCAAACGGGACTCACCTCGTTGTGCAAACTAAAAATCTGCCAAGCTAGATCGCAAGCATCCAAGAGTGGGCTGGAAGAAGTGGCCCATCCTTAACTCTTTAACTGCCATTGTAGCAAATTTGCTACGTTCACTTTGACCCCGTCGGTAAAAGTGTAAGGACGCTATAGCGGACAAGCTACTTCACAGTTCCATCAATCTATGCTAGATGCAGCTACAAATGCCGGGATAGCTTGAAATTTAAACGTAAACATATGAATTAGGTTAATATGGCAACAATGCTATCGTGAAAATTTACGACGCTTGCCTCAGCATTTGATCTGCTTCCGCTTTTTTTGTCCAAAAAAGTAAGTGAATGGACATTCTTGAAATATTTTTGGTTAGAATTGTGCAAAGGAAGCTTGACTGGACGAACTAGGCTTTGAAAATTTCCGTTTGAATTAGAATAATAGTTCGTACCGAGTGGGTGAGAATGTTAGTAGCAAATTTGCTACAGTCCGAAAATACTACTTCCCAGACCCTTATCGACAAAATTATGGTTGGATATTCATATTCAACCCTTTTTTTAGCTATACTACAAAAGGACATTATTTTGAGCCATCCAGTAATAGGCGTGGCCGTTGAAGGGTTAAACGGCAGATCGAGGACAAGGCTTTATGAATTTGGCTTGATGGCTTCTGCAACAACGGTTTTCTGCGTTGAAAATTTGGATAGCGTACATCAATGCCTAATCCCTTCTTGCAAAAGATCATTTTGATTGTTTGAATACGCGCATTTCTAGACAGCATTGTCACATCATTTGTAAAGGGTATCTGAAAATAATTTGACATTTTAAATTGCGCACAATTTTTTTGTGGCGAACATAGAGTACTTATCTTTGACAACTGACATCGGCAAGTATTGACGTTTAGTCATGGAGAGTTTCACGATCGAGCAACGCATAGAAATTATTATTTGTTGCATTGTTACTGCATAGTTATTGCAAATGAAGGTTCATGGTCGCATTATCTCGCGCCGCGGTGATGTCAATTGGCCTCCAAGATCGCGGCGCGATTTGACGCCATTCGACTTCTTTCTTTGGGGTTTTCTGAAAGGAAAAGTGTATGACAATGATCCACAGACGATTCCGGAGCCCAAGAAAGCAATTGGACGCTTTTATTGAAAATGTCGTCAAAAGAGTGAAGGTTTGCAAACAGGGATGAGGCGGCCATTTATCAGATATTGTGTTCCACACGTAACCTCCATGTTTGTCCTTATATTAAAATAAAAATATTCGTACTTTTCAAATAATCCATACGTTTTTCTATTAAATAAGAATGGCAGGGCATTTTGAGATATCTGATATATCTGAAACTCGTCTCAAGGCCGACATACCAGATGATATAGTCCTTATGCAGGACTGTAATATTTTCAGGCGCGATCGGCTTGTCCGCATCGGAGGTGTCTTTGCTACCTATATAGTTATACCGCTCTCTCAAGGCTAAGCTACCAGTTCAAAACGCGCCGCAACTTTCCCCCACGGCAAACACGTGCTAAGCTCGTCAATATGATCATCCTACCTCTTTGCGAGTATTCCTTCACCGTTATTTTTGAGATAGCCGACGGATACAACAATATTCTCAAAGTGGCGCAAACTCATGTACGCGCATTATTCTCATAGGGACGAGTGGGCCCAAATGGAACTGCACTGATAAGGAACATCCCTCAGGTGTCCGCCTGCGATTTTCTTGAAACTCATATATGTGATAGAGCATCGAAAACTTTGAGACACGTATTTTTTTTTATCGGCGGAAAAACGGATTTAAGGGGGGGGGGAACCGCCCCTCAAAGAAAGGCGTGTCGAGGGGTGATTTTGCAGTTTCACCCAGAAGCAATCCACCGATCTAAATGAAACAAAAAAAAAATTCTTCTAATGAAAAGCGATGAAAAATCCACTATGAAAATGTTAAGAAAAAATTAAATTAGGGGGTAAACCACCCCTCAATTTGCCTTTTTTCACCCCACAATTAAGAGGGTTGTATGTAAATTAGTAAAACAGGTATCGTTTCGAAGGGCAATTAAAATTAAAGTTGACGGGTTTTTGCGTTTTGGCGGCATAGCAAATTTAAGGGGGTTAACCACCCCTAACATAAATTTATTTATCATGGTCGTTTTTTCTGTGTTTAAAGTATATCCGCTGATTTTAAATATTTCTATAAGCTACAATTTAATGTTTTATCATATTTCAAAATTATTACATTCGTCTTAAGGGGTAACTACCCCTCTGACGAGAAACATCATTGAAGTATCCGCTTTCGATTTCGCTGAAACTCATATATGTGGTAAAGCATTGAAAACTATTAAACATTTTTTTTTGTATCAGCAGAAAAACGGTGTTAGGGGATGAAACCAACCCTCAAAGTTTCTCCCACAAGCAGTCCACCGATCGGAATGAAACAAAATCGAAAATTCCTCTAATATGAAGCGATGAAAAATCCACTACAAGAGTGTTGATTCGAAATATAATTAAGGTGTAAATCACCCCTCCTTTTGCCGTTTTTCACCCCACGCTTAAGAGGGTTGTATGAAAATTAATAAAACAGGTATCATTTTGAAGGGGAATGAAAATTCAAGTTGACGCGTTGTTGCGTTTCAGCGGGATAGCAAATTTAAGGGGGTAAACCACCCCTAACATAAATTTGTTCATTTCCATTCATTTAAAAAACCAGAAGATTTTGAAAATCCTGTTATCTTTGGTTTTGGTGAATCGAACACACATTGTGAAATACCCGGCTGCAATAATTTGGACATTATCAGATGTGCATGGTGCAAAAAGCCGTTGTATTTAAAGCATTTTTTGACGATTATCATTATTGCAGGAATTCCGAGCCATGATTGTTGATGGTTGATAGTTGATAGACTAGAAAAAGAAGTATATATCACAAGAAAATGATTTGACGGCATATGACTGCGATACTTTTCACAAGTATTATTAATTAAGTCAGCTGATATGATTCCCAAATGAAATTATATTAAAATATTGGGTTGGTACAAAAATCTTGCAACACTTTTTTTTCAATTAAAATATTTTTCCTAATAATGAAGTTCGAGAACATTCGAGAATAGGAAATACAAGAATGGTCTTGAACCTTCCATGCCGCAGGGTATATAAGCGAGTCAGATGTTCCGCGGAGTCAGTATGAGCAAAGATGGATCGACGTGCACTTCGAGCAATCGCATATTACGAATACTTGCAAGGGCATTCTGTAAGAGCTGCAGCCCGTAATATGTGCAGTGCGTTCAAGGCTAATGTAATTAATTATTCAACGGTCTCCCGTTGGTATCAGCGTTTTCGTTCTGGCGATACATCTTTTGAAGACAAACCTAGGTCCGGCAGGGAATCGATTGTGGACGATGAAGAACTGCGAGCACTTACAAAGGCAAAGCCTAATATGTCGTCACGAAAATTAGCCAACAAACTCAACTGCAGTCATCCTACTATCCTTCGACATTTACAAGAGATGGGATATAGGAAAGTTGATTCGTCTTGCATACCGCACAATCTCAGCGAATCAAACAAAGCAACACGCATGTCCATCTGTCTTTCACTCCTGCGTCGTCCGCAACGAAAGGATTTTCTTCAAGAAATGGTCACTGGGCATGAAAGCTGGGTGTTGTATGTTAATCACACGCGCAAGCGTCAGTGGCTATCGAAAGGGGAAAAACCAGAACCGACCCCTAAACGGCCCCGTGAAATGAAGAAAGTTTTACTCTGTTGTTGGTGGGATTCTGAGGGCATGCTCTATTACGAATTTCTGCCAACCAACACCACAATACAGGCAGAGATTTATTCTGCACAACTGCAAAAGGTGGCTAAAATTATGAATCAGAAAAGGCGTAAACGTCTTCACGTTCGGCTTCTCCATGACAATGCTCGACCCCACGTCGCTAAGATGACACACGAAACTATTTCGCAGCTAGGATGGGAAGTTCTACCACACCCACCGTATTCACCAGACTTAGGACCTACCGACTATCACCTGTTTCGAGCTTTGAAGAACTATTTACGGGATAAAAAATTTGATGATCTGTCAGATCTCAAAAATATATTGAACGACTTTCTTAATTCACGATCAAAAGAATTCTGGTCTGCGGGCGTGCAAAGTCTACCAGAGCGTTGGGCAAGAGTTGTAGATGCGGAGGGAGCCTACATTACTGAATAATCGTTTATTGTTAAAATAAAATATTTTTCTTTTTTACTAGTGTTGTGTGTTGCAAGATTTTTGTACCAACCCAATATATTAAAAACATGTTCGTTAACCTACTGTAAAACCCGTAGTTTCATTAATATGTTTAATTAAATAAACGGCAAAATAATAAAAATATACATTCCTCCACAAAACTACGTCGCAGGCTAAATTATCGAAGTGAGCCTTATAACTTATTCTGGAAATTATTATAATTAATTATATAGTAGAAGTGTATGTTTATTCCTATAGAGATGCTTAATGGACGTGCATATTAAAATCGGAGGCGTTTCGACACGAAAATATGAGTCTTATGCGTAAAGGGTAGCCCCACGTCCCCACTCTCAAAGTACCGCTCATAAAGCTCAAAACGAATATGCGGCACACACGCAAACATAAAATTGATATTACCGATGAAATGAAAACAGTGTTAACGAAATTCGTGAAACCCTTCGCAAAACTTCAAACAAAAATCAATTAGAGGGGGTAGTTTACCCTTAAAATGTTAAATCTTAAAAACGCAATAATTTAAAAACGCGGGAGAATATTTTGAATCTGCGGATACATGGTAAACACAGAAAACACGACAGTGATAAACAAATTTATGTTAGGGGTAAATTGTTGCATTTATAAAATGCAACAATTTGTATTTTATTATGCAAATTGTTGCATAATAAAATTATGCAACAATTTTATTGTTGCATAATTTTTTAACCAATTCAGACATTCGCTTAATATTTGTGAATCAAAAAAATACTAATATTCTAGCGAAGAATGTACTTGACAATCAATGCCGGATATCGTGAAAACAATAAAATTATATATTTACACAATAGAGATTTTATCTGAATCAAACAAGCGACATTCAATTTTTCTTGTGTACTCGAATCAAGAATATTTATGTTAAGTATTGAAACGCTTTTTCTGTTCGTTGCAGAAAAAGCATTGAAAACCATATAATTTGTTTGTGATAATTTTTTAGATACATCCAATAATATATTTTTCTCGGCTAACAATATATCTTTTGAATGAAAACAAAGTTTATTCTAATCATGTTATTAAAGTCAATGCCGTTTTGTTTGGGCTATTAAACCCGATTATTTCTAACAACAATTTTACAATTGTATAAACGAAATTTCATTCAATAACACCAATGATATTGGACCAATCTTTTTTTTTCTCAGTGTGGGTATGTTCTTTTTCTCATCGTTCTTTCATCCCCGTTCTGCCATTTTACCCCAGCGCGATCTATCTATGGAGCGAAACCGATCCGAGAAGCTTCAGATTGAATATTTTTCTTAGGTACTTTACACAATCGACCTTGCTCCGCCCTTTCCACTTGTCATTCCACCTACGTTTTTATTTACAGTCGAGCCTAGCCCCCTGGATATCGGTATTATTACGAATGGTTCTCTTGCTCCCTCGCCCCCCCCCCCCCCCCCGCATCATGACTACCAAAAGAGAGAGAGGGACAGAGAAAGAGAGACGGACGGACGGTTCGTTAGCTGACGAAATACCAAGCATGTCTATTGGTAGCTGCGCTTCGTAAGGATCGATCGCGTCTTCAAAGATGTTGAATTGATAAAAGTCATAAAATATCGACGATTCTGCGTATCCTCATAAAATCACAACTACAGCCACAAGCCAAACATAATACGTAGAAACGTTTGAAAGAACGCGAGCTTGATATATTATTGAGTAGCGGAAAAGTACGGATAACCACTGGATCAAACAATTAATCCGAAGCTCTCGTGGGTATCGCGGTTGGCCGAGGGTGAACTGCCGATGGGCTGTAATGCTCTTTCGGTAGGAGCGTAGTCCGCGCGGTTAGCATTAGCGCAATAATGCAACAGAAGCGACCGCGCCACTTCTACGGAACGGATCTGTAAGCGAGGGAAAGGAAGCTTTGGCGAGCGGGAGAATCGTAGTCTCTCGGCCTCGAAGTACAGAGCAGCTGCGGCGATCGGATACCCCGAGCTCGCAGATAGACGCAGCGCGAGTCGGTGCGTAGAGCTTTCGAATATCCCTCTCGATTGGCGAGATTGGGGGGGGGGGGGGGGGGGGTGACAAATTGACGCCCCTCATTCGCGAAGATTTTATTCACAAAATTTCGCGATTTTTAGCATTGAGAATGCTTTAAAAATTGTATATATATATATATGTTTGTTGAGGTAGGCTGGGTATAGGGGTCTGAGTTAGCTGGATGTCACACGAAACTAACGGTACCCCCACCCCGCGGCCACTGTGTTGCAGTACGGGGGGGTGCGACATGCTGAATGCCTGTGATCGGTTAATAAATGCCATCTCCCCCCCCCCCCCCAATTCTAATGTTGTTATTAACTGAGAAACTATTATTAAAATTACGTCAATGAATCAATATTTTTTAAAAATAATAAAAACGTACTGATATTATTTGCATCTACCTTTTTTTTTATGGACCGAAAAGTCTGATTACATTTTTAATGCCATGAAATAGTTGCACTTGGTGTCATATCTGTAGATTCTTTCTCATAATCATTGATGGATCGAAAGCGCGGCACGCGTAAATTTGTTTTAAATTCAAACAAAGTTCGAGCCTGCGTGTAGCACGTATGTGCCTGAACCAGAATTAAAATGACAAGCTTGGGGGGATGCGGCGGTGGTGGCGCCTCAGTGTGCTCTCCGCACTTGGCGTCGAGGTGCCGATGCGGAGCATAGAAGGGATCGTGGATAGCCAACAAAAGCAGGGAGAGCAAGCAAGGAAGGAAGGCGTGTCCATAAACTCAAAGCCCTATATGGTGGTAGCTGGAAGCACAAACTGCTTCTCAACTACTCGCTTCGAGTTCGTGCATTGTTCAGCCTCGTTGTCCTACATTTTTCAAAGCACCATAGAAATCAACGAGCCCCGATGAATACAACGGCAGCTGGTTTTTTTGCCTAGACCAATTGATCGCGCGCGAGGCCTCAAGAATCCCCTTGCCGCGACTTTCCCAACAGCCCCAACTGCACGTCTTCCACATCGCGAACATTGTTCATGAAAAAAAGTAATCATGGCTAAGCGCACACTCTGCATTTATTGGTAAAATAATTTTGAGTTCTTCTCCGATCGGGCTAATGTTGGCTTCTTTTTGGCTACTATTTGTTCATGTTTGTTTCAGGAGAGCCTAGCTCAAAATGGATGTCGAGGCAGCGGCGGCGGCGGCATTGCTGGTGACTACCTCGCCGACCTTGTCGACAATCACGACTGCCTCGACGACGAGCGAGCTATCTCCCCGCGTCGACGATGAAAACTATCGAGCGGATTCATCGACGGCCGATTACGAGACAAAGTCGATATTGAGGAAGCTGAGGGAGGACGAGCTGAAGTTGACACCGAGGCCAACGCCGAGACACCCGCTACCGTCGAGAAAGCCTAACTTTCGGATACGACCACCTTACCTCATGATCTGCATCAGTATTATCGAGGTTTGTCTTCATACTATTTACAAAAAACAAGCAGATTTCTCATAAAGCCAGAGGGAGGGGGGCTATCGTTGTTGGTGGACAAAGAAGGCAAGGGAAGAGAGAGAGAAAGAGAGAGAGAAAGAGAGAGAGAGAGAGAGAGAGACACTGCTATGAGGTCCGCAGGGAACGTGTTATCCAGAGAATGCGAGATCGGGTAAGAGGGCGTGAGAAAAATATGTTGCCGTTTGACAAGCGAAAGAGGTCGGAAAGCAAGAGAGCAGAAGTAGAATCGAGTAGGAACCCTATAGTTCGGAAATGAGAAACGTATGTGTGCGCGCGGGTATGCTCTTCGGAGAAGACTTCTCGCGTCGTTTCCGCAATAACTCGTCGCCATGAGGCCGAAATACCCAGAGTTGGACAAGAGAAGCGCGCGTTATCCAAGGGCCGCCACCGCGCGGACACCTCTGCTCGAGGCTCAGACTCGTCGGCCGTTGAGCGATACCACTACCACCAGCCCGCTTAAACAAACTTTGCTGTTAGAGTGCACCAGCCATTTTTCCATAACAAACTCTACGCTCCTTTACTCGTTCCCGAAATACTCTTTCCTTCGCCACCCTGTAAATAACGAGTTTAGGCTAACCGAGAAGAGAGCGAATTCAATAGAGGAGCGTAACGCTCCCTCGGTTATATGCGCCACGAAAGATAAACAATATAACGTATAATAGTACGTACTGTGGGTACGACGGTATACGGAAGGACCTTTCCGGCGAGTCCGCCATAATATAATTAACAAAGGAGAGTGGCAAGACCGCATCCGTAGTGAATACATACACACACACACACATATGCACAGGTGACAAAAGCTTTGTTGTAACGGCGAGTGAAAAATTTCGGTGACCACGACGTATGAGATATGACACGCCAGTGCAGAGGGAGAAAAAGAAGGAGGCGCGAAATGGCTTCGGCTAGGGGGGGAGGGCAGAACGGGGAGGGGGAGGGGGCTGATGCGGTCTACGGGAGAGAGAGAGACTGCTCTTCCGCGCTACTGCTTTTCATCTACCAGGCTGTAGCGAGCCCTCTACCCTCTTTTCTCGCACCTCAGTGGCCCGAGTCTAATGTACGAGCGGCGGCCAACCTCCGTATCGTCGCAACACTCGTGCATCGTTCCTTTTCCCCTGATGCGCGACTCTCGCGCTTTTTTCACTTGCTATATCTATGTAATTCTGGTCTTTCCTTCGCCCGCTTTGTCTCTCGCTCTCCCTGACCACGAATGGCGCGGTCTACTTGATTCTCCAATTTTCGAAGAAAAGCTCTCCAGACCACGCCGGAAATGTCCTCGGCACTATTGAAACTCAACCCGAGTAACCCCAGCTTCCCTCTTATGCACGTTTCGTTTCCATATACCGTGTGTGTATACGGAACGGGAAGCGACGCTTCCAGAGCCACAATATCGCTCATAAAAATAAATGTCCGTCGTTACGAAAGCGTGTGAAATTTGTCTTTTTTTGTTCTTTAACACGTAATTGGCAAGTGTTTCGGAATCCGCTTCCGGCCACGTTCCTGAGGGATCGTAGATTCGTTGATGGAAATGAGTGCACACACTTGGATAGACAAAAGGAAAATAGAACTGAATATCGGCGAACGATGGCTTCGTTCGTTTGCCGATCACTATTGCCGTAATTATCGGCGGACAATTTCAATGAAAATTATCGTTATCGCCCATACATAGCGCTTACCAGATGGATATTTGCCAAGTTTTCCAATTTCAATCATATTCAATTTATTATTGACTTTTCGGTTGACTTTTATCAAGTACGGGCGGGATGGGTAATATTATCGCGTTAATCGACCCGAATCGTATACATACACTAATATTATTTATAGTCCGTGTAATCCATAAACGAGCTCTTCGATCCTCGTTTAACATCTTTTCGAAGATCTCCGCCTATCCTGCTCATCTGCCTCCCTCTCTTTCCGCTTCCTTCGAAACTCAACCGTTATTCCTACATATTGTTTATAACGTATATAAACACTTTTGGGACAGATTTCCCGATAAAAAACAAAAGCTCTTAGGCAGTGTTGCATACGGATTATGGGTTCAATCTCTATGTAGCTACACCTCAGATACCTACGTATGAAAAGAGTATAAATAACGTTGAAACTCGTTTTCCTGTTATTCATTGCTAGCGCATCGTTCCTTTCCTAAGTGCTGAAATAATGAATTTTCACCGCTTTCCGTACTCGAATGATTCTCAACTTGGTTGTAGAATGAACACGAATCTTTGCCCAGTATTCGTATTTCACATACTAACCGTTCTTTTTACATTTTCATTCGCATCGTGTACGCGTATACGTATGGTTTGTCTGGGAGAATCACTAGAAATGAATGTTCGAGTCCTCGACCTCTTTGCCTTCCAACGGGTTTGTATTATGCACGGGATAACGTGGATAATAATAATAGTTGCGTGGGTTGTTACGCGTGCAAAGCAGCGTAAGTTGTGCATTGATTTTTTCCCCCTTCGTTTGCCCCCGCCGACGCCCCCTTCGCACGCTTCTTGTCCATCATCATCGCAGTAATATTATACTCGCAGTGGATACACCGTTTACGCGTCGATGCGTCAACGACGCGACAGTATAAAATTGTATGTAGTGATGATAAATCATCGTACGTTTGCGACGCGATTGCTTGCCGGTGTCTCACTGTCTGACCGCATCGTTGCCTTTTCCCCTCTCAATTAAAGCCGCCCACGGTACACTTATCGGCCGTGGAGATTCTCGGGAGCGGGGCGGCGGCGGGTGCGCGAGAATCTCTCCTTTGTTCGCTGAGGAGCACCGAGTGAACCGGACTGATTCGTTCTTTGAATTGAATTAATTAGCGAGTCTCTCCCCCCCCTCTCCTACTCTCTCTGTATGTGCTCGTGGGGGTCTCTTCTGCCTCGATTCCAGGATCAGAGAAAGGACGAAAATACCAGGTGAAAGAGAAAGCGGTGGAGAGGGGGGGGCACATAAGGGTAAAGGTATCTCTAGCTTGCTTGCGAACCACTACGAGCGGTGAGTTCTCCCCACCTAAGTGCGCGCTTCAAGAAAATGTTTTACCGTGATTATTCGACCATCCGTACCTACAGTGGAAAGTCTCATTTTATCCCGAATAGACCTTTCCGGTATTTTTCATTATCGTCTTATACGTAGAAAGTCCCGAAGATTGCAAAGAAAAACTAGAATCGGAGTTTTTTCTCACGTGTAATTTTCTTATATTTTACATGAGACGCCCCCTATATATTATTTTCTCATAGATGTACACGCGTGCGTACAAAAGTGTATACAACAATAATAATAGTAATGATGAAGGATGAAAATAAAGAGCAAACAACGCTCAAAGCTTGTCTTCTATTTATGAGACAAGCAATCGAGTATTCGAGACGCAAATATCTATAGATATTCAGTGAACACGACAGGTGCCGAAGACTTGTAATTTTCTCTCTCAAAGTGATGATTCGATACTCTCCACCGTACAAAGGAGAAATGGTAAGAGTGAGCAAGGAGAGAGAATGTCGTTTCTCAAACGTTTCCTGCTTCAAGACAAATCCCGTCTCGTTACAGAATCATCCGTAATAATTGCTTCTTTTCCGTCTGTGTTTCTTTCTACAAAATATTCTTTGATGTCGTTACGGTTCGATCATAACGAACCATAGCATAAGTTAATCATCATCAATTTACTTTCGTGATAACGATGAGTCAAATAACGTTGAAAATTTGTAGAAACCCGTTGTAGAATGAGAAATGATAGTATAATCTGGGACTTCGGACACTATTTCATTTGAATTCAATGCGTTGTTTTAACGGGACTCAAACGTGATGTCTCGACAAACAAGAGATATGCTAAAAATACAGGAGACAAATTAAACGAGCAAATAAAATTAAAAGGAAAAAAAAACATTGCAGATGAGCATACACTTGCTGGGAGATACGAGGATGAAGGAATGGTTGGATTATCATCCGCGAAGGAGAATCCAGGGTTGGAGATTCGCCTCTTACATGCTGTTGCACTCGGATGCCCTTCATCTCGCGTCAAACGTTGTTATTCAACTCGTTCTTGCAGTTCCTCTCGAGGTAACGCGTGTCATCCATTATGTGGTTGAGTGTGTGTGTGTGTATATATATATATATGCCATGTGTGGTTTTGAAAAAAAAAACTGTTTTCTGTAACCCTAATAATCTTCGCAGAAAATATAGAGAATTAATCGCATAAATGTTCTCAGATCGACTAGTGAATACAGCTTGGGGCGTCAACTTTTAATTATTGCAAATAAAGATGAAAGAAATTATGGTGCGGGAAGGCCGAATCGTGTCGAAAATATGTCAGTATTACTTTCTGAAACGTTTGACAGATTGAAATTAAAAAAAAAAATTCAAATTTAACAATCAAGTAGTGCAAAGTTGTGAAAAAAGTCGATGTGGTCTTTTTATTTTAACGATGATTACACAATGTTTAGGAACAATACACTTGTTCCGTTAATTGTTTTGTGAAATTGGGATCAATCGGTCCGGAAAAACGTTTCGATGAATCAACTTGAAATTTTACGGGGGGGGATATTGGTGGTACATTAAGCTGAAAAAAAACCTGGCAACATTAGTCTTTCAATCAATGTTTGCAAAGTAGTGGTAGATTCATTGAAAAACAATAAAAAGTCCTTTTTGTACTTTTTCAAATTAATGTTAAGGGTGAAAAACAACTCTGAAAAATCAACGAAAGGGTCTTGTAGAAAATGTAATGAAGTTTCAAAGCTGCCCTTTAATTCCCTCCGTGATCATTGGTTGCTGAGATATCAATTGTCAAAGACAAAAGGATCTTTTTTCATTCAAAGTCGGATATCGCAGCAAAAAATTAACGTAGAAAGACCAAAAAAACCACATTAAAGCTGAATAAACAAGCTAACTGACCTATACAGTGATTTAACTGAAAATACAATCTCCGAGCCCTTGGGCCCTTGAAAAACAACAAAAAAGTTTCGAAATGTTTTCTCCCGGTATTTCTTCTGATTGCGCGATAACCGTAACGCACAATTTTCTTTTTGCCAAAAAATCTCGAACCTACAAACTTGAAACTTCAACATGCTTTTTTCATCTCGATATGATCATTTTCACATAGATACAGCGCTTCGAAAACAATTAAAAAATTGCAAAAGTTTTCTCAAAATTTGTAGAGTAGTGTATATACAGGGTGTCCCTCTTATCTTTGCCACCCGAAATAACTCGGTAATTATCGACGTCACAAAGAAATGTTCCAGACGAAAATTGTACGGTGTGAAGAGGGCCATTAAATGCGACCAATTTTTGTTATTTCGGTAGAGGCGCTATCGCACAGTGGAGGTCACGTCCACTTTTTAAAATGGAATGGTACATTTTCTTTCCAACCATCCTGTGGAGCACCTCAAGCCGCATAAAAGCATTAGGAGGTCAAACTCGTTGAAGATAATTTCGAACACCTATTAAAATGGAATACAAATCTAAATATCTCGGATCGCTACCAAATATTTGGTAGTGATCCGAGATATTTAGATTTGTATCTTCGTTACTCACCTTGAATGACCATGAACGATGTCAACCCCTAATGTTTTTTTTTGCGGCTTGAGGTGCTCCACAAGATGGCTAAAAAATGTACCATTCCATTTAAAAAAGTGGAGGTGACCTTCACTGTGCGTTAGCGCCTCAACCGAAATAACAAAAGTTGGTCGCATTTGATGGCCCTCTTTACACCGTACAAGTATTGTCTGGAACATTTTTTTTTGACGTCGATAATTGCCGACTTATTTCGGGTGGCAGAGATGAGAGGGCCACCCTGTATATTTTTTTCTCTTTTACTTAGTTCCCGTCAATCCGTTCGCTTCGAAATTTCCATCTATGATTCTAGGTGGAACAGGGCAGGCTCGGCGTGGCTACGGTTTATCTCGGCGGCGGTGTTTGCGGCGCACTGGGAGCGTCACTGCTTCATCCGAGTCTTCATCTCGTCGGTGCATCGGCCGGTGTCTACGCTCTCTTGACCAGCCACCTGGCCCACCTCTATCTGGTAATTGCCCGTTGGCTTCTATTTTTTTTTCTTAATTTTTTTCCTTTCTTCCTTTCGCCTTTTACTTTGTTTTTTTTCTTCACACATTTTCTTCATTCGTCTGTTTACTATCAGTGGGTTTAATTTTTTTTTCGTCTCGTGAAAATAATAATAGTTCAATGCGTCGAGCCGTGGCAGGGTGGAGTCGTATTCGTATCGAATCACCCATACATTTCGGGCCAAAGATCTTTCTCGGAGTTGTCCCGCGATACACATCAGCCCCGAAACGTCTCTCTATCCTGACGACTGTAAAGCAAGGAGGGAGGGTTTGCTCACTTGCGGTCTAGAGGCCGAGAGAGAGAGAGAGAGAGAGAGAGAGAGAGAGAGAGAGAGGGAGGGTTTCTTGTGGGATGCAAGTTTGTCCATTTTCACAAGAAGCTGCAACACAAAAGACGATCTCCCTCTCAGCTCTCCCGGGACCTCCCTCCTCTTAATCCCATCTTACATTACGGTCGTAGGAAGAGAGAACACGCGGAAGAAGCTTAAGCGCTTGGCATCAGTGTGATTCCACTTGTTCGTGGCAATTCCGGTGACTCTTCGTGGGATGTCCCTACGACCATTCGTTTCTTTTACCACTTGTGCTATCTTTGTCATATATAACTATAGTATATCGCTTTTTGTCATTACTAGGGTGACGCTTTTAATTATTTCGTGCTTATCGGTTAATCTTATGTTATTAGTTGTAATATTTGTACGCGCTTCTTGATATTTTGTTCGGCAAAGTGCGTGTTGGCTGTGCTTACACTACCCCCCCCCCCCGCCCCTTCCTGCCCTTCTTTTGGTTTGCGCCCCCTTATTTTGCTCTGTCCTAGAGCACAATAATGAATCTAAATCTAAATCTAAATCTCTCTCACTCTCTCTTGTTCGTAGTCTCGAGACTCGCGCTAGTCAATGTCACTATCAGCGCCAGTGCGAGGGGCACAAACCGAACGCGTCTCGTCCAAATATACTCCTTGTTTTTCCTTCGTGCCTTACTTTTGAACAATCAATGCCTCTCCCCCCATGAAAGGGGACAACGATGTTTGTTTTAAATTTGTTTGGTAGCGAATGTAGCTGGAAAAGAGAACAATTGTTCGCAGTGTCACGGGGAGTTGCGTTACGCCCGATGGCGTCTCTGCACCGTGCTTCTTCTAGCAGGTGCGGATATTGCCGCATTTCCGATTCCGGCTCTCCTCGGTGTTGGTAGGGTCGGATGGCCTGCTCACGTCGCCGGTGCTCTCGCCGGTCCGCTCCTCGGTCTGGCCGTCTTCCCCAATCAGAGCAAGAAGGACGCGCGCGGACGTCGCTTCGTCGTATTCGTTCGGTTCGTCTCGGCCGTCGGTCTCACGCTCCTCGTTATCGGCGCGATACTCGGTAACGTTTATCTCATCGCGCAGCCCCACTTGCGCGAGCCCTCATGACACGAGCTTCTCGTCAGACTCTGCAAGCGATCTTTTCTCATCGTCAAGATACGCGAGAGCGTCGAGCGAATCTTCGAATAGACCGCGAGGCCGCACGATTCTCTCCACGTCCTACCCAAAGAAACCTAAAATCGACCCCCCCCCCCACGTACAGACACGAAGATTCGAAGCTAAGCAATTTAATACAGTTGGTCATGAAGAATCGTAAATGGCGCTGCTATTCTGCCTCGGATAACCGCAGTTGATACCTTTACACCTACAGTCACAATTTTCCATGCGAAACCTTATGAAATTGCCGGAACAAAAATGTGTGTGTGTGTGTGTTTGTTGCTGTTTTTTTACGAAAACGACCCAGTAAAAAGTTGCAAGTTAAATTTCAATTGGTGGACGTATTCGCGTTTAAAAACCACCACGTGTATGCACGGAAATCAATGGGTGAAGCGAGCTTGTGTCTCCTGCGCTAAAAGCCTAGATCGTCATAGAAATTTCGCGACAAGTCAATTACACGCGAGCTGATTCGATCAATCGATCAACGAATGGAATCAATGTCTCGACGAGAATCGGATGAAAAAGTACCAATACCACTCGGATATGAATGCCAACCAAAGGTAAATAAAAAAACATACGCATAGACTCGAGAAAATTGTATATTGTTGGATAAACGGGATTGAGATGATCTCGTTATTATTATAAATCGTGACAATTAGTAAATAGAAAAAAAAATAAAAAAAATGTAGCGGTGGAAGTGAAAAATATCGAGTGTCAGTGACTAGATATTACTTATTATAAAGGAATCGATTATCCTCAATCAGTTTGGCATTAAAATCCAGGATAACAAAAAATTGCAGCGTTCTCCGTTTGAAAGTCTGGCATGTGAATGAGAGTCTAATGATCAAAAAATGCAAACGATGATTACAAGATGGAAGAATAGAATACGATTGAACAACGTTAAGTGGAAGAGTAGTGTCGAAGCGAGAAAAACTCCGATCGTCTTCTCTCCTACGTCACCAGACTGATAAACCATAAAAAGAAAAGAATGCGAAATTAAATAAACGAGTCTCGTTTATCTACACCAACGAATAACCCTTTCAGTCTTCCATAGAAAAACAAACAAGTATCTCTAGTGAATAATTGTCAGAGACAAAAATGAATGATCGCACAATTGCATGGCATCAGAAGAAGAGATTATGTTGAAATAAATTACGCATACGAATCAATTTCCATACGATTAAAATTATTGCTTATTTTTCTTATATATTTTGATACATCTTTTAAGCACACGCCACCGGACACGAGCACACACTCAAATCACGTAAGGTTAAGTAATAAAAGATAGGTAGAAAAAGGCGAGACTGGCAAACTTCGATTGAAAAATCCTCTTTCTCTCTCTCTCTCTCTCTCTCTCTCACACACACACACACACACACACATATATATTAATAGCAATTGATCGTATGTATCGCAATTTGTATATTATGATTTATTCGTATATTTGTTAATGTCATATAACACTATATCCTCATAATATTATAACAAATATATGAAGTGTTAAAATTATTTATTGAATTGAAATATCGAATGCCCGATCGTTTGACGTATAAATAATTAATAATATTTCGATACTTTGATTCGTTTAACGATCGAACGCTGCAATACAAAAAAATTCTACAACCGCTATTTGATGAAAATAATTCTTATAAAATAATTCTTTAAAAAAAATCTATTTTCCATTCGAATTTCGAATAGGTCTCCGTTGCGTAATAAAAAAAACTACCGTATCAAGTACGCTTGAGGAAAGATGACGATAATAGCGGGCCACAGTCGCCCGTTGCCACAAGAAACACGGTAGATGGGCCCTGCGTGAAAAAATATCAATATAACAACGGGAAAAGTGAAGAAAGAGTGTGGAAATAAAATGTTTATCAACATGTATTACTTGAAAAAAACTGGCTGTGATTATTTTAGTCTTATCATCGACGATCGATGCACGAGCGGTTTGTGTATTGCTCTTATTTGTAAATAATTTAAACAATCGAACGCTGTATATCCAAATAATTATTTTATAATAACCCTGTACTGCCAACGAGGATTATATTATCATTATATATATATATATATATATATATATATATATATTGTTGTGATAATATTACAATCGATCATGATAACGAGTGTGTAGATAACAATAGTCACATTGATAGACTTAAGGATAAATAATTGGATGGTGCGTGTGTATATCGAAACAATTAAATACGTGCAATAATAAAGAAGGTATCTGAAGAAAAGGAGAAATGGCAAGAGTGAGAGCAAGGGAGAGGGCGGAAAGGTTGGAAGGCGGATCGGAAGAGTTGAGGAAAGCGAGAAAACGGTCCCACCCGAATCTTTATTTCCACCTTTTGATTAAAAAAATCCTATCGACCATCAAGGAAATGGGAGGAAGGAGGGAAGAAGAAAAATCCCCGTGACCCCCTTACCCGAGAGACTGATTTCCCTAATAAAAACTCCTATATCTATGTACATATAATTGGGTTTTCGATGAGCTATATGGTATAAGTATACATAGAGTTCTTGAAGCGATATCGCCAGTTAGGTCATCGATATTCGTTCAATTTTTATCATCTCTTCACCTCTTTCGAGCTTCAATATTTCCGTACATATATACCTTGGTGTATGTGTACGAGTATTTACGTACAGAGGTTTATACGAAGCTGCTTCGTTTGCATCTCCAAAAAAAATTCGATCGGCCGTAAAATGCGTGTATGAGCCTTTTCAGACACCAATTTTACCCGACTTTATCGTCTTATTGTTATTTGTTTCGATATTTTATAATAAGACATTATGAGAAATCAAGTAAACCTAGTGCATCACACAGATTGCGCATTTCCTTGATTTTTCAGTATGATATCTTGCCGTAGCAAATTTGATGGCACTACCCGTCAACGTTGAAAAAGCAGAGGCGGCAAAAAAGATATATATTCGGATCGAGAAGACGAGAAGTTGTTTAAATTTTTCAACTTTTATTATTTCTTCTGATCGTGTATGACGCACGCACACACACACACACACACACACACACACACACACACACACACGCGCGCGCGCGCGCACGCACGCACGCACGTACAGACACGCGCACACACACATTTATATACTCGGAAATGGCAGAGTTCCAGTAGGGACAATTCAAATGTCCTGTTGCTGAAGGAACGAGAAATAAGACGATACGGAAAAAAAAGGCACAAGAAAAAGGAAACGCGAGTTGTTGTACGACGAGGAATCCAAGGTGAAAGAGGAGAGATACGAACCCACGCAAGTCAGTTGTGTTGTGTTGTGAGGCTTTGCTGGACAGTGTCTTGCACAGAACTTGACATTTTGGAGCCTTTTCCCCAAGCATCAAGTGCACGCAATTTTTGTTCTTCTCATCTGTCGGTACGCGTTCGTTATATGTGATATCGAATTTATAAAGTGAAACGAAGAGAGGGAGCAGGAAGAGATTGGGTAGTTGAGAAGAGAGTCGCATCAACAGTCGAGTTGTTTGCACTGAACCCCTAGTTCCGTACACCTACACTCGAGACAAGTGCTCGAAAGTTCCGTGATTATTTTACCTACCCGATACATTTTACCATAAATGTTGCATCCAGCGAGCTTGAGAAGCCCACTAACCAATGTGACGATTTCATCATCCGCGGTAGTCACGGTAACGCTTGAATCGGGGACTCGAGCGCGTTCGAGTGAGGAAGGCTCTTCTACCTTGATCGAAGAAATGCTGGCAGCCGTGACGCTGGATCCGAGTGACGACGATCCGGTAGCGATTGAGGACTGCGACGAGGGGGGGGAGGAGGAGGAGGAGGAGCCTTTGAATCCGTCCCAAGCCTCGGGAGAAACGGTCGATTGCGGCCCGGAGTCGATCGTAGTCTCGTTGCGTCCTCCGACAGGATCAGCGCGATAAAGAGAAAGATCGGACTGCGCCAAGCCCGGTAGTGGTGATGGGAGCTGAGACGTTGGGCTATGGGGCGGCTTCCTCATCGTCCTCGTCGTCATTTCTGTCTTGGCCGCGGTATCTTCGGCGCCTTTTGCTTCCGTGGAGAAAATAAGGTCCAGCACACCGCCCAATGACAAGATCGAAGATTCATCCGGGCCGGAAGGCTCCCTCAATCCTTCAGACGAAGAGGCGGTGGCAACTTTCCAACCAATCCCCTGGCTCTACGGATGGGTTTAACGTGTCAACCGATTAATTCCATCACCGCAGCTTCAATTTTTCTTTTTTTTTAAACAAATGTTTACTTTGGGTAAGATTTGGCAACATTTTCAGCCTATTTTGGAAGTCGTTCACTCCGTTTAAGCCTCACTTGAGGCTACTTAATGCTAGAAGACCTACTATGATCCTCAAAATGACACCCGAATCAATTTTTTCCTCCCCCTTTCGTGGGCATGGGGGCAGGGCGCTTTCCCCCCTGCTAGAAAGATATTCCAATTTTTTTTTCAGATTTAAAAAGCAGACGTTGCCCCTTTGAAAATAGATTTTCTCTTCAATAAATCACTTTTCCATGCAGGGGGTCCTGTAACGAATGGAGAATCCTGCAACTTTCGAAAGGTCAGATCGTGTCTTACTATGCGCTGCAATTTCAGTTTAGTAAAAGTCCTACGGTTTTCAAGATTCTAAGCTTTATGTTGTTGCAAAAAAAATTATCTGCTTTTGGTTTCGGGCATGTAATTTCGACAAATGATAACTTTTTTGATCGGCGCGAACATTATCTCCGTCTCTTTTAGATAACATGCGCTGGCACGCAGCTCAGGTTGCCATTTCAAGGTCGATTTCGTGGAAGCACGCGAAGAATCGACCATATCCGTTGTTCACATGCCTCAAACCATAAACCAGCTCGTACCACTCGCTAGTAACATCATTTTTTATATTCTTTATTTCAATTTAAAATTTGCAATAAGACGACAGCTGATTTGAAATTCGATAACAAAGAATTTAAAGATAAATATTAAAGAATAATACTATTTTAAAATCGACAATAATTGAGCAATTTTTTTAAGTAATTGGCACGACATGCGTAGTACATTTTTTTACACGGCAGGCTATCATAGTCAGATATTCGAATTTCATTGTATGAAAATTCTGCATGAGATCTTTTTTTCACAGTTTCCTTAACATTTAAGGTTAAAAAGAAAACGTTTCTAGATAAAATAAATAATGAAGAGTACTTTTTTAAACCGCCTTGAAAAAAATGAAAAACCAAAAGCAGATTATTTCTTTCAAAAGATAACATTGAGCCCAAAATCTCGAAAATCGTGGGATTTTACTAAACTGCAATCCCAGCATATACTAGAACATGATTTGACCTATGGATAGTTGCAAGATTATCCATCCATTATAGTGGGTAAAAAAAATATACTTGCACACGTCGTCTTTTTTAGATTATTCTACGAAAAAAATTATATCCTTTATTACGTTTCTGTGTTCGATAGCTTATCCTAAATATACATGGTGTCTGTTTACAATAATCTTGGGAAAACACGAACAAACAAATAAAGCCAAATTATCAACATGTACGGGGGAGATGTACAAATTTTTTTTTACCCATTGTATATATACACTACTCCAAAAAATCAAAGGCACTGAAAATTAGTTACATTTTGTCAGTGTTTTTTGAAGCGCTGTATCTGTCCGAAAAATGGTCGTATCGAGATGAAAAAAGGTGTTTTGAAGCTTTAAGTTTTTAGTTTTCAGATCTTTTGGCAAACAATTTTTGTGAGCTAAGGTTACCGCGCAAACATGAGAAATAGCGCGAGAAAACAAATATTCCAAATTGTTTCATTTTCTTTCAAGGGTCCGCGAGCTCGGGTAAATTTGTTTCAGTCCAATCAATACATAGGTCAGTTAAGTTGTTGATTCAGCTTCAGTTTGGTTTTTTTCGTCTCTCTACGACTTTGAACGAAAAAAGTTTCTTTTGTCTTTGATCATCGATATCCCAGCAACCAGTGATCGCACAGGGAACTACAGGGCAGCTTTGAAAACTTGAATAAATTTCCTACAAGGCATTTTCATTACTTTTTTAGACGACAAAGTTCCCCCCTAACATTAATTTGAAGAGCGTACAAAAAATTGACTTTTTATGATTTTTCAGTAAATCTTCCACTACTTTACAAATATTTATGGAAAGACTAATTGTTGGGAGTTTTCTTTCAGGTTAATGTTCCCCCAATAGCCCTGTAAATTTTCAAATTGATACATCGAACCGTTTTTCTGGACCGATTGATTGAACTTTTACAAAACAATTGGAGGAACAAGTGTATTGTTCCTAAACGTCGTGTAATCATCATCAAGATGAAAAAAAAAAACATTTTTTTCGGCTTTTTTCATCACTTTGCACTAGTTGTTTGTTAAATTTCAGAACAAAAAATTTCGAAAAATTTCAAAAAGAAACGTTTGGATTTTTTTTTTCGAAAATTTGTATTTCCCCTTTTCGTACCACAATTACACTCAACGTTAATTGCATCAATTAAAAGTTGATACCCCCAAGCTGTATTCACTAGTCGATCTGAGAAGATTTATACGATTAATTCTCGATATTTGCTGCGAAGGTTATTAGGATTACAAAAAACAGTTTTATCCAAGCTCATCTTTTTTTCAGAAGAAAAAACCAACAGCTTTTTTCAAAACCAATGATTTTTTGTTGAAAGTTTTCCAAGTTTTCGTGAAAAAAACTAATCAAAAGTTTGTGTAAACTTTACCTTACTTCAATTTTTGATCATGTCTAGTTTAGAAAAAAAAAAACTGTTTCTTGTTACTGCGATAACCTTTGCAGAAAATACCAAGGATTGATCGCATAAATGTTCTCAAATCGACGAGCGAATACAGCGTGGGGGCATCAACTTTTAATTAATGGAATTACAAATGATTGAAATTATGGTGCACAGAGGCCGAATCGTGTAAAAAATGAGTCAGTATTGTACTCTGACAAGTTGAAAAAATAATTTTTTTACAAAAATTAATAAAGAAAAAAATCGATTTTGTTCTCAAATTTAACAAGTAATTGGTGCAGAGTTGTGATGCTTAGAAACAGTACACTTGTTCCTTTAATTATTTTGTAAAACATTAATCAATTGGTCCGGAAAAACGATTCGATAGATCAATTTGAAAATTTACAGAGCTATTGGGGCTGTAAGCTGAAAAAAACCTAACAAAATTAGTCTTTTCATCAATATTTGTAAAGTAGTGGAAGATTTACTGGAAAACCATAAAAAACCATTTTTGTACTTTTTATTGTTATTACCACGTTTTCATTAACAGAGATTTCTTGTCTGCGTGTTTGTTTGTTTGTCTGTTCGGTAGAAATTTTGCAATGGATTTTAAACTAACTTTCGGACTTGACACTTTGAGCATAGCTCAGATTTGAATGACAGACAAATAAACAGATAGGCAAGTTTGTCACAGAGAGAGAGAAAAAGAACAAAAAATGGCGAAAAAAATAAATAAAGAGATAAAAATATAGTTTTAGTGAAAGAGAATTAAATAATAATAATAATAATAATAATAATAATAATAATAATAATAGTAATAGTAAATAGTGCACTATTTACTATAATAATATTAATAGTAAATAGTGCATTAGTGACGATTTCTACGATGGTCAAAGAGACAGCCCCCCCAAGCAAGTAAGCGACGCCTAGGCGTCGAAGAGAAGGAGAAGCCAAATTTCATACACGCACAACACTAAAAAGCAGAAAATAATATTATTTCAATAAAAAAAAAAATTTCAATCACGTTTTGCAAACGGACTAAAAATTATAAAATAATTTCTCTTAGCCCCATAAAGATTTACAACCCAATAGAGATTCCTCACTGCATACAGATTGTCCTGAAAATGTGTGATTCTGAATTTTTTAAAGCTATGAAAACGTTTGTAAGAGTTAAAACGAAAAACGTGGGACGCATGCATAGCAAGGAGTGTAGGGAGTAGTAGTCGTTTGGAAAACTCACAAAACAGTTCATATCATTTGCAGTGCGATATAATTGTTAGTGACTTTGGTCAACTATTTATGCATCAATTATCTATTACATGCGTAGTATTCAGGACAATCTGTATGCGGTTAGGAATCTGTATTGGAAGGGGCCATTTCATTTTGTTAACGGAACGCGCAGGAGGTGTGTAGCTGAAATTCACGCGCTAAGTCGGTCGCGATAGTGCGGCGACCGTTTAATTCTGACGGCTCGGATTTTTTTATGCTCTGCTCTAGTTACCGGGTCGACTCATGCAGACTTTTCTTTGTCTGTATGCGGATGGCCAGCGTAAAGGTTTTGGAGTGAGTTCATAATTGATTTTTTGAGCTGCGGCTTCTCGCGGAATATTTGCTTGAGATCGTGTTCTTGATGAAAGCCAATGTGATATGAAATGTGCTGCTATCGTGTATTTATCGCTGTGTTTGATTGAATATGCTCGCGGAATGTACCCAAGTTCCGTTTAATACTGTTACGCGTCTTATTCTTACATTTATACATTTAACAAGCTTATGACGGCAAATGAGGATATTGAAAATAACCGAGAGGCATGCGAACCGAGAATGGTCAGTGTGCATAAGGTCGAAGCAGTCTCCCGTCAACTACCATCGAATCAAGTTCTTCTATCGATTCTCAATCCCAGTCGCCCGACAATCTCCATCAAATTCAGAGCTCAGTCTTCCGTCAACCAATGTCGAATCAACTTCTTCTATCGAGTCTTAATTCAGAAGCCTACGAATATCTCCAATTAACTTTCATACGAACAGTCCTCATTTTTCGAGTCACAAAAATTTTATTCTACACTAGTATAATTTCTATCATCGGTCCGTAAAGGTCAGTCTCAATTAATCGACCTCACGCTCAATTCGTATTTCTATCCACGCGTAGTGCCCGTCTCGTAGATAACACATCGAGTATACACACGCCCAGCGTAAAGTTCTGCGAGCGCCTCACCAGGACGCGACACCAGGCCAAGAGCGAAGGCCCTTGTAACGCGAGCGACAAGAAACGTCCAGCACGCGACCGACCGAGTGAGCGAGTGAGCGTCAAATACACAACAAACGTAAGCTGACTATACCTTTCTCTTTTTGTATCATTTATCATAGCCCTGATCGCTTCAACCCGCCTAGTATATTATAATAAATAAAATAGTGTCAATCGTACATCAATTCTGTCGAATTATTCTTCAGTGCCGAAACCTCGCGTCAATTCCTGAATTATATTTTTTCCCACGCACTACCCCTTTTTACCCTCATCCCGTGCTATTGCGCTAGGCATACACAGAAAAAAGAAATAGTACAAAATACAGGGGCTACACAGTTCGCATTGGACTCGAGCGATACTTACTGGACTTGGACACAGCGATATTTACTGAAACACAGTGCTCAAAGTACAGTGCGCTCAAACTAAATTATTACAGTTCCTATACTGTCCTCTTTGGACTCGAACCGATCTGCTGTATCTTTTACTGGAACACACAGTCCAAAATACAGTGTAGTCCCAAGTAAATTTTGACAGTTCAACACTGTAATACAAATTTAGCAAAACTTGTAATTTGACAGTTGGTTAATCTGTATTATGTACAGTGAATGCGCCAGTTATATCGACAGAGTTTATGTAGACACACAAAAAAAAGTTTCTTCATAAACGAAGTTTGAAAAAAATGTGTAGAAAATCAGTCACATACACAAGAACGTACCTTTTTGTCAATAATTCTCTCTTTTTTATAATTTCTTGAATTATGTCGTACAAATTTCAACGTTCGCATCCTATCGACCACGCACTATTAACTGGCAATCCTTTGTGCCCTGGTCACGTGCCTCACTCCACGCGCGAGACAAGTTCTAATTAGACAAGAACGTACCTTTAAAAAAAATTGTATCTTTTTTTATAATTTCTTGAATTCTGTCGCACAAATTTCGATGTCCGCGTCCCATCAACCACGCACTACTAACTGGCAATCCTTTGTGTTCTGGCCTCGTGCCTCATTTGCGTACAGTATAAAAATCAGTGATTGTATTTAAATGTTACAGTTGAATATTTTTACTGAAATCACTGATGTATTCACAATATGAAACTGCAAATAAACCAGTGTAACTGTAAAAATCTCAGAGTGCACAGATAACGTCACGAACTGTCGAAAGAAGAGTAAAACTACCGTGCCACACTGTGAAATTGAATGAATCACTATGTACTCAATACATTGTACACTGTAACCCTTGCAGTTTGCGTGCAGTAGAAAAATCAGTGACCTCATTTAAATTTTACCGTTGAATATTTTTACTGAAAACACTGATGTATTCACAATACCGAACTGTGAATAAGCCAGTGTAACTGTAAAAATCTCAGTGTGTACAGGAAAATTGGTCATTTTAGTAGGACAGGATTTACATTACTCTGTTTTACTGTAAAATGGAATAGGGCACCCTGCTTTTTATGCGGTTTATACTGTGATTTTCGCCGTTTCTTTTTTTTTCCGTGTAGGCAACAAAGAGGGAAACGAAAATATTATGCTCTCATCCCAACCGGATGTGATAATTAAACGCTTCAAAAAAACACTAAATAATTGAAGAAATGTTCTGTTCCTTAAATTTCTTGGCGTGGTGTATATCCATTATGGTTAAATTTAAACACTTCCTGAAAAGTTGTCCGATTCCCTATTGCTCAAAGTATTGGCTCAAAAATAAATACTCTGTTGCGTATTCATTTTTATTTTCTATTTATGAGATATTCTATGAATTTAGTAGAAGGGGGGGGGGGGGGGGGGTTCTGTGATGCTTTGAACCAACACCTATACACAGTGTTTAAAATGTAATCATAATACAAAAAATACGCATAGAAATAATACGCTAGAGTGTATAATACGAAACGCATAACGTGAATCCCAAAATGAGACACTCGGGGATGATTAAAAAAGTGACTGCAAGGTAATTACAATAATAGATGTAACTGTATGGAAAGAACACACTTTCGTATGCAGTATACGTGTATCTGTATGCACAATAGCGTGTATGTGTGTGCCTGCAGGGCGGGGAATTAAAAAACCATACATCAACATCCTACTTAGCGCCTGAAATTGGAAAAAAGGAATATTTCTTCGTGTTCTACACGTCGTGTAGGAGTTTATTTAACATTAAATCCAAATGTTCTTTTACGACCTTTATCTTCTACCTTTGTGAGGCGCTGCATGTTCAAAATAGGCTGAAAATTTCGACTCGGGTTAGCGGAGACTAGAAATTTGCAAGTTTTCGTTCTTACCGTGTTTCCCTGATTCTCGTCTCCAGTAACTGATTCCGACGTTTTTCCACCGGTACAAGTGCCATTCTCCACACGCTTCGATCCATTCTGATTCGCATCGACGATTCTTCGATCGGGACGTATATCCGTGACAACTGGGAGCTTGGAGCTTGGCGTTGCGGTGGTAGCGGCGGTAGTGGTCGTCTCCGTCACTGGCTTCGTTATTCGATGCTCCACAAGATAGGGTTTCATGTCCTCGATGAGCGAGGGCAAGTCGGGCGCCGGTTTCGTCTTTATGACGTCACGAAACGGATCCGGTGATGCGATACCGTCCAACGAGGGTAAGGGTGCTCTCGGCGGTGAGGCGATCGCGTCAGCGCGATCCAACACCACGGTTGGCGATTCTTTAGCGTCCACTGTTGAACGCAGCAGCCGGAAATAAAAATCCGTAATCGATCGATTACCGTTGGGCGTAGGGGCGTAGAGGGTGGCGCGAGGGAACTCTTCTTACCGCAGATTATTTTTCCGCAACAAATCTTGTCGTTGTTGAGACGACGGCAGCCGATCTTCAACGGCGGGCATTTTTCGTCGGAGCAGGCAACCTCGCCGTAGTAACAAATGCATATTATGCAGTGACCGCTGCTCGGCAAAATATCTCCGTGCCCATAGTTGCGATTTTCGAATACACAAATTCCTGTCAGCTCTTCAAGTCCCAACAAATTCAATGAAATAAATAATCGCGGATCAATGGGAATGTGAATTCTTTCATCACTTACCATCGTCCTGCCTGTGAGAGTTGGTCATGTCGGCCGGTACTACCGTAACGCTCGTGCGAACTTGCAAGTTTTGATCGGTAGATCGATACGGTTGATCAAAGTATGAAGGCTCTCGAGGCACGAAGCCACCTGTGTCGAAACGAAATATATATTCCTTTGTTATTCTCATCATCATCATCATCATCATCATCATCATTATTATTATTATTATTATTATTATTATTGATGTTGCAAAGTAAAATGACAATTATAAAGAGAGCAACCTTCGGTTTCGACGGGTGGACTGAAGCGATTATTCTGCGTGACAGCGTCGTAAAAGTTGTCAGGCGCGCCGCCGCTGGACGCGAGCGTAGGCCCAAGTTCCTGAGGCGGCCGACCGACCCCCGACCCAAGCGGATAATTTGTAACGTGGGATAATGAAACATCCTCTTCCTGTTTGACGAGAGCGTCCGCGGCGACGAATGGTATTATTCTGCAAATATACGCGATGATATTGAGCTGAAGGACTACGGTCGATGGCTCATTGGCAGTGCCAAAAAAAGCTATAAACATGTAGCCCTCATATGTATACCAGACACTGTCAATAACCACGTTTACTACTACTACTACGCGATGAAAGAAAGAGAAGGAGGATATGCAGGGCTAGTACGATCACAATCGCAATTGTTGCGCCCGTCTCCTTCAGAGGAAAGGAGCTGGTTTTGTTTTCCACCTGTACGTTTATTCATTTTGGTCACAGGCGATGCTGTCTTTTTTGCAGGTATACGAGAAAAAAGGGCCGAAGAGAGGAGGAATCGTGGCCGGGTGCACGAGTGCGAATCGGCGTGGAAAGTCTCGCGAATATATAGAAATTATCAAGTATGCAACGAAAAATCAAAATTAACGAGTCGACCGTTCGTTTCCGGTTGGGAGCAAGTTTAATGCTTTTTCTGCTTTCGTACACACTCTGAAGCACACGCGGATTATGCAGAATATCGCACACAAGGGAGGATGAGAGTTTCTCTCGCTCCCTCTCTCCCCTCGTTCACCATCCCGTTGCACGATCACTGCTCAAGCACGACAAGTCAGCCTCGCGGGAATTAGTCGTGCCGGTTCTTGTCGTCTGCCAACAGCTGGAGCCCAACCGCGCGCGGGTCAAAGGATTAATTCGCATTAAGGTCGTTAGTCGATTTGGTGGAGATAAAGAGCGCCCCAATACCAACTTGTCCCCGTTCATTTTTCCCTTCATTCCAACATCGTATCGTCCAATACAATAGTAATAATAAAATTAAGAAGGAACAGGGGAACGGTCTCTCACCTGAGGTTCGGCAAGGATGGTGGCAGAGTAGGTTCCGCATATTCGTACTCGTAATCTTCCTCTCCCTTCTTTCGATTAGTTATATCAAGTAAAGCCGCGATATCGGGTTGAACGGATCTAACAGGATTTATCGTGACACCAGCCTGCTGAATGTGTCCAACGGACACGTTTGTTCTGAGAGTCACATTGATGACGTACATATTGTTGGGCATGAGAACGTTGCTCGGTGAACGGTCGTCGTCGTCGGCGGCGGCCGCGGCGGCGACGGGTCCTTTCACCGAGATGACCGACGACGACTCGGCTGTGCCACCGAAACTCTGGCGCTGCAGGGTGGTGATCTCGGCGATAGCGGTACTCGTTCGAGTCCAACTCTTTTCCTCCTCTTCCTCCTCCTCCGTCCTCTTGTTGCTTTCCGACGCAAATGCGACCAGCGCGACCGTCTTCTCCTGCTCCTGGTGGATCGTCCGATCGAGACTCGTTGGGTCCTTTGTTACGGAAACTTGGCTTGGTATTAACGACGACGTTACTTTCGATGATAGGGCGTTGTCACGTGTCGCAAAGCCATTTCCATCATCGACTAACTCTGCACTGGTTGAAAGCTCGCTCTTCAAGGTCGTTTCAAGGTTGCTTGTACCAATTGCCGTTTCCGTCCCCTCGTCCATCGTCGTCGTCGTCGTCATCGTCGTCGTCGTCGCCGCCGTCGTCGTCGTCGCCGTCGTCGTCGTCGTCGTTATCGTCGTCGTCTCCCGGTAACTAGAGAACGCCTCGATCGTAGCTGCCTCCGTTGGTATCTCATTCTCCTCCCTCGGACTCGCCGTCGCCGCCGCCGCCGCCGCTGTCGCCACCCCTTCCGCCTGAGTGACGATCGACGAGCCTTCATCCTGGAGATGAACCGAGGAGGTTCGATTGAGCATCTCGGTGGTTCTCCCGGTGACCGCATCCCCCAAAGTCGAACCCAAATTCATCGGATCCTCCTTCTCCATTGCCCCGTCAAGGTCGGGGCTGTTGTGACCTCGAGCCTCGGAATTGTCCATTGATTCCTCGTGCACCGTCCTCATTGACTGCTACGGCAACGATATACGTGCGACGGGCCTTTATTTCGCGGTGTTAACATACTTTGGCGCTACACGAGTCGCGCTTGAGAAAAAAGAAAGACAAAAAAAAGGTTGCGCTACGAGAGATATCAAAACGTACGAAAAAGTTGGTCTCTTTTTTGAATTTCGCGTAGTCCTTGCTGATGAACGCGTACGAGGCGTAATTCTGGTTGGTCTTGACCTCGATCGTTCCGCCTGGAACACGAGGAACGACCTCAGTGAGAAAAGACAAGCGAAGGAAGAAAAATCATTTGGGAAAATAAGCGCGGGAGCAGAGGAATACTGTGGGTGAGGCGGTTGGGTGGGGGGCGGTGAACGAGGCAGGAACGCGACGTCTATGATGAACGGAGAGCGCAGTCTTGCGACGACTCACTGCAGTTGTATGTCGAGGGACAGCATTGTCCGTGAGGCATGATCGGTGTGCAGCCCTGAAGCGGTGGAGCGCACGAGAGCGGAACGCAGCGTACGGCGCCCATCGCGCAAAAACAATTTTCGCATCTTCCCGTCCAACCCGGCTCCCTCACCATCTCGCCCTCCTCGTACGTTCGATCCTCGCCGACTCGGCAACCTTGCAAATTTCGTCGAGCGACCGATTTTAATTGAACAAACGACAAGCAAGACACAAACGACAAACGATCTCAAAACTAACCGTATTTCGGTCTCGAGGATCCTGAGACGACACTCGGAAAGGAATCATCCGACGAATCTACGAATACAATATATATGTATATATACATATATACAGTGTTGGGCAGCACTAATTACTTAAAGTTATTAATTACATTGAAATTACTAATTACACCTATAATTTGTAATTAAAAAAAATATATTACTAATTGCATTGTAACTTGAAATAATACAAATTTTAATTACAAATTACAAATGTAATTAGAATATTTTCTTCTTTCTAATTACAAATTACAAATGTAATTAGAATTAATTTTTTTCTAATTACAAATTCCAAGTGTAATTCGAATCGATTTTTCTGCTAACTACAATTTACAAATGTTAATAATATAGATTTTTCTTATGATTACAAATTACGAATGTCATTAAAATAAGACTTTGATCTGGCTTAAACAAATATTTTAGACGAAACCAAGTCAAGACTGATTGTGAGTCTCGAAAAAAATTCGAGCCCAATCTATGGTCTCGGTCGCCTCCCGGTCTCGAATAGTCTTATCAGTTTTGTTGGTGTTGGCTGAATTCAAAATAGTGGGGCAAATATAGAGGATCGAAAATGAAAGTTCATTTAATTTTATTAAGGCGATGTGCCACATGCCTCCGACCGCTTCGAAATTTTGACAAAAGAATTCTCCCAAACGGAACAACCGATTGGAATGAAATTTGTTGTGTGCATGCAGGATACTTGCTCCGAGGGGATGACGCCCTCCGTTGTCCAAAATTTCCAAAAAAAATTTACAGTTTGCGGTTACCCTGCGAAAAATGGTGAATTATTAACCATTGCATCGCATTTTCGGTAATTTTCTGAGCGTCATCCTCTGGACCGTGAAAAAGCACACATTTTAAGCTTTGTTTCACCTGTTTTCATGAACAAATGGCGGAGATAAAGCATTTTGAAATTTTTACATAAATGTAGCAAAAATGTACCAACAAAGCTCAATATATCAGTTACCGGAGCGAGCGCCCAGTTCATCCGTATTCTCACTGGCGGCGCGCAGCTCGCTTCGTTCTGTTTGTACCGACCGCGCTCGCCTCCTTTCGGAACAATTTATTTTTTGACAGGTCGAAAGCAGGACCTATAACCTCGCACATTCGTTCGAAGTATATTTCATCACACGATGTGTGTGATAGAGTGTAATAAATGTAAATAGTGTGTCATAGAGTGGAGTTTATTTTCGTCGCGTTTTGGTGAGTTTTTTTTGCTGTGAAGAGAGCCTCAGGACGCCGGCACACCACCGACGAGAAATCCCGACGAAACAATAATCGACAATAAATAAATAAATAAATAAATAAACCGCCGCGGCCGATTACACGAAGAAGATCGAGGAACATAGTAACAGCGAGAAGCCGAAGGAGAAAACGCTGGAAGTCAAGGTACGTACGTGCTATAACCTCATAACCTCAATTTATGTACTTTGTCATTTGCCACGATCTTCCATCGCATTGTTTTCTCGCTCGCCTATGTGTCAAACAGCCAACGGCTCCAGTGCAAGAAATTCAAGCTTATTTGCTCTTCGCAGAAATACCGCGTTATTTATTCGTGAAAAATCGCAGATAGCATATTTTCCGATGATCCGTAGCCATTTCCATTACCCCTTGAAATCCTCGATTTCCTGATCAGTGTGCGACCAAAATAAGGCACAAAAGTTCAACACCCTTTGCCTACGAACGCAAAACTGTCACGTCTCAAGCACGGTTGATTTGTGGACCTGAGGCTATTCCTCGATACCTTCACCCTGATGGCCGAGAGTACTATTGGTATGGCGTATAAAGATAAAAGACCCTCGGTATACCTGTATGGTAGTATACCGCTACACGCAAATGTACGTGTTACTAGTATGGTACTGGTATACTGTGCAATAGTAAAATATACTGGTTCCGTATCCTCACCATACTAATACTCGTACCCATAGCGTACACATATACATGCTAGGTACGGTACCTGGGCTAGCATGTAGAAATCAGAACTAATGTAATGTCGGATTTACCATCTAGATGGACCATCGGATTTATCAAGGGCAGCAAGAACGCACTGTCGAGGATGAGAAACCGTGTCACTCGTCGTGGCCATGGTATAGAGTCTTAGTGTCGGCGAGGATATCACTGCTGTCTCCAATCTCTCCGAGAGCATCTCACCATGGATCGCACCACCAATCTGTGCAAGGCCTTTCGCTTACGTATGTACGTTTTAGAACAAAGGGCGAGGACCATTGCATCTCAATGGTTATGGCTACCATCATCTCATACTCAGAGTCGACGAGTCTAAACCTCCAGCCCAACAGCATTGAATGGTCAACGGTTGAATGCGTTAAGGTAGAACAAGCGTGCGCTTTTGATTTTTATAGATTTTGTTTAAATTTTAACCAGATATTGTTCGTATCATTATGCATGTTTCAGTGAAATGTTAGATCAGTCGACTATTTAGATTCGGAAATTATTGATTTAAAAATTGCAACATTTAACACTGTACGGTCTGCATTGAAAGGCCATAGCCGGGTAAGTAGGCAAAAACTGCCCCCGCATTTTTTCCAGCGAAATTTGGAGTATATTGGAGGTATGAAAAAGAGGAGTATATTGGAGGTATAAAAAAAAACAAATTTTCTGAAAATTTCATGCCCGTCAACGCAATGGTTTGAGAAAAAATATTTTTTTTTTAAATAAAAAAAAATATTTTTTTTCCGGAAACGGTACAGTGGATCGATTTGATTTTTGTTTGGTACTTGTTGCGATCAAACGTGTTACGAAATAAAATTATAGAACATCTTGCGAAAGATTAAGGTTTGAAAGAAAATAATGTTCCTTGTTTTATTATTTTTTACTATAATCCACTTGCGGTACAATAGTGAAAAATTTTTCATATAATCTTTGGGCACCTTATTAAATTATATAATTTTTTCAAAATGATCGGTTTGGTACGCCACAGTGAAAAAAAAAGAAACACACTTTATTGATATATTTTAGTTATATAGATATATAACTAAAATATATCAATAAAGTCTGTTACTTTTTTGTCACTGTGGCGTACCAAACCGATCATTTCGAAAAAAATATATAATCTAATAAGGTGCCCAAAGATTATATGAAAAAAAAATCGTTATTGCACCCCAAGTGGATTATAGTAAAAAAAATAAAACAAGGAACATTATTTTTTTTAAACCTTAATCTTTCGCAAGATATTCTATAATTTTATTTCGTAACATGTTTGATCGTATCAAGTACCAAAAAAAATCGAATCGACCCACTGAAGCGTTTCCGGAATTTTTATTTTTTTTATTAAAAAAAAAATTCATTTTTCTAAAACCATTGCGTTGACGGGGATGCAATTTTCAGAAAAGGCCATAGCCGGGTAAGTAGGGAAAAATTGCCCCCGCATTTTCTCCAGCGAAATTAGGAGTATATTCTGAGGTATAAAAAAAACAAATTTTCTGAAAATGTCATCCCCGTCAACGCAATGGTTTCGGAATTTTTTTTTTATAAAGAATAACAACAATTCCGGAAACGCTTCAGCGGATCGATTCGATTTTTTTTTGGTACTTGTTACGATCAAACGTGTTACGAAATAAAATTATAGAACATCTTGCGAAAGATTAAAGTTTAAAAAAAAATAACGTTCCTCGTTTTATTTATTTTTACTATAATCCACTTGGGGTACAATAACGAAATTTTTTCATATAATCTTTGCGCACCTTATTAGATTATATAATTTTTTCAAAATGATCGGTTTGGAACCCCACAGTGAAAAAAAACAAACAGACCTTATTGATATATTTTAGTTATATATCTATATAACTAAAATATATCAGTAAAGTGTGTTTCTTTTTTTTTTCACTGTGGCGTACCAAGCCGATCATTTAGTCACATATCACACTTTATTCATATATTTTAGTTACATATCTATATAACTAAAATATATCAATGAAATGTGTTTCTTTTTTTTTTCACTTTGGCGTACCAAACCGATCATGTTGAAAAAAATTATATAATCTAATAAGGTACCCAAAGATTGTATGAAAAAATTTTCGCTATTGTATCCCAAGTGGATTTTAGTAAAAAATAATAAAACAAGGAACATTATTTTTTTCAAACCTTAATCTTTCGCAAGATGTTCCATAATTTTATGTCTTAACACGTTTGATCGGAACAAGTACCAAAAAAAAAAATCAAATCGATCCACTGTACCGTTTCCGGATTTTTTTTTGATATTTAAAAAAAATTCATTTTTCTAAAACCATTGCGTTGACGGGCATAAAATCTTCAGAATTTTTTTTTCTTTTTATACTTCAGAATATACTCCAAATTTCGCTGGAAAAAATGCGGGGCCAATTTTTCCCTAGTTACCCGGCTATGGCCTTTAGACGGAGTAATATTCCGTGAAAAATATTTGTCCTCTATAAAAAGATATAAGGCAATAACATAAACAATATAAAATATTAATGTTTAGAACGCAAATCTTTTTCTTCACGTTAAAAGTGTTTAACTTTAGGAACACAATAATTATCTTTTTTATCGAAATATTGAACAATCCTGTTCTGCGGTGTTGCCTAATGTCTTCTTATTATAGGGGATAAAAAATTTTACACCGAGAGTTATTCTGTCGTTACTGAACGTCTTTAGGAAGGCTGAATAGTAAAGACAATTCAAACTTTTCCACTTATTTCCTAACTAGTTTGATATCTGATCATATTTTTTTGCAAAATTCATAAACACAATAGAATGGTACGCCGAATTATGCGACCTGACTTTTGGCCAATGCAGACCCTGCAGTGTTAAAAGTTGCTATTCAAAAATCCATTATCTTCCAATCTAAATAGTCAACTGTTCTGAAATTTCACTCAAACTTGCATAATAATATGAACAATGTCTGGATAAAATTTAAACAAAATCGATAGAAATCAAGAGCGCACGCTCGTTTTACCATAAGGGCTTACACGGCTGTAAACGTCCAAAATTGAGTGACATTTCAGGATTTTTTTTGTAGAAGGAGAAATACGAGAATATTAATATTCGAGGATGTAATTAGTCATATCTTTAAGTGAACAAAATGAAATTTATATTAAAAATTATGCCGAAAGGTGACGCTGGAGCCATTCTGGCGAGGCGTGTTGAATTTGAGACGCTCTGCGGCACGCAGTATAGCTAACGCAAATTTGATTTTAGAATAAAATCAAATTTTTTTTATTAATTTACACGAGTATAGCTAGAGAAATACGTAGAGAATTGTGACAATGTTATTTTTTGTGTAATTGGCAAGCATTAAACCAAAAACTTAATTTTCGATAGAAAAAAAGGACAATCATTTGGTAATAACTAATGTTATAACTAACTCATAGAAAATCCCGTACTTATTTCTCTTCGGAATGTTATTTTAAACATGTACCCAAAATTGGGAGTGAAAATGATGAAAATTGTTGGAGTTATGCTGCGTGCCGTTTTGAGAAAAACGGTCGATGTCTCGCACACGGGCCTGCCACTGTCACCGCAGACCCATACTGGCCTGCGGACCTTGTTTTACAGGTACCAAACTTTTCTCCCCTTATTATAGATGGTTGAAAGCATCTTTTAAGTCAAGTAAAATAAAAAGAATTTGTTTTAATTCCACAGTGTGACCCTTTAGATCGGATTACACGGTGACGATTGTTGGTCGCGTCTCTTTGAACGAGGCGCGATCAACAATCTTGAAAAATGGTTGGAGGATTATTGTAAGCAAAGGTTGCCGAAATATAAATAAGGACTTCACAAATTTTTATTTTTATTGCGTTCCAACGATGCAAACTTCAACCTCATACCCTCTCCGTGGAACGCAGTAGAACTATCGTAAATTTAATCGTGCAACTAAGAGTAAAATATTTTTGTTTATTACGTTCGTTTTAGCAGTCAAATGAGGGGAATCTTAAAAATAATTAAAGAAAAGAGATGAGTTAAAAAAAGGTCGTGTTTTGAACCATACTGTTAATATACGACTCCAAAAATTACAAGAACAAAATTTCTTCATTTTTTAGCGTTTTTTAAGCGCTGTGTCTATGTGAAAAATTGTCGCATCGAGATGAAAAAAGCCTTTTGAAGCTTCAAGATGATAGTTTCGAGATCTTTTGGCAAAAAAATTGTGATTTACGGCTATCGCGCAATCATAAGAAGTACCGGCAGAGAAAAATTCCAAATTTGTTTCTATTTTCCAGGGGTCATCGGACTAAGGAATTTTGTTTCAGTTAACTCAATGTATAGGTTAGTTAGCTTGTTTATTCTGCTTTCATTTGCTTTTTGTCTCTCTACGTCAATTTTTCTGCTGAGATATCCGACTTCGAATGAAAAAAGATCCTTTTGTCTTTGATTATCGATATCTAAGCAACCAATTATCGCAACGGGAATTAGAGGGCAGCTTTGAAAAGTCGACTAAATTTTCTGCCAGCCCCTCCCGTTGATTTTTGTGATTTTTTTCTTCACCCTTAACCGTTATTTGGTGAAGGACAAAAAATTACATTTTCTGTATTTTCAATAAATCTACCACTACGTTACAAATATTGATGCAGAGACTAATGTTGCCGCGTTTTTTTTTCAGCTCGATTTACTCCCAATACCCCTGTTAGTCTGCAAATTGATTCATCGAACCGTTCTCTATCAAAAGTTAATTGAAGTTTGACAAAACAATTGAAGGAACAAATGTATTATTCCTAAACATCTTGTAATCATCATCAAAATAAAAATACTAATTTTCTTCGACTTTTTTCACAACTTAGCACTAGTTGCTTGTCAGATATAAGAAAAAAATTCGAGAGATTAATATTTTTTTTTATTTGTAAAATATTTCAGGAAAAAATACTGACTCATTTTTTACACGATTCGGCCTTTGCGCACTTTGATTTCACTCATCTTTAATTGCATCAATTAAAGTTGATACTCTCAAGTTGTATTTAAAGGTCAATCTGAGAACATTTATGCAATTAATTCTCAATATTTTCTACGAAGGTTATTAGGGTTATGGAAAACAATCTTTTTTTCAAAACTAGGCATGATCAAAAATTGAAAAATAAAATGAGAGTTTACAAAAACATTAGATTCATTTTTTTTACCGAAAGATGTAGATTGGCTTATCATAAGCCAATCTAGTTTTTTTTCTCAAATTCAGAAAATTTGAGGGGAAGACAGCTGTTCGTCTATCTATTTGACGTCGTTTGGCAAAGTTTCGACGGGATCTGAAGAGCCGTTTTCGAGATTTTTGAGAATCTATAATTGTTCTACCATACCGACCGCGATGAGGTATCATTCCCTCTTAAAGATCGGCTCTCGGGGGTTATCAAAGTCATTTATTACGAATCTGTCTTTCAAATTCAGAATAAAAAACGGTGAATCTAATGTGGCAGACCTAAATACAACAAATTATACGATTCGCAAAATAATTGGTATTAAGGGGTTTGCAAGGTCGCTTATTACGAATCTGCCCTACAAATTAAGAAATTCAAAATGGTGGATCCAATATGGCGTAACGAAATGCAAAAATTGACTACAATCGGATAAAACTCGGTACTAGGGGGTTTTTGGGACCGCTGATTACTAGTTCAAACTCACGGTACATACATTCAAAACAGTGTCTCCAATATCGCAGACCATGATATAATAATGTATTCGATTCCCATGGGAATTTGTATTACAGGGTTTCGAAGGTCACTGAATACGAATCTGCCTTCAAAATACATAAATAAAATAGTGCGTCCAGCATTGCGCATGAATTACCAGAATTTACTTGGTTCGAATGATAATTAGTGGTAACGACGGGTTTTTGAGGTCGATAATTATGAATCTGCCTGTAAAATTTGAGAATTGAAAATGGCGGATCCAGAGTACCAAGTTTCCACGGATTCCAGTCAATGTTTGAGTTTTGACACGCGATGGTAGATCTGCTGTTTTTTAATTCTGTATTTCGAGAGCAGATTCATAACCAGTGACCTCGAAAACCCCTTGATACTAACTATCGTGAGGATAGAGTAAATTATTGTATTGTAGTTCACCATGATCGACCCACAATTTTCAATTTACGCATTTTGAGGACAGGCTTGTAATCAGCAATCTCGAAAATTTCCGAGTGCTAATTTTCAGTCAAATTGAATCAATTTTCAGTGTTAAACCGCCATTTTGGATCCTCTATTTTTAATTTTGACCTTTCATTCATAATCAGCAGACTGCGGAAACCTTTGAGTACCAAATTTTGCGAAAGTCAAGTCTAACCAATCACGAAATACTCTATGTAGGCTATATGGCATCAATAAGCTGCATACGGGGTCCGTCGACCTGCCATTTTGGATTTATGAATTTGAGGATGGATTCCAGCGACCTCGTACACCCCCTAATACCAATTATCGTGCGAATCGCGTAAATTTTTGTATTTCGATCCGCCATTTTGAATTCCTGAATTTTGAGGAATGTAAATTTTGTTAATTATGAAAAACAATTAATACCAATCACATTTGTCATTTGTAATAAGAACAAAAATCGATGCTGATTAGATTTGTAATTAGAAGAAAAATTAATTATTATTACATTTGTAATTTGTAATTAGAAAAAAACAGTTCCCAATTACATTTGTAATTTGTATTTACAGTTTTTATAATTATGAATTATAATAGTAATTTGTAACTAATTTTTTTCTAATTACAAATGACAATTGTTATTAGTAATTATTTTCCTTCTAATTACAAAATGCCATTGTAATAAGCATTTTTTTTATTAATTACAAAATATCATTGTAATTAGCAATTTATTTTGTACTTATTACAAATTACATTTGTAATTTGTAATTAGAGTATCATCAATTTAAAAAACGCCCAACACTGCATATATATATATATATAAACGTACGCGTGTTGTACCGAAGATGAGTAACCGCGAATCTTGGACGCGCCGGGAGAAAACTTTTCTCGTTAAAAGTTTAGCGCGCCTATAAGAATTCCACAAAGTCTCGTTAGGAACTTGGGTCGCGTAAAGTCCCGTTGACCAACGACAAACGAAGAGTATTTTTCGTTTGGTTTTTTTCGTTCGTTCGTAATTTGGCAACAATAACGATACGAAAGAAAATCATCCCATATCTCGCGGGTGAAACGCGACGGCTGGATCCGCATAGGAAAAACTCGAAGAAAGATGACAAAAAATCTCAAGCTAGAAGAGATACGAGTCGAAAAGAAACGAGGTGGCGCACCGTATACCCCCCCGTATACGTGGCGCGAAACATTGTTGATTGTTTTTTCGCTCGATTGCTTACGTTTTTTCGAGGCAATCGATGAGTGAGGAAAAACAAATAGGATATACTAACTGGTGCAGTTGTAGGCAACCGGGCAACAGGAGTACGGGGCGTAGAGCGGAATGCAGCCGGCCAACGGAAGCAAGCATCGCGGTCTCAGGCATCTCCGTTTACCGGATATGCAGTAGCAGTATTCGCATCTTCGCGAGCCCATCATAGCCGATCCTGGACCGTATCGTACGCCCTCGTGTACGCATCCTTTCGAACAAACAAATAACGACCACACCGATCATAAAGACATTACACGTTCGCATAAAATCAAATACCCGTAATCACTGGCCCACCCACGTTTGCTGTTAATATTACTACAACTTGGAGAAATATTCAACGTGGAAATCAAGTTTCAGGACTTGTCGGATAGTATCGAACAAAAACACCCAAGGCCCTGCACAAATGACAATAACTACCAATTGTCCACCTGATGGTGCGATATATCTCAATAATACATGATTTTTTAATAGTAATATTAATAATTCGAGTAAATAGATACAAGGGTTAAAGGATGTTGTTTCAGCACCGTTGTCATGGGGTCCAAACTCCTTGCTCGGATCCCGTCGCGCGGTCACGTTTCTCACATCTGCAACAATTTTAAGGACAGAATGACTTGGTCGCGTGCACATAATAATATAACGAGGCTCATCGATATGATACGTTTCTCGTTCTAGGAAGAGCGAGAGAGTATCGCTATCGCGCATCCACTCGAATTTACGAGTGGATGCCTTATTGACACACCGCTCGTGGACGCAAGTCCATTTGCATATCGATAAGCAGTATGGGAAAAAAATATCTCGTAGTTCCATGTGCCCCGCGGGGTATATACACTCACGCGATTCGCCACTCTCACCGCACACGAGCTCGGGACAGCACGCGTCTGCTCTCGGTGTCCTGCTGCCTCCGATGGTGCAACCGGATGCCACGGGATTCGCTAGTCTCGGACATACTCGCAGACGACAGCGCAACGAACCCTCCGTACATCGACAATCGAGACAAGGCTCCCTCGTATTTACCCTTTCGGCCTCCTGGTAACGTTTACCCTCGTACCAACAGCCTAACAATCATTCGCGTTATTATTTATCAAAGAAAATATACCGTAACAATATTTTCGATATTTCATACATATATGCCTATCATTTTGTCTCGCACGAGCAAAACGTGAGAACAACACCTCACTTTTAAAGAGGGAATCACGCTCCTTTCGAAATGCAGAGTCCCTGTCCGCTTCTTCCGAGATCCAAGGATTGTCGAAAGTCTCTCATTCGAGGATCATTGATTTTACAAGATATTCGCTCGACTTTCAATGGATCGGCTCATACGCGTGCAAATGATGCACATGTAGACGTGTGCAGTTTTGGGCTTTGGAAGCCGCGGGAGTCAGATAATCGGTGATTATTGAGCGTTGAACAAGGCATCCTTGTTGTACACGCTATGGCCCGAGCAGGGGCGGGGGCTATCGGTAGCCTTTCTCTCTTCGATCGTATTACTCGTATCGAGTTTCGAGCTCGAGCATTACGCAGCAGGGCTCTTCCTCACTTTCCGCCTTTCGTACTATTAATCACTTAACGCGTTCCCGAACGATAAATTGACGACGTCGCGCGTCGGTAGGCACGCACGCACCGACATCTCATACGACTCTCGCAACTTGAATTAGCAATATTTTATGGGATTCGTTCCAGAATATATCATGAGCAGCAGCAGCAGCAGCAGCAGCAGCAACAAGATTCCATCGACCAACCATTTTATCCTTTCTTTTATTGTTTCTTTCAATATTAATTCATTACTTTACAGACAATATTACGAGGGTCATTTTGATTAATTTCCGAGTGTTGAATAATTTTTCGTCCTGCTATCGCGTAATCGATACGATATTATTGGCGGTATTGTCAATAATTCCGCAAACATTGCGAACTCGCATGCCGACTTTTCAAGTAAATCTTTTCATTTTTATTTTTATTTCCTCGCTTCCTTCCTTCCTTCCCCCATTATCCCCATCCTCTGATTATTTACTTTGATAGTTATTCGAGGATATTATATGACTCTCGATTTGGCATATAACGCTCCGTACGAGCTCGATAAGGATCGCGTGATCACGAGCGATTAATGAAATTAAATAACTGTTCAGTAATGAATATTGCGGTTTATCAACTGCGCCCACAGTTTCGCCGAATCCATTTCGGTTTACGTCTTTCAATTACCAGGAATCGTTGAAGATATTATCGGCAGTAAAATTGTCTCTCTTTGTAATTTCGCCGCAGTTTCTTCGAACCGGAGTGAATGAAAGTAAATATCGTAGCTGAGAGAATCGAAGGAACCGCGAGGATGAAGAATTTTCGGGCGATTTCCGGAAAAGTTATGCCATTCTTGTTGTAGTTTTATTGTAAATCGTAAGTAAGGGGGTTGCCGCAGTGGACGATAAGCGAGGTGACGAAGGTCAATTTCCTTCACAATTTCACTGTGAAATTGTGAGGGAAAATCGGATCCAGCTCCATGCAGTAATAACCATTGCGGTAAGTGGTAGAGCAAGTCCTTTCTCGTTCTTCTACCTTTCAATTAGCACAGCTCAACCGTGATAACCCCTATCTTTCCTTTTTTTCTCCCCTTTATTCCTCGCTCCCTTTTTCACGCTGGATTTTTTGCATTTGAGCACTATTCGGCAAATCCATTCGTCTTATTCAACACAGTAGCGCTATTCACTTGCACCTTTTTCTCTTCTTGTTCTTGGCGTATCTTTCTTGGAACAATAAATCACACGGAGAAGGTTGGAAATCTAGCCGGAAGAACTCTCCCGTAAAAAAGAGATTACAAGTAAGAGTAATTGCATAAAGTAGAAAGGATGAAAAATCTTTTTATGCTTTTAACCGGATTCTTTCGGGTTGAGTGTGCTTTTTTCTTTTCTTTTCTTTTCCGTTTTTCGAACGCTCGAAAAGCCTCACCATTCATCTATAATCGGTCGAGCTTGAAAATTGCGCTTCTTATTTTCTCATCCAAGTACTCTCGTACCAAATAATTTTCAAATAATACGCATCAAGTCCATCTTTCCGACCTGAGGAACCCGATCGTCGAAAGCTCATTTTCATTAGGTTATTTGCCGGCAGGATACGATTCTTGTTCCGTCGCATACGAGCATGCAGTTAATTATTAATTTTATTCAAAATGAGAATTTAGCTAGTGTTAACATTTTCTCTATAATTATAAACATCCACATCGTCCCAAGGCATGACAGGCCTCAAGTCCATAAAAAAGGGTCAATATCCCATGCTCGGGTTCGCTCGGTGGACCACGTGCAGGGCAATTCAACATTTCGTTCGCAAATGTTCCTTTTTATTTTTCTAAGCCTCTATACGTGACTACATTCAAGCAGCGCAAATTGGCATGCCAACGTATCCCTGATAAAGGGATTTACCAAGCGTCCGCGTGATGGTATCAGGATTTACAACCCTGGTTGACTTGCATCAATAAGTCGAGTCGCACTGTGACCGTGAATGGAATAATTCGCATGTCCGATTAACAAAGAAAAAGCCAAAATTTACTTGCCAAACGACGTTAAGCTTGGAATACGATCACGAAATGTTCACGTTTCCTTGTAATTACGATAATCAGGTCATTTTTATGTACATATTAATGCGCGCGAGCGTATACGATGTTGTATGCCTGGCTCGCGCGTGACACTCGAGAACACGGTCTTACAGACAGGTCTGGAAACTCTAATGCTGGCATCCGCGATCAGGTGCATCGTTTAGCGTGGCAAATTTCGGTCCTAGCGCCGCCACTAGTTGTCGCTGCCGTTCCGAAACCCGGGCATACATAACCTCAATACGGCGAGCAACGGAGAGACCAGTGGAAAACGTGTGTCGCTGAGTCGTTGATAATTGTTGTTTTTTCTGCGTTCTGGACACAGTACGTTTTCGATTAATTGAAAGCATATTCTTTCAAAATGATGAATTGGTGCGCCGTATGGCGCATGAAGGGGCAACTTAAAAAAATTTGAAAGTATTCATTCTGCTTACCTCGACATAAAAACAGAGCACGTACAAAAATAAAAAATATCAGAGAATTTTTTACATTTCTATTTTTATTAAATTGCATAAAAAACACGGGAATGAGGGATGGAAGAAAAAAATTAGATAAGTGGCTTTGAACCTACAACAACGCGAGTATAAGGCGAATACGGAACCACTCCGTCAAAGTTCACATGCAATGTCACAGCTTCAAAATCGTATGTATGTGCTTATCACGCTCGCTTGAATTTAGAAATTTTGTCTGTTTGATTAGGATTAGGATCATATTTTTTTGTTATTGTCTTAATCGAAACTGACAGGACTAACGCCTTTTCCTGGCCCTTTTTAAAGTGTTTCGAACTGATAATAAATATCCGCGTAATAAACATGAAGGCGGGACAGAGAAAGAAGCATGGCCGACTAGTGCCCCCCCCATAATTATGAACTGTGTATTTTACGAAAGTTAATGATTACGAGCTAGCAATCAGAATCATTATCATTATTATTTTAAGCCAATTATTCGTTATTAATACTGTTAGGATCATTGTATAATGTGGTATAATAATTGATGGGAAACAATGCTGCACGAAGGCCGCGAAAAAGACAAGTATCGCAAACATTTTTCGATTACAGATTATAAATGACAAAAAAACGTAATAATAATTTATACTATCTCTTTATTATTGAGAAAAAAATGGCCACCGAGGACATAAAAGATAAATAATTCAGAATTTAATTCTGGGTAAACTATTGAGAGAGAGAGAGAGAGAGAGAGAGAGAGAGAGAGAGAGAGAGAGAGAGAGAGAGAGAGAGATGGCGCGCGAGCACTCACTTCCACTCGATGAATGGAGTACCGGAACAGGTTCTGAATCTTATGCAATAATGAACGATTCGTGTGTGTGCGCTTGCGTTTTTCGCTCCTAGTCTCTCCCTCCCCCCCCCTCTCTCTCTCTCTCTCTCTCTCTCGTTACTCCCGCTGTGATGTTCCACGGAGAGTTCCCAAACCCAGTGTCGTGATCATACAGGTTCACCTTCACATAGAGACACCCACGACGACATCTCATATCTAATTGTTAATTGCCATTTGCATTTTGCTTATTCAAAAATCCTCTATTTCATTTGCACCTTTTATTTATTTATCACCAAATACAATGCTGAGTACAATTGACAGATGGCGGTTATTTTTTTCCATTCAATTAGAACATACGAATTTGGACTGAATTCCGCTTTTACTTGCATTATTTAACATTTCAGGTTCGTTCTCAGGTGGTAATTCTTTGTTTCACTCAATGTCAATATTTAGTTACGGGTATCGATAATTCATGTTAGTGTTAATAATTGATGGCAAGAATACACCGGTCGATAATGTAATTCGACGCACCCTCTCGTGTCAGTTTTAAACCTTTTCGACCATACTCATTCGCTTCTCTTTATCCATTGAAATCAGTCAGTCTCTTCTTGGGCTGAAAAAAAAATACCTTTACGTTTGACCCACCGCGAACGAATGTTTTTCTATTTGATCGGACATCCCCAGCCAGCCCAAGAAGACTGCCCTTCCATCTAACGGTGCTTTCTAGTCCCCTTTGTAAACAGAGTCTACGCTCGGAAGAATCGCGGCAGCAGTGGCTACGTGGTAGTCGAAGGCAAAAGTTCGTGGGTCAGCTGGGGTCATTCTGATCCGTTGTGCAACCGGCGAATAACTTTGTTGTGAAAATTTGTAATTTTCTCTCTCTCTCTCTCTCTCTCTCTCTCTCTCTCTCTCTCTCTCTCTCTCTCTCTCTCTCTCTCAGAGATAGCAATTTCATAATTGCTTTACACAATTTAAGTATAACTGCAAGAATCGTAATATTTCTCCCATCAACTTTACACGTATAATTACTTCGAAATTTCCCTTGTATAAAATCCAAGTGTAATAAATTATAAAAACACGTAGTCTTTGCGCTGTTTTTCTAAAATAAATATCGGCATACGGGTAATATATACAGGGTGAGGCACATAAAGTGTTACAGAGCAATAGCACTCAAACTATTGATCATTTGAAAAAAGGGTGGTCCAGTATGACGACCTTCTCGAACACTGAAACTTTTTTTTTGAAACATTTTTTGGTATGATCAATAGTTTGAGTGCTATTGCTCTGTAACACTTTATAATATAATTGCTCTAATATAATTGCTCTATAATTAAAAAATCTAAAAACTCTAAAAAATTGCACATAATATAATTGCTCTAATATTTGTATTCGGATGGCATGAAATTTACGGAAACGCACGTTCCCCGACGCTTTGCGGATCGACGATTAACCTCGTGAAGATTTTTGCGGTGAAACTTCAGACGAGGAAAACGACGACGCGGCTTATGCAAACGACAGTATAATTGCAAAACACAAAAACAATGCATATCATCAATGTATTATTCCAGTTTACAATATTCAACCATTTTTTCAAAAGAATTTATAATAAAATGCTAATTTTTTACAAGTGTAATTTTTTACTCCAAAATAGACCCTGTCGAGATAGAAGGATAAATGCTTTTTTCCCCCTCAAACTATCATATCCCAAGAGCATCGCTCGAAAATTTTGTGGGGAAAAAAAATAAAATATTTCAAGAGGTACATTTTTGTTTTCGTATAACAGGGCATGTTTCACGCATTGACAATTTGCAGATTTTTTCACCATTTTAACACTCGCTTTAAAGAAAATACCGCCAGTTCCACGTTTTATAATATCAAAGCTATCGACCTGAATTTTTTTAAGTCATTCGGAACGATACTTTAAACGCGCCGCCATTTAAATACGGATGGGGTCATTGCGATCCTATCCCGTGGGACCAGCGTGTCACGGTTAGGAGGTGTGAACAGGGAGGGTTAAAGACATGAACTGGAGCGGAGGAAAGAAATCCAAAGAAAAAGGAAAGAATAAAAGAAAAGAAGAAACCCTAAAGAAAACCAGTTCGGAGAGAGAGAGAGAGAGAGAGAGAGAGAGAGATCGCAGAGGACTTTTCTCGGCGTGGCAGCAAACGAGCGTGCCCGGCGATCGATAGTCGAAACGCGTAGACGCGTAAACGCGTGACTGCTCGTACGTGTATTGCATTTTCCCCGATGCACTTTCCCCGGTCCCTCTCCGTTCCTCCTCTCTTGCAGCTGTATATCGTAGACGTGCGGATCGAGTGAGCCGAGGAGAACAAAATAACAACCACTGCTAAGATAATTATCAAATTATTTTAATTATTTAAAAAACAGATTAGTCAATATAAGTCGTTATAAATTGTTATTAATATTTAGATTTTATTTTTACAGACTCTCGCGAATCGTTTTAGCATCGGAACCCGAATCTTTTCGCCGTTTTCAAATAAACAATTTAGAAGAGGTAAACATTTGGTGAAATACTCCGGCCGAATGCAGCGTTCTGTCCTATTTATTTTTTTTATCAAGGGTATCAAGTACAAGGCAAATTGAAACTATTGGGCCGATAGTGCGATGATCGAACAAATATCCTTCACTCAATGTGCGACCGATGGCGATGGCACCATTATTTTTATTGAAAATTTAACATTTCTTTTAATGCACACTTTGACCTCATTTGTGGATTAGCATTGCAAAAGTCATATTTGTGTCATCTTTCTCTTCCTTTTCGAGGCTTCGCTAGATACTTACATAGTGGGTAAATTGGTGAAAATTGTTCAAACCATTAAATTTTGATGGGGATATAAGAAACGGAGGGTGGGAGGAGTGGTCAAACAAGTGCTAAATTAGATGTGCTCGAGAATTGGCCTTTTTCCCGAATCTTTACTTTCGCATCGACCAACCTTGCTCTTACGCATAAACATGACTGGCTTGGAGTGGTTTGCGCACTTTCTCTCTCTCTCTCTCTCTCTCTCTCTCTCTCTCTCTCTCTCTCTCTCTCCCTCTCTTTATTTTTCCATCCTTTTCGCATAGTTTTATCTTGAAGAGACGAAAATGGGGCGGGGGAATAAAAATCTTCACCACCCCAGCCACCACAAAACCCATAACCCATAATAGGAAATGTTACTTCCTACTATGGGTTATACATATGTATATCTTGATATGTATTCATATTTATATTCACACATGCATATCCATGAATTTCGATAAAGCACGCCAAACTCTATTTATGCATTACATTAAATTTATAACGAAAAGAAAAAAAAGCAAGAGTGAAGCTCTGTGTTTACTTACCTGGTTTCGTTTGCGGTGGCCTACCCTCAATCTCCCAATAACGCCAAGTCAGTAGAAAAATCGTTGACAATATGATTTTTTTCATTTTTATCCGTCTCCCCTGACAAATGGACGGAAAAATTCACATACACCCATACAAAAACACACACAACTCGCACAGTTGCTTCAAATTTCTCTGGCTGATTTAGCTTGTCTTTTATGTTGTTCGAGGAGATTTAATCATCCGCCCTTGCGCACTTTGAGATATTTGCGTTTCGCTAAGTCAAGGGACAATCCATTATTTTGTACGACCTAGAGACAATTTTTTGAGATTGTGAAAATATTTATAATATAATAATGAAGGTGAAAAACTTTACTACTCGTTATGTTGTATTATTTGTTTTTCTTTTGTCTTTTTCCAATGTATCGTCGGTGAGTTTGAAGGGTTACTTTTCACACTGGCCGGCGCGTGGCGGGCTTTCGCCAAGTTGGTCGTCACGAGACTGGATAGAAGCGCACGTGAGTGCGTGATGTAGTGAATCGAAAGTTTCCTTCCCCGGCAAAGAGAGCTTAAACGAGTCGTCGTCGCCGACGACGACAGGACTATGTGAACCGTGAGTTTTTACTGGTAGAGAATAAACCGAAACATACACGCATATGTGCGTGTGTATACATGTGCAAACGTTGAGAACAGGCTCGTATAGCCTACGGACACAGCATGTAGTACACCATATAGGAGATATTTAAAGACGAATCCACAAATTCTCACAGCATCACAATGCTCCTGAATTATTTCTTTTTTTTCCCGTTACTTTCGACCAATCAAACGTTAACTTTTCGCAGCGGGCTGGTTATTGATAACTCATATACACTTATTTTCAAACTCATATCGCGACCAATCAAAATCTTTTTGTTCTTTAACGAAAAAAAGCGGTGCTTTCAAATTAAATAATATTTCCAATGGCTTTGTTTTAGCTAGTAGTAAATAAAAAGTCGAATTGCTGCTTAGGGAATAATTTCGGTGACGATTGGGTCTAGAAGACCCGATAAATGTGCACACATTTATCTTTCTACATACATATGTATGTTTCATGGGGCATGATGGCGCTCTCTCTCTCTCTCTCTCTCTCTCTCTCTCTCTCACTCTGTGTGTGCGTGTGTGTGCCCGCGCGTGTGTGTGTGTAATATATCGGAGTGCGGGTCTATCACCTGTCTATGATGCTGAAGGAATGGGGTATCCGAGCACACATGCGCTATCATGGGAGACAAAGAGAGAGACGAGTAGGGGAATGGAGAGGACAAGCCAGGAAATGTCGGAGATGCGGGCCCGGCATGAACCGAGTAAGCCTCGCCGGCAAGATTGAAGGAAAGGTCCCGGCGATCATAGTCCGGTAAAAGAGACGAAAACCCAACACTTTTTATCGTAGAATATGAATTTTTGACTGAAGGTAGATGGTTTGTATACTGAAAGTAACCCCAATAAAATTACGCCCCCCACTGCGCCCCAACCCTCCGAAATTGGGGTTGAGAAGTTAAAAATCGCCGTATCTCGATAATGAATAGCTCGATCAAAAAAGGTTGCAAATAAAAGTTATTTGAAATAATAAAATTCGTACAAAGTTATCTGACATCCAACCCCCTATCTCTAAAAATAGCGGCACAAGAACTATTCGAAAATTCGGGGTTGATGCGTCTGCAAGCGAAGTAGGACATATCGCTGCGTTCTTGTCACTGGGTCAGTGCTGCTCTCGTATTTTTGTGCCGTTATTTTCAAAAATATGGATTTGGACGACAGATAACTTCATACGTATTTTATTAGTCCAAATAACTTTCGTTTGACTCCCTACTCATTAGCGTTTGGGCGAGTTGATCGGTAACATTTTATTGGGGTTACTTTCGGTATGCAACCATCTACCTTCAGTCAAAAATTCATATTCTATGCCAAAAAGTGCTGGGTTTTCGTCTCTTTTGCTGGACTAATCAATGAGTATGGTAGCAACTCTCTGCCTCTCCCTCTCTCTCTCTCTCTCTCTCGCGCGCGCGCGCGCGCGCTTTTTGTATCCCTCGCACGTGAAAGAGTCAAGGAAAGGATAGGGAAATGGAGAGTAAGAGGAACAAGGAGAGCGAGCGAGAGTTGGGCGAGGAGAAGACGCGGCAAGAGCGGGGGGGGGGGGTGAGAAAAAAGGCAAAACACCTCGTGCGATCAAGGCGGTGTAACCTGACCGGCTCCAGGACCTTTTTATCTCGATCCGGCTATTCTTATTCCTCTTGCTTGCTGCCTCGCCACTACACGTATTCTTCTTTCGCTTCTTCCGTCAAGGTTCAACAGACCCGCTGGTCCTCCGAGATCTTCTTTTTTTTATGTTCTCCTTTTGCTTTTTTGCATCTTGCCCTACCTTCAAGGTGAATCAATATTTCTCATTATAGTATTTGTTATTTGAATAAAAAAAAGTCTCATCGTATGCTATCGCAATTTTCATTTTCTTCTCCTTCTTCGATTTAAAATATAATTACGACCGATTTGCCGTGTCTACGACACTCTAGAATCCCGCATTTACGAAAAACATGTACGAAATTCCATCGAGTTTGCACGGATTTATGCAACAAAGGCGTTTTCTCGATTTACGATGCGAGTTTTAGTAGTAAGCGCCGGTTTGGCCAAAGTTCGCATCCCTGTGTATTCCGCTCGGTGAATAGAGAGCCGCGCGATAATATAACTTGCGTTGGCACATCGAAACTGCTGCTACTGCTGCTGCTGCTGCGGTCGTAGTGCGATGAGAGCCTTCCGTTTCCGAAGGGCCACTGCCGACGCTCCGCGAACTTGGGACTTTAATTAATCGGGTTAATTAGTGCGCGACCTTGGTCGTCGTCCTTGTCCTTCTCGTCGTCGTCGTCATCATCGTCGTCTTTTGTCCAAGGCTCGCAAATGAGTACAGCGGATAATCTTGCGAGGCGAACTAACTTGGCTGAGCAATTACTTGAATCGTGGAAAACTGATGCTCTCGTGCTGTGTTACGAAGAAGCGGGGAAGGGAGTCCCTTTGATCGGAACTAGCCCTAAATCACTGCAATAATAAACACGGCTGAAGGATTGGCCTTCTTAATTTTCACACAAAGACTCGAAATATTTGATTGCTCTTACCTTTACCATGTACCTTTACCGTGTCCATGTGTCACCGATAGACCGCCACAGCCGCTCTTTTTTCATTACCGCTGTCGCGTTGCCAATTTCCTCGGGGTTGCAGGCAAAATGTGCAAAACGGCAATGCGATTGTACCTGTCCGAGTATAGGCCATAGCAAACACACTTTGGTAATTCCATCGCCAAATCACATCCGCGGTGAATTTTATTATCTTAATTTTTACGAATGAATAGTAAGAATGAGAATATTACTATTTCGCGTGCCCGATCATCCTTGAAGGTGAACCTCGACAACTAATTGTCGCGTGTCCAATTGGGGAAGTAAGGAAGGAAGGATCGGCGAGAGGGAGAGGGACATGCAGCCAAGTAAAGCGACTGGAAGCAAAAGGATCGGGGAACAACGAGCCACGATCGATTTATGGTAGTCCCGTCAGCGTCTGGTTCTTCAGGATTTTCCATGAAGATAGAGCCGTTGTCGTGCAGCAAAGGAGCAGAGCGTAAGGAGTGGAAAGACCTCCCGTGAGTATCCGGAATCAACTCGTCTCGAATCATAATCTCAGTCTGCTCCTCGAGACCCCCGACGATGACGACGATGACGGCAAGACCAATGCGCGAATACAACGAGGACAATGAGGATGATGAGAACTTTGTACAAGGCCAAAGAGCGACTAACAGCAACGTTAAACGAGTCCTCTCAGTTTCCAAGAAGTTTAACGTAGCATGTCAATCTATAATCGATCGTTTATCCACTTGGAAGCGAATTCATTGTATTCCCCATCTCTATCTTTTTGCATTCGTATCTCTATTTCCCGGCATTTTTTCAACAAAGGCAACATAAAAGTAAAAGTTGTCGAGGACATTGGGATCGTGTTTTTTACTCCAATTTGCAAACATCCCTTATAGCCCGGATACTGCGCCATATAGAGAAGCTTTTCGAAGTAATGGATAAAACCTCCGAGTGTCTTCGAGCGTCCTCCGGGCTGCCTGGAAGACGAAAATAGACCAGCTTTCATAGGAGACGTTTTTTTTGTCTAAGCCGCGATTCTGGAAACAATCAACTTGACGAAACGCAAGACTGCATCTAGGCCGATTCCACACGGAATATCTCGTGGCCGGTGACGGTCGCGAACTTTGTCGTTTTCTCGATGAGCCATACGGCGTACACATCCAGCTAATTTCCTTGAATTCTACCATGCAAGTATAGTCTTCTTGCTAATGGTAACTGATTGTGTGTGTGTGTGTGTGTGTGTGTGTGTGTGTGTGTGTGTGTGTGTGTGTGTGTGTGTGTGTGTGTCTGTGCCCCCCCCCCCCCCGCTCTACCTCTCGCGGCGAGACGAAGACCCTTTTCCACGGGTCATCATCACGTGTAAAATACAATCGGGAAGAACTCACGATCTCTTGAGATACGCTGAGAAGACACCGCTTGCACAGAGTAAGAGAGGAAGACAGAGAGAGAGAGAGAGAGAGAGAGAGAGAGAAAACAACGAGAAAGCGTTTCTTTCGCGCAACCTTATTAAGAAACGTTCAATCTTTCATGAGTCCCACACTGGGTGGGACTCATGAAAGGGTGGGATGAAAGTAGTGGTCAAGGAAATAAGAAAAAATGCAGATCCATCCATTCGAGCGTTTGTCCTTAATCGTGTCAAGTTTCGCGTTGATTAACCGCATCGGGTATCTCGATGAAGAATATATACGCCGATAAGATGACGAATTATTCATTGGGTGAAATGGGGTGGAGAGCTGGGATCGTTAGGACGTTCACGCTGAAGAATCTCTTGAAAAAAGTGGCCAAAAGCTTAGCCATTGAAAAACTTGCAATGGCTCCGGGGTTAAGGCGTTATACGCAGTTGCTAGGCCAAAAAAGTCGTTTTTTCACGATTTTTTTCTGGAAAAGGATTTCATTTGGGCAAACCGAAAAGTATTAGGCAGTGTAGTGGCATATGTTTGAGCTTTAGATTGGCATTTTCCTTTTCAAAAATATTTTTTAACATTGCTCCTGTAGGAAGTCGTCTGGACGTCCCCGAAAAAAAAGTGTCCGGCGGTAGAATAGTATCTCTGGTTTGGATTATCTAAAATGAAAAAACCAAAAAGATTCGAAATTTTAATTTTTGACAAAATGGTGGCTCCGGAATGAAACAATTTCGATTTTCGAATAATTATCGGAAATCTTATTCCTTCGATCAACACCTGAAGAATATATCTGACGAGGTTGTGTTGAAATTGCAAACCGATCGGTTGAGCCGTTTTTGAGAAATCGTGCTCACCGACTTTGAAAACACCGTTTTGAGAAAAACGCGTTTCAAATTTTCAGGGAATATACTCACATATTTGTACATTCCGAAAACGCAATTAAAAAAATCGATTTTTAAACATTTTTAACTGCGTATAACCTGTTAAAGCTACAATGTATACATTAGACTGATTAAAAAAAAACATTATTTTTTTTCCTTCGGGATTCTCGTGCTATTATTGGGCACTAATAAAAGAAAATTTCTTAAAAAAGATGGGCGCGGTCACTCAATTTTTAGAGGTGGCTATCTCGACTTTTTTGTATTTGAATTTTTTTTAACGAACGTATTGCATTTAAGCATAGTCACGGCTTCGGGTTACGGATAAAAATCACATCCAGCAGCTATTTCGTAACAAAAATAAACTCTAACAATTTGAAAAGATTGCAATATTCACAATTCAAATCCAGGTAGATCAATAATGGCGTCTATACTACTCCCTTTATTCATGTAGATTTATTTATACGCATTAACATTTCGCACTTTTTACGAAAAATTAAATTATAAGCTTTTATTCATAAATCATGTATTTACATTTTCAAAATGCTACACTTATATTATCTTCAAACTCATTTATATTTCTTCCCAGCCACTGTGCATAACATCGCGCATCGTGGTGTTGTTTTTTTTCAATGTGACTCAATTAAAGACAATTTTAAACAATGGCTCGGAAAAATGAAGACAAGGCAACTTGGCTAATCGGCAAGGAAATTCCGAAAATAAGTACCCGTCATTTACCGTCAAATCGGAAAGTTTTGAGTTTGTTCTTTTACAAACATAACAGAGAAAAACTGACCATACGTCGAAGTGCACACGAAACGATGAATGAAGTTTTCGAGCAATGGAAATGTGCTGAAATTCCAACACGTCGATTGAATAACGCAATCTTGAAATTAATAAAACTCCATTTAGTCTGGAAAAAACTTTTAAAAAATCGAAGAAGTTGCCGTCACAATGGAGAAATAATTGAAACGTGTGATAGCAAAAATAACCGCTCAAGTTCGTTAACATTTTGGGCAGAACGAAAATGTGCAACGTTGAACAGTTTATCCAAATCTCTCTTAAATTTACGCTCCTTCAATATTTGTGAGGGCAAATTCTTTTTAACCCGATTTTTCAAAAGTTTTTTCCAGACTAGATGGAGTTTTATTAATTTCACGATTGCGTTATTCAATCTACGCGTTGGAATTTCAGCACATTTCCATTGTTCGAAAACTTCTTTCATTGTTTCGTGTGCACTTCGACGTATGGTCAGTTGTTCTCTCTTATGTTTGTAAAAGAACAAACTGAAAACTTTCCGATTTGACGGTAAATGACTACTTATTTTCGGAATTTCCTTGCCGATTAGCCAAATTATGTTGTTTTCGTTTTTCCGAGCCATTGTTTAAAATTGTCTTTACTTGAGCCACATTGAAAAAAAAAACAACACCACTTACAAATGCGCTGCGCCAATACAAAATGGCGCCACGGATGCGCAGTGACTTGCGCAGTGGTATGCGCGATTTTATGTACAGTGGCTGGAAAGAAATATAAATGAGTTTGAAGATAATATAAGTGTAGCATTTTGAAAATGTAAATATACGATTTATGAATAAAAGCTTATAAATTAATTTTTCGTAAAAAGTGCGAAATGTTAATGCGTATAAATAAATCTACATGAATAAAGAGAGTAGTATAGACGCCATTATTGATCTACCTGGATTTAAATTGTGAATATTGCAATCTTTTCAAATTGTTAGAGTTTATTTTTGTTACGAAATAGCTGCTGGATGTGATTTTTATCCGGGACCCGAAGCCGTGACTATGCTTAAATGCAATACGTTCGTTAAAAAAAATTCAAATACAAAAAAGTCGAGATAGCCACCTCTAAAAATTGAGTGACCGCGCCCATCTATTTAGAGAAATTTTCTTTTATTAGTGCCCAACAATAGCACGAGAATCCCGAAGGAAAAAAAAATAATTTTTTTTTTAAGTCAGTCTAGTATACATATAGGATACAAAATAGCGGATGAGCATGGGCAATATTTTATTTCCACACGAATTTACGAATTCATTGCAGATTTGCGATATAATAATTAGCTTTTGGTGGTGTTTGCAAGTGTATACGTAGCGAGGTACGTTGCTGACCAAGTACATGCCCGTCCCCGCCCCGATGATTCGAGCTTTTGCTTCAGATAATAAATTCTCTTTGCCACTTCTCTCTCGCCCTCCCTATTTCTATCCAATATTTTCCCATTTGACTCGCTTATTTCCTCTTGGCGAGGGATACGCTTTGACGTGTTCCTGTATTTACTCGCGTAGCACCTGGCCAACCCCGTATACAGAACACGAGTCACTTTCTCTCTCTCTCTCTTGCTCTGTTCACGCGCACCCTTTTCTCTGCCGGGCTTTTTCCCCGAGCGAATTAATCAGGCATCGGGCGCACGTCTCCCATTCCTGCTTGCGAGCAGAAGCTCGGCAAAGCCTAAAGCAAACCGTAGCCCCCCCCCCCCTTTGGTTGTGTCTTAACAGATACGTGAAGAACCTCGACAGAAACAATATAGCAAAGGGTGCGGCTAAAACGGCGGTGCCAAAAATCACTATCAACACCCGTATTTTATCAAAATATGAATTTGTGGCTTGCGGGACGAGGGGATTTCCGAAATCAGCGACCAAGTGGACATCGTACGACACCGTATGTCCGAAAAAAGACGAAAAAATCCGCCGTCCAACCGGTTTCGTTCTTTCGCCAATATTGCGGTTTTTCGATCGGCCATATCTCAGTCGTTAATTAACCTATTGAGACTTATAACGTAAATCTGTAAAGGTTTTTCATTACTTTTTTTTACTTGCGCTCTGCACACTTTACAATTCTACATTGATTGCGGATAAGTTCAAGATTGAATGGTATACAATATTTCGCAATCGATCTTTACCATATCACACATTATTTCCGCTTTGACGATCTTCGCTCCTAATCGATTAATCTCAGCTTCCGTCATTCCGTCGTCTCGCTCGCTTCGGGTTTCTCCGTCGTCAGCCGCGAGCATTCTTCGGTAGACTTATCCTTCGCATCATTTTTTTGCCACCCCTTGACGTTCGCAAGCATTTACGTGAGAGCATTCGGTGTCGAGGAGTGCTCGGGCTTGGCTTCACAAACGCCATTCAATTTCTCTCGTCGTGGAACTGTCCATCATCGCCGCAATTCGATCAAGGTCTTCTGATCCGTCTGTGCCTTAGTGATCCCGCGCTTTCTCAATCTATGGATCGTTCGTCCTGATCACCAACTTTGGTCCAACGGTGCTCTTCACGATTTCTTGGCTCATCCGTGTCGAAATTTCTTCATTTTCCAATGTGTTGCCTCATATGGCTTGCACAACTGTAAGCCTGTCTTGAATTCTCTTCGGCTTCCTCGATCTGCGTTCGAATTTTCATGTTCAAATGAGAATCAGATCAACTTCCAAACAACAAAATTCCTAGAACAGTGGGATTTACTGCAGAAAAATTGCAAAACATAATTTTGCATGAATATGGTTTTCTTGGTTCTGAAATACGCTCACATCCTACCTCTCGGTTGCAATGTCTTAGATACTTTTCCCTTCCTGCTGAGCCCGTTTCTGCACTCGACAAAGACCTTTCCAAAGCTACCTAGCATCCATCAGTTTTCCTTTACTCCCTCGTGTGTCCAGCTACGTCTGCGGTAAATCCGTTCCTCTGTCTTTCCAATAAGGATTCAATTATCCGGTGTTCCGGCCTCGTTTGCCCAATATACATGTCTCGCCGCTTTTTTTTTATCGCCGTTTTCATTCTTCTGCCTCTTTTGGCACGATAAATACGAAAATGAACCGGCAAAATTTATCCTGTCGACGTGTTCCAGTGACGTTTTTGGTTCAAGATTTTCCAATTTCGCTGAGCTTGCCTCCAATGTCGTCCCGACAACGACCCATTTCTTCGTCTCATCCTCAGAGGAATCCTGCAGAAATTTACGATTTCGATTTTCATAAGGGTATTCTTATTGTTCTCGTTAGATGAAGTATATATCGTGTCTTACACTATCGAAACTGAATGCTTTGTGTTTTTCCTTCTTCTTCAACTTCTTGACCTTTTATTTTTTTTTTCTTTTTCTTTTGTGACGAGGCTGACGACAGCTTCGCTTCTACGGAAGGCAGCATCCATTGCTCGTTGTTTCGCTCTTTCACTTTGTGAGCATCTGCTTGTTTCTTTTTATAAGCACCTTTGGCCTGAAACGACAAAGAGGGAGTATATTTAAATAGTATCGCCATTGATGTTGTTGTAGATTTACGAAACAACGTGCACTTAATGTTTGCTTGGGCGTCATTATTTTTAATAATTCTGCCCGAAGCTGTATTGGGAACAGGTAATGATTCCCAATACAGCTTCCCCATACACCAAGGGAATGATTCCCTTTCGGTTTGACTCTCGAGCTCTCAAATCTTATCAATGACATTCTCTTCGATATAATTCACAGAATAATATCCTCGGAAAATCTACAGCCTCAGCGAATGAATCGTCGAATTATTTTGTCGTATTCGATATTCGGTTCAACCGATGATTAACATCTCGTAGTTTGGGCTTCAGCTTACCTCAATAGAAAGTGCGGTTATCAGTTTACGAGCAAATAAACGGAGCGCGCATTGTTCCACGCTGATGTACGCAACGATGTATCGTCACACTTGCGTAACGTAAAAACCACGGTCTTACAGGTCTTGCACGAAGCCAAATTTTCGTGGTGGGGGTAGGCACGCTCATCGTCTCCACTTTTCGATCGACTAGGCGCCGCTACGCGTCGCCACTAGCGACGGGATGTGCTCTCCCCCTTACCTCTTGCCGGTAAATAGGGCCAAGGTGTTTGCGTCTGTTTTTGTGGCGCGATTGTCGAAATAACCTTTATTTGCGAGCGTATACCACGAGCTTCTACGCGATTTACCGTCATATATTTTTTTATCGTGTTTTTACGCATAAAGGTGAATTGTTTGGTAGTGTTTTCGAAAAAAATGCGAAATGTTTGAGGGCTGCACGGTACAAATGTTTGAGGGCTGCACGCAATTGTAAAACGGGGTACAAAAGTTTTAAGCAAAAATGCTCCGTGTTTCGAGTGCCCAGAAACGTCGAACGATACAAAAAATAGCTCGATGCTATTCCGGGACTGACAGAGTGTGTAAAAAACATTTCGAAGAACGATGTATTGTGATACATTGGAGAAAAAAGGATATAAATGGTCTTAAATTAGGTCATGTGAAAAATGATAATTCGCATATTTGCCCCTTATCCTAATAAATTGTGAGAAAAACACGGCAATAGACATTTACCTCTTTGATGATACCCTGGAAAACGCAGAATGTCTAGACCAAAAAGTTAGTTGTTGCAACAATTAAAATATCATTATGTTAAAAAACAGTTTGTTCAATAACTGCGTCGCCATAACAAATTAGCTTTAACATGCCTGAGCTGGAATAAAAATTTAGCCGAATGACGCAATCATCTAAACATTGATATAAATTCGTAAAATCACAAGGAAAAAAGTGTACCTACAGCGGAAATCTATTTTTATACTGCTACTTACTTACATCAATTAACACCAAAAATAAAATATAGTGCAAAATGAACAGATATGTGCTGTTATAAATTCACGTATTCAAAAAGTTTGCAGTTTTTTTTAGATAAAAGTAGTCATCTTTTTTTTTAATCAACACATTATTTTTTATTGGTTTTGTATATTATGCAGTTTACACGACAGTACGGTAAATTAAGATAGGGCAAACGGCGCATGCGCTGCTGTCAGGAGGGCCAAGGACAGAACAGCTATTTCTCTCTTCGTCGCACACCACTTTCCCTTGCCGTCACGCATCAAGCGGCAGAAACCGGAATAAAAAAAAAGAGCCGCTAAGGGTGCCTACCCGCGTTACCGCCGTTGTCAGACCTGTATGCAAGAAGACTAGAGGTAAGGAGTACGAACGCAGTATTCAAAAAACGTCCATGGAAATCCAGATGAGAAGGGTGGCGCTGCTCTCCTACCGAACCGAACTGAAGCAGCAACAAACCAGTGCCGTACAATATGCAGAAAACACCCTTTGCTACTTCATATGGAGCGATAATTTGATCACATTAATTATAAAATCAGAACCGTACGATATGCAAAAAGCACCCTTTGCTTCTTCGTATGGAACGGTAATTTGATCAAATTAATTGTGAAACCAGTTGGTGCAGGAAATTTCTATATATTAGATAGATAGAAGTCTTATATAGATAATATAGATTGGTTTGGCGAATAATAACGAAATGCGGAAATTTAGTCAATATGTTTCTTTTCATTACAAAGGCAGTAACAAACAAAATTTATTTATAGACCCAAGAAAATTCATGATAATTTTGAATCCAGGCAAATCTTTTACAAATGACCAGATACCATGATACGCTGTACAGATAAAGAATAATAATGAAATACACAAATTAAGTCAATATATTTTTTTCCGTTGCAGAAGCAGTAATAAACAAAATTTATTTCTAGATACACGAAAATTCATGATAATTTTGTATCCCGACAAAACTTTCACAAATGATTGCACATCATATTCACACATTATAATACATTGTACAGATAAATAATAATAACGCAATACAAAAAGTAAGTCAATATATTTTTATTTTCGTTGCGGAAGCACTAACAAATAAAATTCATTTATAAACACAAGAACATTCATAAGAATTTTGAATCCAGACAAAACTTTTACAAATTATCACACATCATATTCACATGTTATGATACACTGTATAGGTAAATCGATCTTAGAGATTTGATTTTTTCCTATTGTCTTTCATTTTGATTTTCCTTGCATTATTATTTTCGTTGACCGATCGCGCTAGAGAGGGTTCTCCCATGACAAGATAATAGTTTATAACTGACAAAATTTATAATAATTTTGAACTCGGCACAATTTCACCACTTATACACACTGAAATTGAATTACAATAATGAAATACTGATAATATTTTTCAATGATCGAATACGGTATAATATTCGTAACATTTTTAATGAAAAAAATACTAATTTCTATCCAGACTCTCAGTGAACAAGGACATCTATTTTGTCATCAATTATTGAATAAGTTACCCTATGGGCGACAAAGTTTTCAGTCGGAATATTTAGTATACTTAAACAAAAGACTCACCTTTTCTCGCTTTCAAAAGAGTTTTTCTTCAAATGGACATCGGGAAATTACCGAGCCGTGATCGCCCGAAATTTTGCGTATGCTGTCACGCTCGGTCTGTCGTAAGGTTAGTTTCATCTAATCACTCACCTCAAAGAGACTATAGGGAGGGAGTCCAATCTCTGTATTCTGGCGCGTCCGTAGAAGTCGGACAAAATTGGGTTCCGCATAAACGGCGCTGGAGAAGTTAGTCATTGTGTGCTATGTATACATGTATGTTTCGCGTATGCGTTATCAGCTGTCTGTGTTGTTATTAGCTGTCACATGATCTGATCATTTAATTTTTTTTAACCTTAATTCATTTTATAAACAAATTTCGTGTAGCTGTAATAGTGCCTTGAGATGTTTCCACATTTAAGTCGTAGCGCAATAACCCACCTAATTATGAAGAAAACAAAACCCTAAAAAATGCCATACTAATTTATATCTGACATAAATATACATTCCATTCAAAGGTGGACAGGTGGCTGGAATTACAGTGTATAAAATATGTAGAAAATGTCAGCGACTGGGACATTCGGCTGTAAATTGCAACCTCACATACAATGGCGTCAAGTGTGATGCTTCACGCGAAAACGGAAAACGCACTTTAAATAACTCATCAGATAAACAGCTCCTCCACTGTGCAAATTGCAATAACCTAGATTACCCAGTGATCATAAGTGATACCTATACTACAAGATCATATGCAAATGCTTATAAAGAGAGGGACATTAGACAACGATAACTCATTGAAAGAATTGAAGTGATACACTCGACAGTCACAGCGGAAATATCCTTTGCATAAGTAGCAACACAGGCTTTCGCTGCACAGTAGCGAGCATCATCCACATCATCACGAGCAGGAAGACTAGAGGTAAGGAGTACGAACGCTGTGTCGTCGAAACATCCGCAAAAGTGAGGACGAGAAGGGCGGCGCTGCTCTCCTACCGCACCGAAGTAAAGTCAGCAACAAACCAGTGACGTAATATACGCTCCCTCATATGGAGCGATAATTTGATCAAATGAATTGTAAAGGCAATGCCGTGCGATATGCAAAGAGCACTCTTAGCCACTTCATATGGAGCGATCATTTCATCAAATTAGTTGTTCAACCAGTTGGTGAAGGCAATTTCTATATAGATAGACAGAATTCTTACGTATAAGGTAAATGTCCCAATTATTGAACAGGTCCCAATTATTGAACACTACCTTGTATTTTTATTATTACTCATTCACCTGCATGCCATTACTTATTTATAAAAAATTCATTACATATATGGAACTTTTAGCTATCGAAATGTTACCTTACTTGTGCAAAAAAAGCTTTAATTAATAGAGAACAAAATTATTTAATCAGCAACGGTGACCCGATTTGACGTCTCGTGATAACTGCTTATCGTTTTTGCGAAGACGCGCCGCTTCATGCGTAAGGGCATAAAAAATTCAAAAACTGTCGCATCTCAAAAAGTAAAGGCGTTTCAGATTCCTCAGAAAATTTCTTACAAATAACAATTTTTATGAAAAATGTTAATTTAATTATTTGTTAAAAAATACGGTGTTCGATCGTTGGGACATAGAAAATGCAGTGTATCCCAATTATTGAACACTCGAATTCTCCAAGATTGCGTCATTAAACCCATCAAAACATCGAGACAGTTAACGTGTGACAGATCGTGTGAATCGGATTTATTCAAACAAAAACTGTAAGTTCCTGAATAAACTTACCTTTATTCTTTTAATAATAACTCTAATATCGTCAAATATATTTTTTATTTGTATTTTCGTGCAACAAACATAAAAAGAAAAGTAAAAAGAGATTATAACCTAAATGTAACCTAAAAATACGAATGTAATGGTCAATATTTTTTGCTCTCCGATATTTCAGGGAGCCAAGCTGCGCCAAAATAAAACAAAAACAGAACATAAAAACGAGGATGCTGAAAATAAAAATAAAATAAAGTTCGAGTTGAAAAGCAAAAATAAACTAAATGCGAATGAACCAAAAACCTGTCAAAAGAGACTAAATATATATTTTTGTATTTTTACATGATTAATAAAAGATTATTTAAGTGTTTGATTTTGCTTTTATTCCTTAATATGGTACCCAAAATAATATTTTCAGAACGGAAAAAGAATTCTCGAGAGTGTTCAATAACTGGGACATGCCTGTTCAATATTAGGGACATAGGCACTTCCAGTGTTCAACAATTGGGACATTTGCATGCTTCGCATTGTTATTCTTTTTTTTTCATTGGAAATCATTTAAAAATAATTTAAAGGGTGATTTTTCGAAAGCAAAAATATCAAAGCATCATTTGAACATGAAAGCGATGGTTTTTTCTTGATTTTATATTTTTTTCTCACCGAATTCAATCCCCTAGATCCTTAGCTGTTCAATAATTGGGACATTTACCTTAGATTGTTTTGGAGAATACCGAAATACAGAAATTAAGTCAGTTTTTTTGTTGCGGAAGCAGTAACAAACTGAATTTATTTATAGACACAAGGCAATTCATAAGAAATTTGCATCCAGACAAAAAATTTACAGATTATCACCATATTTACACATTGTGACACGCTGTACAGATAAAAGATAATAACGACAAACAGAAATAAAGTCAGTTTTTTTTCTCGCAGAAACCGTAACGGAAAAAATTTATTTATAGACACAAGAAAATTCATAAGAAATTTTAACTTAGACAAAAAATTTTCAAATTATCACATCTTATATTTACACATTATGATACGCTGTACAGATAAAGAATAATAACGAAATACAGATATTAAGTCAATGTTTTTTTTTCGTTGCGGAAGCAGTAAAAACATAGACACACAAAAATTTATAAGAATTTTAAATTCAAACAAAAGATTTACAAATTATCACACATCATATTTGCACATTATGACATGCTGTACAGATATATAGATCTTACAGTTTTGATTTTTTGCTATTGTCTTTCGTGTTAATTTTCCTTGCGTGATTATTTCCGTTGACCGATTGCGCTAGAAAATATCCTCTCATGACGAGATAATAGTTTATCACTCTCTTCGTGAGCTCTTCATTGTGTGCTTGGCATCCCACGTACCCTACATTTTTCATATCCGAAACTTTTTCAAGTACTTGATGGAGAGTGTTGATTTTAACGGCAGTTCTCCATCGATTGCTGCACTCAAAGTTTGTCTCGCGTTCGGGCACTGAAAGCAACAATTCAAACAATATTACAACCATTTACTTAAATTGACTTTCTATGAAAATGGCAAATTGATATTTCATCCACTCACTCACTCACTTCCCATTTTCACGCCTCGAAAATAAACATTTTCGTTTATTTTCGAGACATGAGACAAAACGTGCAATATACGAAAAAAAATCTATATTTTGCACGTTTTGTCTCATCGACGGGACACTTGCTCCATATCTCGCGTTCGTGATCATTTTTATTTCACTCGGTACGATAATGGTACGATAAAACGAAAACATTCTTTTTATGAATGTAAGTACTATTTTTCTTACCTACGATTGATTGTTTTCGCCGCAGATCACTAAATATATTTTATACCGAGACAATTATTTTTTTTTACATCTAACACAATTCACAAAATTGGTTAGCCCGAACACGCTTTATGTCAACACGAACGACGAGCGGGAATCATCGATGACACATGATGTCGGTTGTGTTCTTATCACTTAGTTCACTTTGGTGCGGTCATGCACTAGCGACGCACGCCGTGAAAACACTAACTACTAAAATCCACAGTTTCACGGACGCTTTTGGATCGGGCTCGCCACAGGCGTTCGTACTCCCTACCTCTAGTCTTCCTGATCACGAGACTTGCGTGTGTTCTCGCTGTGCAAATTGCAATAACCTAGATTACCCACTGAACTATAAGTGATGCCTATGCTACAAGTTCATATACAATACAAGCTTACAAAGTGATAAACATTGGACAACGACAACTCATCCAAAGAACTGAAGCGATACACCCGAAAGTCACATAGGAAATATCCTTTGCGTGAGGTATAGCACCATCCATAGGGACAGTAGCAACACAGAAATTCGCTACCGGTAGCGAGCATCATTCGCAGCATCACGAAACTCACTGCTACCATGCGCCATCATTTTACACATAACATTTATTAAAATAATATCAAGTCTTAAAGATGCTGATAACAACAGTCTAAAGTCTACAATCTAAATACTACTGAGATGCGTTTGTTTGTTAAGTTTAATTTTACGCACAATATCAAAAAACTCTATAGCATTGCGTAAGGTACCGCTTTCGATTCTCTCCTCGTAAAGTTTTTTTATAACTGAATTTTTTTATTTTCATTGAAATAATCTGCTACACCTTTTATCGGTAAACTAGTTTGATTGTTGATTACATTTGTTATAAGAATCACAATAACGCAAATAAAAATAGTAATAATTCCTGAAAGTTATTAACGTTAATGTGTTCATCGATAGTTGACGGTTTATTGTAACTATCCAAAATTGCATTTTAACAATTATTTACAAAGTCATAATACATTTTTCGCAATTAATTAAAAATGTAAGAGCTTTGTAAAAATTGTCATACCAATTATTGCATTAAACTAATTATATGAACTGGATCGCAAACAATCGTAGTGCACGATCGGTGTTTTTGTTGACAAGCGTAGCCAATTAGCCGCCGCGACAGTCACTTTCATCCTGTGCACTGGCTGTATTACTATATTTTTGATACACTACGGACACGGGCGACGTCTACAGGCCATATTTAACACCGCGCTCTTGGGTCAAATTTACGGACGTTTCTTATACCGTCTCACCCAAGGAGACTAGAGTAAAAGAGTCCAAACTCCCTGTCTTTGGGCGGTATTCACAGTCGAGTCTTATGACCTTTCTCAAGATCGCCTCACGTAAGATCGTCTTAAACCGCTGAGACTTATACGAGATTCGGGCCTTTCCGGAATTATTCCGTTAGACCAACCAATCAATGAGCACATTTAGTTGTCTCGAATTCTCATGTCGTTTCTGCTCTACTGAAATTGCATAAGCCATGCTCTAAGTACAATGCTTCCGCAGTTTCCTTTATCTCCTTTGTTTACGCCGGTCATTTTGAATAAGTTTGAATATTGTGCGACAACTTGTTGATATTACCAGAAAAAATGGCCATGAAATACAAAAATCGGAATTTCAGCGCGACTGAAAAGGAATTATTTGTACAAATTGTACAAAAATATGTGACGTGGGAAGCAATTGGTGAAGAGTACAACTCGTCATCGATTGTTACAGAGCAGGTAAGAAAATACCCCTGTTTATATATTTATTTTTAAATTGAAATTTTCATTGAAAAAGATTAAGAAAGAATTCGTAAAAAAAACATTGCTTTCGTTTTGCAGCCGGTATTAAAAACCTAATCTTCAATGTATTGTTTTTTTAAATCAATCTAATTAAAGTTTTTCAATGTTTTAGAGATCTGTGAAGCAGTTTAAAAAACTGTGGACAAATTTGAAGCAGGCCCAGCGAGATGCATTAACTAAAGAAAAGCAAAGTAATTTTTTGACGGGCGGTGGTTCACCATCCGCGTCGGCTAGTGTCGATCCGAAAATCAACCTGATTGTGCCGAATTTGATGGCAGCAGCGCCCACGATGTTTTCATCAAGTCTCGATGAAGAGACTCTGAAACGTAAGAACATTTTATTCAAAGATTCATAAATGTTTGAAGCGGGAAAGTCATGTAAATGTAATCATTTTCGAGATTTTTTAGTAAAGAAATGGAATACTTGATTAAGCTAATATAAATCTTATCTCGAAATATACAAATTAAGTATCCTGACAAATGTTTTTAGAATAAATACTTTGAGATATCCTTTATATTAATTCAATAAAGTATTCCATTTATTTGTAAAAAAACATACGTTTACATGACTTTCCCCTCTTAACGTATTTGATCAAATAATTTATGAAATATGGAAATATTGACATTTCAGGGCGAGAAAATCAAGTCGTTGTCAACGACACAGACGAAATTCTTCTCGAAAACTTGGACGAAGAAAACGCGTATGAGCCAACTGAGGACGCACACAGTTGTGCAATACAAGGCATTGCATTGCTCGTTGAAGGGGTGAATGATGCAGCTGAAATAAACCACCCAGCATCAAAAGTTGGCCAACCCGATACACATCACCCGAGGAGGCCATCTACGTCGTCTTCAACTTCCACAAGTAAAATTAATCGTCATTTTGTAGTAAAATTGCAGTTATGCAATTTAATTACATTCAGAATTTGATTCAGCTTTTAATTACAGCACGAAAATCCAAGAGAGCGAGCAGCACACATGACTCGGACGACGAAGAAAAAGAGCTGAAAACTCGTCGATTGCAATCGATCATGAAGCATGAATCGGAGATTTTCTTTTTGAAAAAAAGTCACAAAGAGGAGTTACACGAATTAGCGAAAGCGAAAAATGCATACCATTTGAGAGCTGCAAAAGCAGCGGAGGAGTTGGCAGAGTTGCTGTTGGCCAAAGAAAAAAACAAATAACAAGTTTCCGTTCATTATTGCATTTAAGTTTATGTTCATTAAATAATAAGACACAAGTGCAAATGTAATTTTAAAAAAGTACCAATGTGATAAAAAAATATAAATATAATTTTTTTGAATACAAATATATATACTATAAATTCATAAAGTATTTTTTTCTTTATGTTCATTAAATAATAAGTCACAAGTGCAAACGTTATTTTAAACAAGTACCAATGTGATAAAAATATATAAATATAATTTTTTAAATACAAATATATATATTATACATTCATGAAGTATTTTTTTTCTTTATTCCTGAAACCTGAATGCAAGTATGCGGAAGACTTATGTCACTGTACTCCATCGGCGCACATATCCTCGAGTCAAAAATGCTTTGTGAAACTTTTCAAAGTATAAATATATTGCAATTTAAAAAAAAACTCATTTAGCTGTTTCAAACTGTTTTCAATTTTTGTTGTTGCACGACCCTTGGTGAAATGTTATTCTCGTGTTAGATCTTCTGCTCAAGCTGAGCATGTATCAACATTTAAAAAAATGTGGCCATTGATAAGTGGTGAACGGAAAAAAAATTCTCGCTTATATTGAAGGAATTTCATTTATTCAGGAATGGAAAATTATGTACAAATTCTTGTGATTAAAAAACAATACAAAATAAAATATTTCCGTCACAAAAGCCAACAATTTTTGTAATATACTGCATTTTATATTTAATCTTATTCGATCACATAAAAATAAAGTTAATTTTAATGTAAGGTAGTTCTATCGTTATATCGTTTTCTTAAGATTTTGTTTAAATTTTTAATATATCTTCTTTGATATCATATGCACGTGTGTAATAAATTTTAGAAGGTTTTACCGAGCGCAAGTTCAGATATTTATTGGCGAAAATCACAATTTTCGGTAGCCTCTCCGAGAGCGCGTGTTAAAAGTTGCATTTACATCAACACATATTTTGGCTTCTACTCGATGAAGCCTTCTGAAACTTTGCATACATTTTTGTGCAACATCAATCAAGCTTAATTTAGTTTAAAAAAATATCGCAATATTTGTATTTATACAGCAAGTACATATCACCTTGGATGACCTTGAATTTGGAGTATATTATTCTTTAGTCAATTTGCAACAACTTTTCTGAATTAACTTAAGCCCGCAAACTATTTTGTTTGTGAGAAAAACTGAAAAACAATTTTTCGATTTAAATGTAACGATAGAGTTATTTTAACCCTCCCTTGACACACTGGGGTATATAGGTGATTTTATAGAAGTGTGTCAAATAAAAGGTCAAGTATACATGACGTTTGAGAGGTGAATGTACGCGTCAGGCGATCGAATAATTTTCGGAGATACGAGGATAATAAGATCGTTTTTTCATCGTTATTCTCTTGTTTCCCCCATTATTCAAAATATGAGCAAAGAAAAACTTACAAACTAGTGCAACACTTTTTTTCGCCGCACACTTGTGTACACGGAGGCCCAGTTTACAGCCACGCTCACCGAAACATTCTTGCGATTAGGGCATCTCTAGTAACATGCCCGTCCACAGGCTGCCAGTCAGGTGGGTTAGCAGGAATTTCGTGAACCGCATCAGGCTCATCTTCCTCCGGCAAAACATCGTTGAACCGCAAAGCCAGATTGTTCAGCACGGCACAAGCCACGATAATGGAAGTCGAGTAGACGAGCTTCGTCGTTAGCCCTCTCGATAAGCAAGGAAACCGACGTTTCCATACGCCATACGTTCTTTCGACGATTCGCCTCGTTCGTACATGTATAATGTTGTATCTGAAAGAGAAAAGTTCGGAATTAGTCTAAATATTTTTTGCTGCCAATAGAACTACATATTTTTTTTCATAAAGTCCAAAAATGTCAGACCCTACACCCAGAAAATTATAATTGTTATTTATAAATTTATCTTAAATAGTAAGACACCCGTTTTGTAATGATTATTTGGGTTCTTCCACGTATTATGTAAGAGTTTGAAACTCACCTTTGCTGCCCAGGAGTTTCAGGATTTTGTATCGGTGTCATCAGGAAAGGCAAGCACGGGTATCCAGCGTCACCGACAAGTAGCCCGTCGAGTTCGCCTTGAAAATACCTTGCGTAAATTCTGGAATTTTGGAATATTCGGTTGTCATGAGCATTGCCGGGCCATTCTGGCACGATGTCCAAAAATTCCCTTCTGGCACGATGTCCAAAAAATCCATTCCAGGTCCAACGACAGTCTGTGGAAAAATATAATCAAGTGTTTCTAATAATGTGTTGATACTAAGTTTTTATGACCAACTGATTATTTTAGTTTGTGAATTTGTAGGCATCTTAAGGTTAACAAATTGAATCACAAATACTTGCCTGTACATTCAAAGAGAAATATCCCTTCCTGTTTCTGAATACCTCATCTATATTGTGAAACCTCGTATGGACCAATTGAATGTGTGTACAATCGATAGCACTATCGACGCCAGGAATTCCAAATGCTCCATTCCCATAACCGATCGTTCGAAACCGTCGTCAATTTTCTAAAGTCGCTTCTGCGCAATTTGGCATTTTTATCTGCTCTCGCAATAAACTTGCCAATAGTGTGCTGACTCGAAAAACGATTCTCGAAACTGTCGGCTGAGACACTGGTGTACTATCACCAAGAAGAAGCTGTTCATTAAATATTTGCATTAATTATAATTTGAGTAATAACCATGATAATGATCATAAATGAAATATATTGAATAAATTCCAACGCACCTGAAAGCTTGCGGTTGTATAAAATCGGAGTGCCAAGAGCAGCTGAAAGACTAGAGGAATAGGTAATCCTTGATTACTTGGTTTGGCTAAACTGACTTCAATCAGGGGCAGTATTCCGAATTTGACAATAGCTTTGCTCAATCGGTACCGCCTTTTGAATTCTTCTTCGTTGTAGCACTCAAATGGATTGTGAGCATCACGCACATATCTCCTGGGAACGCGCACGTTGTTCTCTATCACGAAATCGTCTATACCGTCAATGTTTATGATGTCAATATCGTTGGGAAAATCCATTGTGGATCAAAATTCACCAAAACGACACAAAAACGTGCGAACACGATAGTGCATTTTTCGCGAAATAATTCAAATAATCTTATAAATAATGTATTTATACATTGTCACTTCGAATACTATTTCTGCCGAAAAATAATTCACACTATCGCAAAGAACTGAAACCGCACTAATCAATTTGTATCAAGAATTTATTTTGGAGCACGCTCCGTTTTTTCTTGAGATCGTCTCAAGTCTCGTAAAACGTCGACTTGAAATACATCGTCTGCTTTGCTCAAATAGTGAGGTTATGTTGACATTTAAGACATCTCAGAATCGATCGTGAATCTGACGTAGTGAGCTCGCCTTAAGACGAGCTCAAGAGTCGTCTGTGAATTAGTCCTACATTCGGTAAGGTGGAGATTTAAGTTCTGCCTTAGGTAACCTCAAGACGCGTCTGTGAATCGAAATGCGATCTTAAGATCGCCTTAAGGCGGACTTACATTTAAGATTCGACTGTGAATACGGCCCCTAGCCTGTATGTACGAAGTTCGTTCAATCAGTCGCAGAGACGTAGTGCTCAGTTCCGCTGCAGGCATCGCTAGTGTTCCCCAGAGCCCATAATATAAAGTAATACAAAACTGCATTAGGTCCGAGCTCCGCCTCAAGGACCAATCACAAAGCTGGGGTGTCCGTGTTTCTCTCTCGCACACCCGAACGATAATACACCCAAGTGGGGAATCCTTCTATTATAATATATAATAATATTGTATACATATATATAATAAATAAAATATAAATAATATTAATGAAACAACTCGTGTTGTTTTATTCACATGGGCTTATTATATAATAAGCACATCAGATATAATAATTATATAATAAGTACAACACGAGTTATTTTATTATGGAAACTTATGATCTGCCTGTTATGTTTAAAAATATAGCTAATTATAATGAAACGCGCATACAGCAACAAACGAACCGTAATGTATTTAATATTCAGATGCGCGTTACTCTGTTTTCCTGTACAATAATAATAACAATAAATAATAATAATAATAACATGTACATGCAAGAAACCGGGCGAATGCGGGAATATCGACTCTACATGCTGGAGTTGTCTTTTCGACACGTGCTTATTATATGTATACCCATGAAAACTCGTTATTTGCTAGTTACGTTTAAAAATTGAGCTAAATACGAATTAAATTAAGCCTAATTGAACCCCAAGCGCGGCAATCACTTAAATATGAGAAGATCATATTTATTGGCAAAATGATTGCGTGGCAAAGTTGGTAGCACGCTACCTTACTGTATTGAAGGTCCTGAGTTCGAGCCTCGGTAGTTTTAATTTTTTTTTCTTTTGCATTCGTACAGGTATGTGGTGTACGAGCGAATTAAAGCACTTTCAGCCAATCAAAGAACTCGTCCAATCCCAAAAGAACTCGAACAAAAATAACATTGAAGAATGTATTTTTTAATTTATTGCCATCAATAGTTGAAATTTGTTTTATAATTCCTACCTAGAGTGTTTACTTTTTCCTTTATCTCGTTGACTCGCGAGGAGTCATCTCTGTGCTCAGGAAGACTAGAGGTAAGGAGTACGAACGCCGTGTCGTCGAAACGTTCGCAAAAGTGAGGACGAGAAGGGCGGCGCTGCTCTCCTACCGCACCGAAGTAAAGTCAGCAACAAACCAGTGCCGTACGATACGCTCCCTCGTATGGAGCGATAATTTGATCAAATGAATTGTAAAGGCAGTGCCGTACGATATGCAAAAAGCACCCTTTGCCACTTCATATGGAGCGATCATTTCATCAAATTAGTTGTTCAACCATTTGGTGAAGGCAATTTCTATATAGACAGAATTCTTATATATAGATTGTTTTGGAGAACGCCGAAATACAGAAATTAAGTCAATTTTTTTTTGTTACGGAAGCAGTAACAAGCAAAATTTATTTATAGACGGAAGGAAATTCATAAGAAATTTGCATCCAGACAAAAAATTTACAGATTATCACCATATTTACACATTGTGACACGCTGTACAGATAAAGAATAATAACGACAAACAGAAATGAAGTCAGATTTTTTTTCCTTGCGGAAACCATAACAAACAACATTTATTTATAGACACAAGAAAATTCATAAGAAGTTTTAATCCAGACAAAAGTTTTTCAAATTATCACATCTCATATTTGCACATTATGACATGCTGTACAGATAAATCGATCTTATAGTTTTGATTTCTTCCTATTGTCTTTCGTTTTTATTTTCCTTGCGGGATTATTTTCGTTGACCGATCGCGCTAGAAAATGTCCTCTCATGACGAGATAATAGTTTATCACTCTCGTCGTGAGCTCTTTATTGTGTGCTTGGCATCCCACGTAGTACTCTCAATTTTTCATGTCCGAAACTTTGTCGAGAACTTGATGGAGAGTGTTGATTTTAACAGCAGTTCTCGATCGATCGCTGCACTCCAAGTTTGTCTCGCCTTTGGGCACTAAAAGCAACAATTCAAACAATATTACAAGCTTTTATTTAATTTGACTTTGTATGAAAATGGCAAATTGATATTTCACCCACTCACCCATTCACTTCCCATTTTCACGCCTCGAAAATAAACATTTTGTTTATTTTCGAGACATGAGACCAAACATGCAATATACGAAAAAAAATCCATATATTGCACGTTTTGTCTCATGGACGGGACACTTGCTCCATATCTCGCGTTTGTGATCATTTTTATTTCACTAGGTACGATAATGGTACGATAAAACGAAACCATTCTTTTTATAAATGTAAGTACTATTTTTCTTACTTACGATTGATTGTTTTCGCCGCAGATCACTAAATATATTTTATACCGAGACAATTATTTTTTTTTTTATCTAACACAATTCGCAAAATTGGTTCGCCCGAACACGCTTTATGCCAACACGAACGACGAGTGGGAATCATCGATGACACATGACGTCGGTTGTGTTCTTGTCGCTTAGTTCACTTCGGTGCGGTCATGCCCTAGCGACGCACGCCGTGAAAACACCCACTACTAAAATCCACAGTTTCACGGACGCTTTTGGATCGGGCTCGCTACAGGCGTTCGTACTCCTTACCTCTAGTCTTCCTGTCTGTGCTGGTGTACACGAAAGATATATTTGTGTTTGACAGGCGAAAACAATTTTGCCGCCATAACACGGTCAGTTTCACCTTATGCAGTTTTGTATTACTATATATGATGGGCTCTGGGGAACAACACTAGCGACGCCTGCGACGGAACTGAGCATTACACCTCTGCGACCGATTGAAAGAACTGTTTGAGGCGCGGGAGTGTCGACTCTTTCTCTTTAGTCTCCTTGGTCTCACCATACGAAGCAGTGTTGCCAGGTTAGGGACTTTCTCCCTAGATTTAGGGAGATTTCAACTAGCATAGGGTGAAAACAGGGAGAACATTTTGTTAGGGATTTTTTTAGAGTTTTTTCACGATTCAAATATGTTAACATTTCGGTTTCAAATTGCACAAAAAACGAATTCAAGGGCAAAAAACGTACTCCACGACGCTGTCACACTCATATATTGCACTGATTACAACTGTTTTACACTTCACATCGATATTTGATATAATCATTGCATATACAAAATCATTTATGATTTTTTACATGAAACTAACATACATGTTTTAAAATGTAAGGGACTAGAAAAGTGCTTTTGAATATTTGTGTTGCTCTCTCTCTCTCTCTCTCTCTCTCTCTCTCTCTCTCTCTCTCTCTCTCTCTCTCTCTCTCTCTCTCTCTCTTTCTCCCTCTGGCTCGCTTACGTGGTTCGATGATTATTCAGGTTCATCAGGACACGAGTTGTCCACCACCATGACATCGTCATCCATTACCATGCTGTACACCGTTTCCGAGTTGAAGCGTTTAAACATTGATGCCGTCAGTTCAAACTTGCAACACTCGACGTCAAGTGTGCAGCGAACATGCAAAATTGCTTCGACCATTGCCACGGACATTCGATTTCGTAGCTTTTCTTTGATAATATTGACAATCGAGAACGCACGCTCGACTACGGCATTTGAAAATGGCAGACTCAACAGCCCGAGGACAAGCTTCGAAATATTGGCAAATTTTGTATTCCCTCCTGCATCGGTGATCTCGTTGACTTTTGCCCAAAAGGATTCGGTACTCGTTTTTTCTGCTACTTCAGCCCTGTGAACTAGGTTCCACTCCTTTATCGGTGAATCGATGTCCCTGCACAATCCATGCTTAAATTGTAAAGCGACATCGGTGATATCCACTTTTACTTGAGACGACGATGATTTCGGAAAGAACGTTGTCGTTTGGTCCAGAATTTTTAAGTTGTCTGGAATTCTCTTTTGAAGTTGTGACACCAGAACAATCAGGAATTCCTTGCATCGTTCTTTTATATGGATAACTGACTCGGAACGGATCTTTGCGGTCAAAGCGTTGAATTCGTAGCCGAAATTCATGCAGTCCAACGACATGCAAACTCGTTGAAAATCGAACGTTGCCAGACTGTATTTCGGGACTTTTTGCAACTGCGACGGAGCCGCGAGCGTTTGAAGGATTGAATAAACTGCATCATTCAAGTCTTTCAATAGTTTTATGGGGTCGACTGAAGTGGATTGAAATAACCTGTTTAATCCTAAAATACTTTTGAGCGTCGAACTGAGAAATGAGAGATAAATCTTATTCTCGGGGGTGGAAAACATTCCATGCAGTTGAAGAGCTATGTAGCAACGCTCTTTGTTAGATCGGGTGATGTTGAAATGTAGTTGGAGCGCGTCCCATGATCGAGAATCACATCTATAGCCTGGACTCTCACCAACCACCTCGTTTTCGAGAGTTGAACGATTTTTTTCGGTGTTTTCCCCTCGAGCGTTCGATATAGATCGGCATATTCTAGTTGTCGCTCGGTGCTCACCGAAAACCGCGAGTTCGTTTCGCGAACCATAAAGTCAAGATGTCTCGGTAAAACTTTGCAGGCTTCCTCAGCTGCGAGATGCAGCGAGTGGCATATGCATTTGATAACCACGAGATCGGGATTGATGGCTCGAAAAATCGTCGAAACGGAATGATGTGCGCCGATGTTCACATTTGCTCCGTCAACTCCGAGGCCCAGGAGTTTATCGTGGTTTAAACGATCGGCCTTGAGTTGGTTAAGAATCGCTGCTCCAATTGCATCCGCGGTCCCTTCTTTCATTGCAATGAGACGGTAAAATGTCGTGACAATTTTTTTTTCAGATGGCTGAAGTAGCGGATCATCACACAGAATTTTTTTAGTATCGATCGTCGTTGATTCATCGATAATTAGAGAGAAATATGAATTTCCGACGTCTTCGAGAAGATCTTCCAGGATGCACGGCGATAATACATTTTTTATAAGCGCTGCGCACTTCGTACGGTGTAATTGAATATCCTGTAGAACTTCGGAATCTTTGTCAAGGCCCTTAATCACTAGAGAGAGATGGTCGCCAGAGTTCATCGAGCCGTGCTCGGCAACATAAGTAGCCAGTTTTAACTCGGCTGTCTTTCGCTTTTGGGTAAGCGTGATTTTCGCAAATTTGTCGATTTTCGATAAAGTGCGAAGAATTCGCTCATTTTTCACATACTGTTCGTGCTTGGTCGTCGCAGCATGGGTAGTCAAACTCTTCTTGTGTGCGATGAGGATCGTTTTGCACGACGTGCAAAAAGCTTTTGTTGAATCCCCGTCCGGCGATGGTTTTAGCCAATCTATATTGTTGAAAAAAGCACCTTAGCATGCTTACAATATACAGTACATACTCGTAGTATGTACAGTACAGTACAGTACTATGACGCAATTTTCGGTATCAACCTCGTAACAAGGCTTTGTACGCACAAGTTGCTGAATACGGAACAAAAATCATATAAAAAATGACTATGGATTCGTGTGTCGAAGTATTACATTGTATTCGTATCCTGAATCTACAACTCTGGGGTCCTTTAGACCACAGTCAGTTGTGACTCAATTCCAAATAAAAATTGCCTATATGATCCGCGAATTATGGTACGACAACAACTGTTTAATATAGTTTTCTCTCTGTGTAACAGAATCTGCGAAAAGTTTGAAGGTTTGAACGTAGTTCATACTATTGTGTCACCACTGACCTTTAAATAACGGTTCACGCTCCCAACTAACTACGTATTTTTGCACGTATGTTTTCTTATTTTGATCTTTCGGCATTTTCTATTTTTTGGCACCCACTGTTGTCATCATGTTATGTTGAAAACAACGAGGAAAACATCGATCATGTAATGATAAAAAAATGCTATCGGAAAAAATAACTGCGTTCGGTGTATCGCTCCCTATCGGTTTTTGTCCACATCACACAATTCATTTGCTTACCACTAGATGGCATTGTCATAGTGTATATATATATATATAGTTTATGCGCTGTTTAGGGTTTTTTTAGGGAGATGCGAAATATATCTAGGGTTGGGACATATGGACCATCTGGCAACACTGATACGAAGATTGGACTCCTTCACTACAGTCTCCTCGCGAGCCGTCTTGTTTTCCTCCTTCGCGAAGTAACGGAGTTGAAAACATTTCTAAATATCAACGAGCTTGCGTCGTACAATTTGGACAAATATGCGTAAATCACCGTTCAGCACTCCGCGTGGAAACGGGCATTCGCCGAATTTTGGATGGAAATCTGGCGGTAACTCGGGTAGAGGTTACGGGCGCGTCAACAATTTCAGTCTTCATAGTCCGAATAACAGTGAAAATTCGTCGTCACGGAGCTTTGGTGAGGATTTTATTCCATTGAGCCCGAGCCAAGGCTCCCCGCAGGATCGCCAACCCGGGGGAAATTGGTCGAGTCCCGGGGCTAATTGGCAAAGTCCGGCGCGCGGAAATCGTCGGAGTTGGACGAGTCCCGGTGCTGCCGGCTTCAACAACAATAATCCCAACAACTCTCCGAGCCATAATAATAGATGCACTCCTCGTTACAACAACGGCGGCAATCCTTACAGACCAAATCACAAGGTAAGCGTTGCGGCTAACCTCCAAATACGTAGACTCTGTTCTTCTCGAAATAACTTTCTTTCGTTTGACGCAACGAAACTATCATCTTGGACGGGATCTTCCAGAATTTCCAGAGGGGCAATAGACGTGGGAAAGCCGACTTGTCCCGTTACGTCAATCTCAAATGGTTCCTTGAGGATCCCTGGGCGGAACTAAGCCAGAGGTTAGACGCCCAAGCCAATGTTCACACTGGCGTTGACTCTGCCGCTGCGACGAGTCTCTTTTTCGAAGCTTCTACACCGTCGGAGAAGACGAGCTTTGCAACTCGCGTACATTTGCCGGATGATGGAAAGAGTCGTCGCTCCCAGGACTGAAGACCTAGGAATTTTTCGACAAAAGTAAGTCTCTGGAAAAGAGAGGTCGACGATGTTTTCTTTTGGGCTTGTGCCAATATTGTTAGAGGGCCCGATTATTATCATCCGAGTTTCGAGTAATTATATAGACTTTGATAATTGTTCTTGAATATTCCAACTATTCAAAGAATATTTCAACGACTTTATGCGTCTGCTCGAATCGTTTGGAAAATAATAGGAGAACGAATGATAAGAGAATTCGACTCGGTCGCGATAGCGCGAGTCCTTTATATTTTCGAGGAAATATTGTACAGGTAGATTTTTCATTTTCGTTGAAAGGACCGCTTTTTATTCTCCTTCAAAATAGCCGATACTCAAGGAAATATTAAATAATCATATTTCCTCGATAATTTTTTCCATTTTTTTTGACAAGAAAGTATCGAGCGCTGAATTTATTTTATTAACGCTTTTAATCTAATTCATTCAAACGAGTGAATTCGGTCGGATCCGATTATATTAGGGTATCCTTGGCATTTGAGAAAATCCACATCACCGATACTTGATTTTCTTCGATTTTTTCTTTTGGCTTTAGAACAAGGCTGTGATTTGGGGGTTACAGCGCGTGTAGATTCTTTTGCGAAAAGCGAGTGCAATTTTTTAGAATAATATACGTACATGTTAAAATGCAGGCAGACACACACACACACATATATATTAGGGTGATTCGTTTCAGGGCAATTTTTTTTTTCGACCCATCGTGCCCGAAAATCTTTAGTTGGTACTCAAAAAAAAACTTTCGTGAAAGGGGGGGGTGTTGTCAAAAAATATTTAGAGGTCGCGAATCAAAATTGAAGGTTTCCCATTTGATTAACATTGAAAAAAATGTTTTTCTCATTATTAGTGTTACCATTCCGTGAATTTTGATATCGCGATATTTTCCAAGTGGGTTCTCATAGGAAATATGATACTCCACAATAAAGTTCATTGAACCATGGCCATAAATTCAACCGTTTCAGCGGCATAATTATTTCAAGTGAATATTGTGCAAAATATCTATTCAAACGGCTGTAACGCCTAAGCTATTAGATATATCGAAAAAAATTCAGATGAGAACTTTGTAGAGAAAGTAATTTTCTACAAAAAAGTCTTATAAGTCGAGCCCGAAAATTCAACTCTTTCTCAGCTATAGGTGGATGAAGTAAAATAGATTTTTTTGTTTAAAAAAAATCTATCTATTTTACTTCATCCACCTATAGCTGAGAAAGTAAATCTATAGCTAAGAAATAAATAGATTTTTTTTAAACAAAAAATCTATTTTTCTTCATCCACCTATAGCTGAGAAAGAGTTGAATTTTCGGGCTCGGCTTATAAGACTTTTTTGTAGAAAATGACTTTCTCTACAAAGTTCTCATCTGAATTTTTTTCGATATATCTAAAAATTTAGGCGTTACAGCCGTTTGAATAGATATTTTCATACAATATTCACTTGAAATAATGATACCGCTGAAACGGTTGAATTTACGGACATAGCTCAAGGAACTTTATTGTAAAGTATCATATTTCCTATGAGAACCCACTTACAAAATATCGCGATATCGAAATTCGCGGAGTGGTAACACTAATAATGAGAAAAACATTTTTTTCAATGTTAATCAAATGGGAAACCTTCAATTTTGATTCGCGACCTCTAAATATTTTTTGACAACACCCCCGACACTTTCACGAAACTTCGTTTTTGGGTACCAACTAAAGGTTTTCGGGCACGATGGGTCAGAAAAAAAAGTTACCCTGAAACGAATCATCCTAATATATATATTAGGGTGGCCCTTGATATGGGTAAAAAAAAAATTGATTGCGCCGCCCTCCAAGACGGTTTCAAATAATGAAAAAAAAATCTACGCGAAGCCCCAGCACTGTCCGTTAAGAGGAAGGCGTGCCTGTAAGCATGAACTTAAATTTAAATATCAATTTTTCTTTATCATTGGAGAAATTTCGATTTTATAAATCTAGTTTATTTGTCAATTTTTTTTCACTTTCTGAAGCTATTGTATATTGGTATTCAATATACAGATCAAACAATAAGGTCGTCCATACTAGATTCGATGAGCGTTCAGTTTTACCATCCTATTATTTTGGAACAATAGTTCCATTTAGCTGCTGTCGAACGCTTTTAATCACATCAAAATCAAACTTTAAATTTGCATCTTGTCAGAAAAATCTATTAAGTACGAAGGATATAAATTCACGATAAACCATTCACATCGAACTTCCGGATTGGCGAGAATTGTTTTTTTTTTTTTTTTTTTTTTTTTTTGTTAGAAATATTCCTTGCGTACTGATATACAAACATATTAATATTTCACTGAGATCAGACTTCCAGTGCTGTGGATAAAAAATGTATTTGAAAATTACTTTCGCAAAAATGCATAGGGACATTTTAAACTTGACAGGATTTTAAACTTGGCGAGCTTGTTCGTTTTATTGAAAACAAAGAAATTATTTATTCACACAAGTCATCCAATTGGTCGGAAAAAACATAATATTTGAAAAAAGTACACATGAGATATCGGTACTATTTCGTTCAGTACGAATTTTTTTATTTAAACCACAGAAATATCGTGTTGAAAAATTGACAAATAGACTAGATTTAAAAAATCGACATTTCTCCAATCATGAAGAAAAATTGTTATTTAAATTTAAGTTCATGCTTACAGGCACGCCTTCCTCTTAACGGACATAGCGTAAAAACGGCTTCGCGTAGTTTAAAAAAAAATTATTTGGAACTGTTTTGGGGGGCGGCGCGATCAATTTTTTTTTACCCATATTAAGGGCCACCCTAATATATATATATATATATATATATATATATATATATATATATATATATATATATATATGTGTGGTTTTCTCACCATTTTTTTTCGGGACTCGCGACATGCCTGGAATGCCGGGAGTCCTTTTGAAATGTTAATTTTTGGCTCTGTGGCGACGAACGCAGTGCAAGTGCGTTACATGAATGTTAGGTATACGTAAATATGTAAACATACATATGTGCGATTGAGCCGAAGGAAGAAAAATGAAGCGCACGAATGATTCGTTTATCGGCGATCGATATCGGCGGGAATACCAGGACAGAGGACTATTTTTCAAACTGGAACACAAGAAGGATCTATTTTTGTACGTGTCTGTTAAAAAATGGTCAACACAAGTTTCAAAAGTCTCGATTTCATATTTCGGTCACAATGTACGATATTACGAAATAAAAAACATGTAATTGAGAAATAAAAAGAATATTTGAAGCAAACGACGATTAAAGAGGAACTTTCTTATCTTTTTTTTTCTCGAACAGGAGGCATCACACCTTTCTTGACATTTAATACATGCGATGTGATATTTACTGCCGGGTTACCCTCTCCCCTTTGGTATCCGACAAAAAACGGTGTGCAAGTTTTTGTGCGTGAGAGGTGATCGCGGTGCGCCGAAAATCCGTTTGACGGTTTTCGGAAGAGGAATAAGAATTTGCACACGTTAAAAGAAACGATTGATCGTACAATTCCAGGATCAAAGGTTTTTTTTTGTCGAAGATATTGTATTATTTGTGTATTATATGGATACAAAAAGAATTTTACAACAATATAATCGGAACAATCCTCTAGTTTAAACATTCACAAGGGACGTTTTGACATTACTTTGCCCTCATCGTTTATTCCGAATCTTCTTCTTCTTCCCCTTCTTCTCTTTGACATTTTTAAACGCGTAGATTCTTGTATGTGTATAAGCAACTAAATACATTGTTTTTTTTGGTGCACACGTATCATTATTACAGGTACAAAAAACAGTCCTTCCTTTATATGGCGATACCGCGAATAATTATTCTTTGGTCGATTTCACATAGATTCTTTTCACCAATTATATTTTTCGTTGGTGTCGCAGAGCTGTTCTCTATTTCTTTCTCGTGTTGAAACATTCTTTCGGGCCTTTTTTTTTCAATCTCTCATTTTACGGGGAAAATTCAAACATTTTCTTCATACCCTTTCGCCCCGCTCTTTGTAATTGACACCTTTTGTTTTTCCCTTTTTACGCACACACACACACGCACGCACACTCTACTTTCTAGACTAAGTTTGTGATTGACGAATTTTTTTACCCATTCTTTTTACTCCGTTTGCGATCAGAAATTCAATGTCTTTTCTCTTCTTGGTATGATTCACGAATTAAAGTTTGCCATTGAGCATAGTCCACATGGAAGAATGAAATTTACGAAGAAGAGAAAGAGCGATCGAGATTGTGCTACTTATGTGTTGTGTGGTTACTTGAATAATTGATCGTTCAACAGGGCACTCAATCCAGCCATGTGCGGGTGCGTGTGTGTGTGGGTGTGTACGATGGATGAATGTATATACGAGAAATGAGAGGATGTGTTGAGCAAGGTCATTCTGAACATTGCAAATAAGGCATCCCCAAAGGTACGAATCTACGTCACCGGATTCAATAATATGTGGCTCAATTTTCTTGTCACGAATCTTGGATAAATAGAATTACGATGCGTGTATTTTGTTGTTTTCTGCTCGTTTTGCCCTCGACACCAACCCTGACGTTTACGAACGAAGCATTTGTTGCATCCCTTGTTTGGTCCCATACGTTTATGCCGGAAATATATATAGGTTTATTTGTATACATTCGTCGCTGGATGGAGTTCGATTATATTTTCAATATTGCATAGTTGGAAAATTTATGGAGCCCTCGTTGAGCAGAATCGAACGTGCGTAAGAACTCATGAAACGGTAAATATCGGAAAATGATGAAAAGCGAGAAAAAAAGTTAACTTTCCTTGAGAGTATTGTGGAAATAAAGGATCGCGACGAAACTATCGCGAATTCGTTATTCTTTTGTTTCCTCTTATTTGAATATATTCTTTGTGAAAAAATGAAAAAAATTCTTGCAAAATTTAAATCACTCGTAACGTCTGATTCGTCATTAAACGTCTACCTTACACACGAACAAACGATGCATCTCGCCATTCGAAGCATTTCCGCCCTTTTCTTACCTTTTCACTACCCTCTTTATGTTCAATTCAATAAAACGTCTACGATAAAATAGAATACGTTTTATTTGAAATGTTTGCTCGTTGCCGATATAGGTAATCGCCAGAAACTTGTTGCTTTTACCATTTTTTTTCTCATATTGTAAATTTTCGCATCGTTTCGTTGGGTTTTTTTTTGTAAAAAAATATCGTGCGGTGCTCGTGCCTGCTACTGAAAGTGTCGCAAAAGTGGAAGAATGGTCGTTTTGTTTTCCTTCCGCGCGGCCATATGCTCCATTTTTTTTCAACATTTATATTTTTTCCGCTCTATCCCTCTCACGTGGAATCCTTTTTGGTTTGTTTTTTTTTTTTTTTTCAATCGTTAGACCCGGTTTTTTTTTTGTTTCATTGCTGTGTATTTATTGTTTCGCGATTGTAGGGGGTGCGTGCGTGTGTGTGTGTGTGTGTGTGTGTAATACTATTTTCATTGATATTAAGGTTTGTTCGCAAAATACGTCCTCGAGTCTATTAATCGCATTGAATTTCGATGTACTTGCTTTATACGAACAAACGGAATAATTGTTGACCGCTGCTAATCGACGATTAATTTTTACTATTTAGCAGCGTCATTTGACAATTGACAATGAGTATAATTCGAGGATTGAATATTTTATTATTAAAAATGCGACTTTTTATTCTGGATTTTTTCAATCCTAATAATCATTGTACATACATGAAGACACATATGAATACATAGGTGCACATTTGCGAGTGTGCGAGTCTTTGTACGTACAATAATTATGATAATAATAAGTATTGCGCGCGCGTGCGCGCGCGCGCGCGCGCGTGTGTGTGTGTGTGTGTGTGTGTTAAGATATGCGTTATTATTTACACACCCAAGTATACAGCGATTAATATACGGAAGAGATCGATTACACTCTGTATTTTCTCTTTTCCATTTCGCTTCGCTCTTGGATATTTATTCGTGACGAAAATATTATCATTATCATTAATACAATTAATATTATTATTTTGGTCAACACATAGATTTATCCGCAAGATACACAGATAGTTTTTAAAATACCAAAGATATGACGCGGTAAATATATTTATTCGGGACATGTTTTGATTCGCCTGTCTTTTTCCGTTTATTATTACGATAATAATAATAATTTCATAATCCTTCCACGATTTTACACAAGAGAATAATATAGCTCGTTTCGTGATATTTTTCTCCGTTGTCTCCTCGGTATTATATTATTTTATTTTTTCTCTTTTTTAACTTTTGGTCTCGTCGTTAAAGCTAACGTATCGCAAAATCGTCTACTTTTGCAGACGTTTTGTATTGTTTCCCTTCTTTTCGCCCACACACTTGTTTCTTTTCTTTTTTTCTCTTGTAATGTGAATCACCGTTATTTGAATTTTCCGGCGATCCATGATCTTTTATTGGTACTATTGTCTCGATAGTTTGATGAGGCTCTATGGTTTCTTTCCTTTCTTTTTTCCTCTTTCAGCTCGAACTATCGATATCTATGTGGGTTTTTTGTTTTAAATTAATTCTTCCTTCACATTGCCCTTATTTGTCCGCGTACATTCAATATATTCCCAAAATTCATGCTCGAATATGTTACGATTATTGTTATTGAAATTATTATTATTCTATGTTCATGTAATGTATCATACTGAAAGAAATGTCGTGTTGATTTATCGTGGATAATTCGAATTCTTAAACATCATACATGGTATGTTATAGTGATTGCGCCGAGTATTTTTGGCTATTTACAAAATGGAATCGACGAGCGGGCAAAAAAATGAAAACAATGTACGACAGGAAGGGCGGGAGGGAGAGAGAGAGAGAGAGAGAGAGAGAGAGAGAGAGAGAGAGAGAGAGAGAGAGAGAGAGAGAGAGAGAGAGAGGACGACAAAAATGATAATCGAGTGTACGTGGAAAATCTTTCCGTCGTGTTTACGAGCTCATCTCGTTTTTTCCAGATTAATTTTTAACGATGAATGTAGGAGGTAAGGTTGTCTTATTGATTTCCCTTGACTACGTGCTCTTTCTCTTTCTCATTAAAGAGAATCCCGAAAGAAGGAATAGATAAGGAGGGAGGAAGCAAGAAAACGACGTACCGGAAAAATGTCGAGACGAAAATAACGAAGAAAAAAAACTGTACTCGTAAGAACGTGGGCGATGAAAAAGATATAGAAAACCGACACTTGTAACAAGTTGCGATAAAAGCTAGTAGAGAAAGTCAGGAAATAAAAAAAGCCCTTGCTTTCGTGTATGATTTTTTTCTTCTTTTGGCACACGAACATAACGCGACCCTCGCGGAGTTTCGAGGCCGACGATCGAGAAATTTCTGTACTTCGGGCCCGAACTAATTCGACCCCGCGGGGAATTCTACTTTTTGTGTAATTTTTATCTTTTTCTCACGCAAAAAACAGCGGAGGATCATTTAATCGTTTGACTGTTCATTGCTTTCGTCGGGCATATATTTTTTGGAAGAGAGAGAGAGAGAGAGAGAGAGGGGGGGAGAGGGAGGGAGAGCCGGAACGGATCGAAGGTGCCAAAATGGTAGGCTCAGCATGATTCCTGAATCTGTCGTCCCGAAAAAGTAACTAGGCTGTTGCCAGTAAATAAGGAATACGTGTATGTATGTATAAAAGTAACTGCATTTTGTATATTACAACGATACGTTATCATCACATTACTAGTAAGCTAAGGGAATTAGTTTTTAGCGATGATGAATTTGGGAATGACGCGCGCCCACCGCGAGTGAAAGGGATAGATGAAGCCGTTTACATAAAAATTTAAGAATAAAAGGGATTTGTTTGTTTATACGAGGAGTTCCTTGAAGAATTCCTCGGCGAGCAAATCCTACAAATAGTCGTCGAGGCGTACTCGCTCGTCGGGCGGACTTGGCTCGCTTATGCTTAAAATCGGTAGACCAAAGTGTTGGCTATTATCGGCATTGGCCGTCTCGACATTGCGCTTCGAGGCGTAGTCGAAGCTCTTCGAGTGTCTCTCGTTGCTCTCGAAGCGATATTGATGAGGATGATGATGGGGATGATGATGCTGTTGCTGCTGCTGCTGCTGCTGATTTTGTTGTTGATGCGTCAAGGTCGACTGCACCACCACCGTATTCACCGTGGCAGCTGTGTGATGTTGATGATGTTGATGATGTTGATGATGGGCGACCCGAGCAAAATCGGGCTCGCACGATCTTCCGTGCACCCTATTGGCCCAACAATTTTCGCATAGAAACATTTTCAACGTGTACACCCGAAGCTGAATTGGATTTAGCTTAAAAAGCAAGAAAAACCGAGGTGGTGTTGGGAGACAAGGAACTCGAAAAAGGTTCGAATAAAAACTTGAGGAAATAGCGCGAGTCTGATAAATAGCTAAACGATCGCAAAGAGTGAGCTTACCTCTCGTCTATGGAAGTTGACTGTTTGGCCGGGCATCTGACGTACTCGTGACTACCCCCGACTCGCCATCCACCGAACCGCCTCGCAATTAGCGACGACGATGGGGCGGTCGAAATTGCCGGCAATGATGGTGAATCCCTTCGTTAAACGAACAACAACGAGCAAACGAAATTATCTGACGAGCGATCGCTTGCTTCGTTTATCCCGTATAGGTACTCGTATATCCTATTTACATATGAACAACATGCGTTGCCCAATATTTGCCCAAAAATAAGCGTTTTCGCAATTTATGTCGTTGAATATATCAACATTCCGCGGGCAGAAACGCCCTTTTTCTTTCATATTGGCGATGAATTTTACATTGATCAACGCGTTTGGAAATGTAAAAAATCGCTAAGTTTTTTTTGTCCACCATTCGCTTTCGCCGCAACGCACCAAAAACGTCATTTTTCGATTGACATTTTTGTGCAGCAAACGAGCACAGAGAGTAGAGTTTCAAATCAAAATGAAAAATAAATGAGCAACGATTGAGTGAAAAAACTCTTTTTTCGCCAAAGAGTGCAAAGTTCATATCGATCGCATAATCTCCTCCGAAACCCTCGATTCATTCGGGAAAACGTCGAAAGTGTGGCAAAAGACAGTTCTCGCGTTTAGCGAACATAATGTTGAGCTTTCGACAAATACTCGGCGATATTCGTAAGCAAATTTCTTATCGTATAGGCTTGTGAAAAGTAGCAAAAGTCGAGGGAAAAAAAACATTTCCAACCTTTTTGGCCACTTTTCCAGAATCGGCAAAGTCCTGAACTTTCTAAGAGCCGGAGGGGCAGTTTTACTTGCGAGTCGTGGACACTTATTCGGGGGGTTTCCGAAAAAAACATTTCGCAGACTCGGATAATAATCGGAATGGATTCATTCCGAAATCTCGATTTCTTTTATGAGAAGAAGGCCCACCAAGAAAGCCGAAGATTGCCGCCATAATTTGAGGAAATTTGTGGTAATTTTGGCGAGCCAACTGTGGGGGGCGACCGAGCGGATCGTCAAATCGTCCTAGTCGAATGGGACAAAATCCATTCGAAAGCTAGATTCGAATGGGTTCGATTAATCTGGGCAAATTTAATGACGAATAAAAAACGAGAACCAAGAGTCGAAAATAGTGAAATAATTATTTCACCTCGCTGACGATGGTGGCTGTTGAGATAATTGTTGATAAAAGGGCTCTATGAGCGCGGTCTCGGTTATGTCTCTCGGGTTGCTATCAAGGCTGCTCTGCCTCTTCGACTCGGTCTCGTCGCCATTTTTCTCAGCATCCTCTTGACTCGTCAACAAAAGTGTCTCGCGATCCGTCTCGATGCCCTCGTCGCGTGAATTACGATGTTGACTCGCGTCGCTGGCCTCGTTGACGCGATCGTTGCAATGCTGCTGCTGCTGCTGCTGCTGCTGATGATGATGATGATGATAGTGATGATGATGGTCATCATCATCATGATCGTGGTGTTGTGGACGATTTCCCGTTGCCAGCGGCAAATTGTCCGCACTGCGAACTTTGCGACACAATTTCGAGGTCGAACCGTGTCGCCGGAGGAATTCCTATGCAACAGAATTAAGGGGTTACGTGAGTTTGGAAATTTCAAACAATGCATTAAATTTTTTTAAATTATCTAACAGTACAGTATGTCTAGAATATTCTTCCAAAGTTTTAAGTCAATCGGAGTAAAAGTCGAGGAGAGACAGCCGTTGGGAATTCCCCCCGTTGGAAAAGACCGGCCGACACTATTATTGAAGTCGGTGGATACGATTTCTCAAAAACTAATGCACCGATCTTATTTAAATTTTGCACACTTCTTTAAAATAGCATTGACTAGTGTTTGAACAAAGTTTTTTCTTTCCATTACAACTAATTTTACAAGGCTATGTGTAGTGTAAATTGTACCAAAAATTCAACCATTTTGCATACAATTCTGTGGAAAATTCAAATTTCAATTTTTTTTTTAAATCCGTTTAATCACGAGGTATACTTATCTACTAACAGAAAAAAATTTGTTTTTATCATCAGATAAAGTTATCATTAGTTATCTTGACCACCGCGAGGACTCATTTTCACAGGGGTCTCCGGAAACCAGGTCCCACCGGCTGAACTTCCCAAATTGTTTGATGAATTTGTTTTTTATTGAAATGTTGCTCTTTTATGTGCTTAACATTTTGAATAAAATAATTTATATATTAATTTCTTTTGAATAGAGAAAATATGCTGTTTTTGGCTTCGAGACCCCCGTAACCCCATAATGAATATTCATAAGAAAATTTTGTTCTCTAAAGCGCTTGGCGTATTTTTTTACCTGTGACAAAAAGCCAGCAACATCGATAGCGCTGTTGACTCGTGGTCTCGGAGTTTTCGGCCATCCAAGAGCACCGCCACTGCTGTCCACCGAATCCACGTGATGATTCGACCAGTGTAGATGCTATCAATTTTCATCACAAAGATTTTGTTGAAAAAACAAAAGAACAAATTGCGCCAGTTTGAACATCGATCACTTGAAAAATTTTCTTCATCCACACTGGAAATGCATTTTTTTTTGTTTGCCTTCGATATTTCTCTTGGTCTCTTTCTCACATTAAATGTCAGACAAACGACGAATGCTTATTTTTTTGAAAAGCGTGCTCTGCGACCTTGTGTGCTCGCAAACAATCGTGATGTCGCCCCGTGGGCAAAAATAATACGTGACGACGGAAATATTGTGAATCGCTACAACGCTTTTATCAGCGGCGCACACGTTCTTTCACTCAACGGCAAAACTCGTTCTGACGTTTTTCTCACACACATTGTATTTCCATTCGGGCACAATTTTGCATCAGTCTATTCGTCAGAGTTTCGTGTCACAAAAAAAAGGGCGGGTGCTCCGTGGGTGCAAAAGAATAATAAAAATAAACAGCGGTGTTTCAAACGCGTGTACCGGTGCAGTTTCGTGTACTTTCTCTTTTTTTTCAAATTTTTTCGTAATGCCTTTTTCGTTTCCTCTCAGTTCGTGGTTTTTTTTCTCTCTTATGCCTAAATTAAGTCGCGTTCGTACGACAGAGAGAGAGAGAGAGAGAGAGAGAGAGAGAGAGGGCTGTGCCTTGTCCGACCGTAGCGGATGTTTTCTACTTGACTCTCGGATCTTCAATCCTACCGGCTCTTTTAGCCTCTTCCGGTCAACGATTTCTCTTCGAATGAAAAAAAAGGGGTATACTTCCGGAAAGCAGAAACCGAATATCGATCTGAAATTTGGCACAGACCTGCATTTTAAGACACTGCTCCAAAAAATTAAAGGCCCAGAACAGTTCTTAAATATTTCGAGTGTTTTTCGAAGCGCTGTATCTGTGTGAAAAATGGTCGTATCGAGATGAAAAAAAGCATTTTGGGGCTGCAAGTTTCTAGTTTTGAGATCTTTTCGCAAAAAAATTGTGAGCTGTGACTATTGCTCAATCAAAAAAAAATAGCACGAGACAAAAAATTGGCTGTGTTTTTTCAACGGGCTCCGGCATTTTTTTTCAGTTAAATCAATGCATAGGTCAGTTAGCTTGTTTATTCAGCTTCAATTTGTTTTTTTTTTGTCTATATGTCAATATTTTTTGCTGAGATATCCGACTTAAATGAAAAAAGATTATTTTGTCTTTGATCATCGATATCTCAGCAACCAATGATCGCACAGGGAATTAAACGGCAGCTTTGAAATCTTGAATCAATTTCCGAGAAGATGCTTTTATTAATTTTTGAGAAAAAAAATTGTTTTCACCCTTAACGATAATATTAAAAACGTACAAAAAAATGATTTTTTAATCGTTTTTCGGTGAATCTAGCACTACGTTACAAAGACAAAGGCAAAGACTAATGTTGGCAGGTTTTTTCTCAGCTTAACGTACCCTTAATAGTCCTGTGAATTTTCAAAATTATCCATCGAACTATTTTTCCAGACCGATTGATCTAAGTTTTACAAAACAATTAAAGGAACAAAGACAATCTTTGTCCGATTTTGATCACAACTTTGCACTAGGTACTTGTTAAATTTGAGCCAAAAAAAAATCTGAACATTTCTATTTAAAATGTTTTTTCTTTAAGGGGCCAGTCCACTTTGAAAATTTCAAAAAATCGAAAGTAAACAAGACTTGAAGAAATCGACGATGATGAGCAATCAGAAGGGATTTTGTACGGTGCAGGAATTGCCGATTGAGTTTAGGTAAGAGTTTTTCATTATAAACTTCAAACGCGTTTTTCTCGAAACAACGTTTTCAAAATCTATCTCCATCGTATATCCGAAACTGATAAACCGATTCTCTTACAATTTGAACCACATATTGTAAACATGATTCGCAACAAGATGACCCTCGATGGTTTTAAAATTTTGATTTTTACTCCTTCTTTTGCAAAAAAAAACAGCGAAAAAACGCGTTTTTTAACTTTTTTCGGTTTTCATCTGCCATTTTTTTAATTTTTTTATAGAACTTTCTATCCAACGGTCATTTTGTAGCTGGTGTCATACTGAATGTAATGGACTTTGATTTTTTTGTTTCAGACAAGCCGTTGCCGAGTTGTGATGGAGCTACCTAGACCACCTATTTTTGAGGCGTTACGTTCAACTATAGTTTTTGTACTTAAAAATGAATAAAAATGAATGATTTTTAAAAAATATATTTCAAGACTTTACTTATCAAGCCTAACAACTTTTATATTCATATCTTTGATAAAGCCCTCAAACAAAAAAAATCGCGAAAATAGCCTTTTTTCGTGGTTCCAAAGTGGACTGGCCCCTTAACTTGTAAAATATTTCAGGAAACAATACTTGAGTCATTAGCCGACTCACTAGCCGAGCGACTTTTGACTCAGATAAATGCCGCCTAGGCATGATAAAAAATTGAAAAAAAGATAAAGTTTACAAAAACTTGTGATTAATTTTTTTTACCATAACTTAGAAAAATGTATTTAAAAAAAGGCGTCTTGAAAAAAAAACTGTTGATTGGATTTTTTCATCCGAAAAAATATGAGTTTTGAAGAAAAAAAAGGTTTCTGTAACCCTAGTAACCTTTGCAGAAAATATCGAGAATTAATCCACTAAGTGTTTTCAGATCGGGTAGTGAATACAGCTTGAGGGTATCAACTTTCAATTAATGCAATTAATGATGAGTGAAATTATTGTACGCAAAGGTCGAATCGTGTCTAATATGAGGCAGTATTGTTGCGTGAAATGTTTTACAAATTTTTCGAAAAAAATCGGTTTTTTTGTTTCTCGATTTTTTTTTACTCAAATTTAACAAGTAACGGGTGCAAAGTTGTGAAAAAAGTCGTAGAAAAATTGATCTTTTCATTTTGATGATTACACGATGTTTAGGAACAATACACTCGTTCCTTTAATTGTTTTGAAAAACTTTGATCAATCGGTCCGAAAAAACGGTCCGGTGGATTAATTTGAAAATTTACAGGATTATTAGGGGTACATTGAGGTAACAAAAACCTGGCAACATTAGTCATTCCATAAATATTTGTAAAGTAGTGGTAGATTTACTGAAAAACCATAAAAAGTCATTTTTTGTACGTTTTTCAAATTAGATTTGAGGGTAAAAATTTCTTTTTTCTCAAAAATCAATGAAAGCGTCTTTCCGGGAATGTTTTCAAATTTTCAAAGCTGCCCTTTAACTCCCTGTGCGATCATTGGTTGCTGAGATATCAATGATCAAAGACAAAAGGATCCTCTTTCATTCAAAGTCGGATATCTCAGTAAAAAAACTGACGTAGAGAGACAAACAAACAAATCGAAGCTGAATAAACAAGCTAACTGAACTATGCATCGATCTAACTGAAGCGAAAAATTTCCGAGACCGTGGAACCTTGAAAAAAAAAATTGACAATTTGGAAAATAGCATAATGCTATTAATGACTTTGTGCTTTCCAATTCGGCTTCGACAGGCCTGAAACGGTTTATTTTTAATTAGTGCTGAACTTAACGAAAATGAATTATTCTGAATTGAAAAAAAATCGTAAAATTCAGCACAAATTAAAAATCAACCGTTTCAGGTCTGTCGAAGCCGAATTGGAAATCACAAAGGCATTAATAGCATTATTGGGAATTAAAATGATAAAAATCTTCTAGGAAAAACATGATTAACTCGAAAAAAAATAGAAGGATAAAAATAAAACAATGCAATCATCTTTAAAAAAAAATTGACATTGGTAATTGTTAATTGGTAATTGGTAAAAAAATTGACGTTGGTAGATAATTATTTTTTAAATATTGAAAAAAATAAAATTAACTTTGGTCGTAAAGTATATTTCAAAATTTTAAAAAATCATACAGTGACATTCGTCGATATCTCAATTAGTTCAGGAGTTATCAGCGTTCAAACGTTTCCAAAATTTCTTAAACTCACATTTTTTGGAAAATTATACCTCCCACAAGGGAGGAAATAAAAATTTAAAAATTGGTGTGAATATTCCTTTTGGGGGGTAAAATTTGATAAAGAAAAAAGACAGGAAATCCAAAAATGGTTGGGGTCACAGCTTATTGCGCTCTCAGTTTTGTGTGGATCTTCGTCACGTTTGGACGGAGACACCCTTCCTCCATCGTTGCAGCGCAGCGGCCGGTCACCAGGCATTATAAAGAGGTACCGTGTGAAAAAAGTGTAAACTATACAAAATAAAAAATTAAAAACTGGCAAAAACAAAAAATAAATAAGAAAAAAATCAGAAGGCAATAAAGGAACCCTAGGAATCTCTTACACCGGCAAAAAAATGAACTGTAGAAAAACAAACAAATGAATCTTCGATGATCCGTGACTATCTGAATCTTGCCCGGACATCCGTGGTGACCCGCGCCCACACCAGTGTTCTACGCAGCCCACCATTCGCAAAAAAACGGAAAGTATGACAAAATATATAGGTATAGCCACAGCTGGGCTCGTCAGCTATAGATATAGTAGGAGCGTGGTAAAAAAAAAAGCTTTCAAAAATCGATATCTCGATAACTATGGCGCATCGCCAAAAATCCTCTTAGGGGATCTCTTAAAATATTAAAAGGAAGGTGTATGCCAAATTTCGGATCGAAATTCGGTTTTCGCTTTAGGGAAGTTTATCCGAAAAAAATGTGAAAAATCCATGATATACATATATGAGTGAGCGTGCGTACACCAATGCAGACGAATGTTTGGGTTTGTTAATGCCAGACATGAAAACGCTCAATTACAAAGATAGCAAACAATTGATTCGATTTATTTACAGAAAAACGATTAAAAAAAGAAAAATAGAAAGAAAATGCGTCGATGATGTTGCTTTTTTTCTTTCAAATTTCACTACGATGATTTGTTTTTCGATTGTTTGTTTCTAATGAATTATATACCGATGGTCACGCGACGTCCGCCCTGTGAAGTAGAGCGAATTGGCAGGAGCACTCTCGTGGTTCGCGATTTCTTCGTGGATAATGAAAGCAGTGTTCCAATACGCAGCAACCCCCTCCCCCGCACTGCATCACCATATCCGACAATGTAGTCATTACCTGGTTGTTTTACGTTGCAAGTTCTTCTTTCAATTCAATTTTTTCATCGATCATTAGACAAGTACTGTTATTTTTCATTCGATACTTGAATGCATTTTCTTTATAGCTTTTTCTTCCGTGCAAGGTTTCACTTCCTTTTCGTTTTTGCCTTTTTTTTCTTCACCCAACTATCAAGTGACAATCCGATCGTCCGTTCTTGGAAACTGCGATTGGAGCTATTCAAAACTTATATACGTATATTGGCAATCCCCCATGGAAATTTATGTATGCAAAATATATGCTACAGATATATATATATATATCGGTTGCATATATAGTGACGAAAAATAGAATAATACGTATAAATTCAGTATATATGCACCAAATATATGACGCATATTTGACCCATTTATTTTCGATGTATTTTTCTGACCAAAAAATATATGCTACGTATAAACAATATATATGATGCATATATGAGGCATATATGACGCATATATTTTCGATATATTTTCAATCTATTTTTTTGTCAGAAAAATATATAAAAAATGTATGCGTCATATATATACGCACTCATTTTTGATACATATTCGTGACAAAAAATATATGCTGTGCATAAACATTATTACAGTTAAACTTAATAAAATATAAAACTTAATCTTTAAAAAACTTAACTTACAGTTAAAGTACACTATTACATATAAACACTATATACAGATATGCTACGCATTCCTGTATATATGTGGCATATATGTACCATTTATGCAGTATATATGTGGTATGTATGCAGTGTGCATGCAACATATATGCTAAATTTGTACGGTATATATGCAGGTAAATGCTACATATATCATTGATATATGATACATTGATATACAGTAATACCACGCATATGCATCGCATATATAAAAACGTTACGAAAATTAGAATTTGGCACATATATGCAATATATATTTTCAATATATAGCATACATTTCGCATATATTATAATTATTAATAAAATAAATTTGCAGTATATTTTTGCGCATATAAATTTCCACGGGGGATAGGCACTGATGAGAATTATTTTATAGGAAGGAAGAAAAAGCCTCGATAAGGGACTTTACTCGGTGCTCGTTAAAAAAGTAAATACTATATCGTGACGTGCTCCTTAGGATTAAAAACGCACTTGGTACCATCGGGGAAGAGAAAAATTGAATTTACGTGCCGAAGCAAATAAAATTACAGCGGAAGTTTTTTGTTTGTTTGTTTTTGTTTTTTGTTTCCTTTTTCTTCTTGCTATAATTACTCGTCTATTTAATATTTATCAGTCGTATAGTTGTATCGTAGCCATATTCGAAAAAAAAAAAAAAAAAAAAGAACATTTTGTTCCTTCATTTTTTGCTCACTCGCTACTCTCTAGCTGTCGACAATTTTTGTCGCCACTTCGTGTTCCGTGTTTGTTTTTATTTTTTTTTTTTGCATCGGAAGAAGAGAGAATTTTCGAAATGAATTACCTGAGAGCACGCGTGTTGAGTGTTGTGCTGAGGGCAAGCAACGTTGGCAGCTGCGCACGCCCCGGTACCCGGGACCTTTAATTGCTCTTTGTAGTCAGGTTGATACGGCAACAGCATACGAATCTTTCCCCAACGATTGAAAAACAAGGCTATCGCACCCGCCCACACAATGAGCACGAGTACGACTATGCCCACTTCGACACCGCGTATCTGCGAATTCATCAAACCATATTACCATCCGAATATTTTATTCGGCATCATTTTATTTTCGTCGTGACCATCGCGTTTTGCTATACTCTGCGGGGTACTTGGTGGGATTTGCGTTTTGCGGAACTCGCCGCCGATTCTCCTCGTCACTCACCGTCAATGTCCTGCGGGCTCAATTTGTTCCGACAAGGTTTGCTCGACAGTGGTAAAGACGTAACGGGCGTGAGGAGATTGGGCAGGAGAAAGCGCGAGACAGAGACTTTCGTCTTTAGGTATCGTGTTATTCGATCAAGAATTTTGCTAAATTCCTTTTTTTTCTCCTACCTGTATGTAATTTGGGGGTTGTTGAGCAGACGGTGGTGGGGGCGGGACCAATGGACCACCAGTCGCCGATGAATCTTGTTGAGGTGAGGTCCTCGGTGGTTCTGAAAAAAAAAAAAAAAAAAAATCCAAAAGAACCAATAACGTACGTAAATTCCAGACCATTGTTTTTGATAAATGTTTGCGCTATTCATAACGGAGTATTGGTAATAATCATAACAAAATACGATGAATGGTTTGTGTTTCTTTGGTCACACTAATTCATTTACCAAGGGTTCGGAAGACGATTGGACGACTCCTTAGCTTCTTTCCAGATCTCACGGCCGTAACTACGAGCTGATATTGCGTATCCGCTCGTAGTCCACTCAGAGTGACAGCCTCGCTGTTCCCCGCCACAACCGCCACCACCCTGTAACTAACCATCGCGTCGTTGTCACATGAGGATTTTGAAGTACGCAACCGCTCTTGATGTGTCGCCGCGATCCGATAACCCTCCGCCGCCGCCGCCGGCGCCGCCACAATTCATAACATTTCTTCGGGGTCGACATTGTGCATTCTCGTGGAGGAACCACAATGTGTGTAATTGACAACGTTTCCTTCGTACACTATTCAACGCTCGTGTCGAAAAATTGGAGAATAACAAACAATGAGCTCGACTCAAAAGTCACAAACTAATCCACCGATAATTAGTCTTCTCGCGGTAGTGTGTGATTTATTGAAAACAATCATTTTAAAAATCTTTCAAACTGAAATGACATTTGTATTTTAATCTTCAATTACTCGTCAAGTTATTAATTGATGGTACCATTCTGTATTCAAGGAGAAAAATATTGAAATGTAACTTTAAAAGATGTTCATATGTAAAAGTATGTGTTGAACTCATTTCAACACGTTAACTACTCATTGTGTTATTTAAAAATTAATCGTTATGGTCCAAGCTTAATGAAATATGTATTGAAAGAAAATATGCTTGATATAAGACGACGTACACATATATCGGAAAGCTTGTAGTCGTGAGAGCTCCAATCACAATTTTAATAAACCATGGCATATGGGGATGTGTCGTATATCGCTTGTACTAAAAACAGATAAGCCTATCTCGTGTTTGCCTCTACTCGAGGGTGATTGCTGGGCGAGCGTGCGGTTTTTTTTATGAGACACAATGTACAAGGTTTGCCGTAGGAGAGGCCAATATATGTGAGTGCCTTTATTGTTTAACCTCTTCGTATTTACCATATCGGTTCCCCGTACATGAGAGTACACGTTTTACGTACGCTCCGATAAAACGATTTATTTCGTCGGGGATTAAAACTTTTTGCTTCGTGTCCTGAATTTTCCGCTATTATTTGTTATTATCGCGGGTCACGGACATTTCGAAAATATTTATTTCTTCAAGTTTAAATGTGATACATTATCGAAAACGTATCAAATGAGACATTTGGCTATTGAAAAAAAAAATTTCTCGTTCTAATCTGAGTGTTTGAAAAACGAGTGCTCTCTGAAATTGCTACTGGTGTGAGCACCGTTCGTAGAAGATGCACTTTTTCTATACGCGAAAAGAAATATGAAAAAAAAAGATAAAAAAATTGGTTGGACTGTTCTGGATTGGGCAACACTGGGTCACGAATGAATGAATGGCGGATACGAAAGTATTTTAAAAAAATAACTAAAAATCAGAAATTGGACAACACGATGAAGCACGTCTATCGAAGTTGCAAGTTGTTTTGAAAATTTATTTATGATTCTATCGACTATGAATTTTCACACATTTTTGTCCGAAATGCACAGCTATTTTTCTTTGCTGTAGTTTTGTTTGTACCTGTCATCGGTATCGTTCCTTTTAGCCGCAGAGAGAGGAAGCGAAAGCTCTCGTTAATCGTCATGTGTGGTGGAGGAAGCCCTCGTTAAAAAAAACATATCAAACAGATATGTAAATAAATAATTGCGTTTCGAATTATGGTATTTTGGATATTATGATATTCAAGATTTGCGAAACGATACTATTATAACATACATGGTGTCTTGTAATTAATAGATAATCCTGCAACTGTCGATAAGTCAGAGCATGTACTGAAATTTCAATTTAGCAAAAGTCTCACGTTTTTCGAGATTTTGGCCTTTATGTTATTTAGAAAAAAATCATCTGCCCTTGGTTTTTTGCATGCCATTTCCATAAATGATACCAATCGACTATAACTGAGCATCTTTTTTTTGAGTATTTGGCACCATATGCGTAGTACCTAGATTTTTTTACACTGCAGGCTATCAAAGTCAGGTGTTTGAATTGGTTTGTATGAAAATTCTGCACAAGGTATTTTTTCATAAAGTTTCCTTAACATTTGAGGTTTAAAAGAAAAATTTTCTAGATAAAAAAGAATAACCAAGCGTATTTTTAATAAACCAGGTTAAGAAAGTTATCGTTTACAGAAATGACATGCGAAAAGCCAAAGGCAGATGATTTTTTTTTTAAACATAAAGCCCAAAATTTCGAAAACCACGGGACTATTGCTAAACTGAAATTCCAGCATATAGTAGGACATTATCTGACCTATCGACAGTTGCAGGATCATCCATCAATTTCAGGACACCCTGTACACACACACACACACACACACATTAAGTAATTCAATTTGGTGGACAAAATCATTGAACCATTCCGATTTTTTTTGCTGTTCTCATAATGGTGGTTTTTACATTTCCGGATCCATTGACACATTAGCATCAACTCTAAATCATTGTTGTATACATTGAGAGCGAAAAACAAAGTCGCACGTTTAAGAGAAACTATGTTTGTTTAGGACAAAGCGATGAATGTGTAATTAAAAAATGTTGAATAAAAAAAATGAAATAAAAGAGTTGCTTGAATTTTCCGCTAGTAATCTTCTTGGTACTATTTTCTTCGAACAGTCAAATGCATGTAAATAAAGGTAGTAAGGATCTTAAAGGGATTTCGACGCACCTTGCATCGGTCGGCTTGTAGGTCACATCGTACTTCTCAATTTGCTCGACCTGACTCGTGCTCCAAGAGACTCTAACCGACGTAGGATTGAGGAACATGACCGTTATGTTCTCCGGAACTCCTGGGATTCCTGTCATAGAGCCTGTCACCCGAATAAACATTGTTCTTTACGCTCGTACAGGTCCGAAGTTAGGAATAAAAGTTTCTTCAAATAAGAATCGAAAATATTATATCGGATAAATATGGGAGAATTTTCGTCAATCGTACCAACGAAGCCAGCTCCTTGAAGGAATAGTATCGTGGCCCAAAGGACCATACCGCCAGGAAGGCGGACCAGAAATGGGCCGCTCACGTCCTTCCACTCGAAAAAAAAGCACGCACGCACACACACACGCACTTGCGACGAGAGAAAATAAGAATAAGTAAGAAAAACAAAAGAAAACAAATGCGATCGCAAGAAGAGCTGCTCTCAAGTCGGCGAAAGAAAACTGACGCGTAAAGAATAAGAATAAACGAAACGGAAGCCGTTTTCACTCGCTTTAACCCGGGTCCTCGTCGCACGGCAACATTAAATTTTCACGACAACATTCGAAGCGAGCGTAGAAAGAAATGACTTCTCTCAAAGATCTCTCGATTTGCGACAATCGACGCCAATAATCTCGTTGTTACGCCAATCGTATCGGGTCGGTGAAAAATTAGCTGCAGCCGGCAGCATCGATCTTCTCCGCATTCTTGCTTCTTTCGTAATTTCGTGGCAGTCGAGTGATTTTCAGTCCCGCTCTGATCTTCCATCCAACCCCTTAGCCTGCAAACACAACCAACGGGCAAGCACATTTGTGTATCCTTCGATCGACATTCGACATGAAAAATATTATCCTCCCATGATATGTCAAAGTAAAGAGTAAACAATGCTCCAAAGTTAAGCCAAAGTTTGTAATTGAAGATAAATTGTTCGAATAAAGAATTGTCCGCGGCTGGTCAAACGAGCTGTACTGAAGTCTCGTTTCCCATCGATCCGGAATCTGAACTAGCCTATGAGCAGTAGCAAACCGATACGGGACGAGAGGGGGGGGGGGGAAACACGATTAAAATCTTGATTACCCCTTTCAGCCCCTCCTCCAACTAATGCTCAACCACTTGACGATTCTATTATCATCTCACCCTCGGCCCTGCGCGATCCCTTACCCGTTGCGGAAAACCTCGCCGCGAAGCGTCTCGATCAATGTGAATCTTGTCATTGAGATAACTAGATATCTCACCCACCGATCTAATAGAGCCCGAACAATCTCCCTCCGAACAACATTTTTAACCTCTTCTATTGTCTGTTTATCGATTTATTTATCATTCAACCACTCTCTAGAACTTGTTCCTTGATTTCATTCTTGTCTCAGTCAAATGTTAAAATTAATGTTTTTCACTTTGATCGCTTTCTAGATTACTATGTCATATTCATCTTTCCAAATATTATTATTCCATTGATACGTTTTTTTTTACTCGTTTTGCGAGAAAGTGAAAAATAGTTTGTTCATCTTTACTCGCGGGTAGTGTTGCGGCGAATTAAAATAAATAAAAACAATGACGAATCTCACACGTGGGCAAAAAATCAAACACTCGGGTGCACGCGCAATCGAATAAAAATGGATAAAAAAAGAAGCAAACGATGCCGAATAAGAAAAATGACCATGACGTGAAAGTTTACTCGCGGCCAATGCGCAACATTCACCCGGCTGTATTCTTGGGCGCTATAAATAATTGCGCGTAAAGTTTTTCGTCTCGTCCCGGAGCTTTTAATAAACCATCGCGCCCCTTCATCTTCTTCACTCTCGTTGGCTTAGAGACGCGCGCGGGCGCGTGCTACTCGACGCGATACACGGTAGGAAGAGAATTGACGAACCGTTCCCTATGCTCCTCGGATGCCAACTAAAATGTCCCGCGTGCTTGGCGCAACATCTCGTACGGAAACATCTCCCACGTCCCCAACTAACTCGGCGGACCGCCCACCCTCGCGCCAACCAAAACCAAACCAGATGTTGTTCCAAAGTATACAAACTAACGGACGCTTCGCGACAATTTCATCCATTCTTTTTCTTTCTCGTATGATGCAAACGTTTGTCAAAACACATTGCGCTCATCGCGCTGAACCGCGGCAGAAGTAGACATTTTTTTATGTTCAACTTTGCAAGTGGTGTATTTTTGTACCGTCAATTCCGGACTTCCGAAAGATCAGCTCAGTCCAAATATGTAGAATTGTGAAACATTGACATTTTCTGACATCATTATTTAAATATTCTATAAATGTAGGTATTCTCGAAAAATTCTCCAGTGATGACGAATCGTTGAATACCCCCCCCCCCCCCCCCAGAATTAGCATTTGTGGGACGTCGTAGAAAGATGGAAACACGAATGAGAATTGCGGCAATAAGCACAAAAAGAGCAAGAGAGACGTTTAAGCATCATCCAATATACTCGGCGACCGCAATTTCTCTATCGCGAAAGCTCTCGCCTATATCCAGACTATCTCCTTCCAACTCCCTCCGCTACGCGTCCCTCTCGCCTGGATCTTCTCATAGACTCATCTGTAATCGGGTTAAGAGCAATTACATTATAATTTAAGGCTTCGTACGATATCGCAATGAGTATACGAGATTTTCGCTACAATGGTCCAAGTGAAAATCCCTGAATTACTTAAAATCGCCTATCCGAGCGAACGAGTCGCCTTCTTTTTGTTTGTTAAGTCTGTATTTGCAAATTATTGCAATATTCCATTCTTCCGAACATTCAACAAATATTTCATGCGAAAGTGTATTAAAAAAACGCGTCAAGATACGTATTACGCTTTACTTGTTTTTTTTTTCGCTCGTTATTTTATCGCGACCTTGGTGCGAAAATGGCATTTCACAATGATTACCGGCGGTGGTACTTTTTGAGAGTCTGTAAAGCGATATCTTTTTCGTGCTTAGTCCCCAACGATTGTGCCGCGCAAGTCGATACGATGAAAAAAGCGAAAACGAATAAACGAAGAAAAAAAAAGCAAACGTGACCAGCCTCAACCCTCCTCGGGGTATCCCGAACCCTGGAGTCTCGCACATACAACACTCACTCGGAAGGTCGGAACACACGCGAATGAAGAAACGAGGGAGATGGCGACGGGGGGAGCGGTGATAAATGAAGCGAGATATTACATCGAGGACGAGTCGATTTTTTTCTCTCGATATTCGCATACACGTGCGTACGCAAGAGAATAAAGAGCTCCAATCGATTTATCAAATTCCTCCTCTACACGTTCGTGACGTTTTTTGCACGCCTGTGTAATACGTGCATTTGCAGAAAAATAACCAGGTAAATTGTGGAGCAACCGTTTGCTCGAATAAATCAAGCATCATCCGCAGGGTGCTCATTTTATATTGAGTATAGTTACACTGTAAAAAAAATCTGTATTAAAATTAATATAAAAGTGCAGGAAGTCTTTTTACAAATACCGTTTATGAATTTTAATATTGTCGTTTGAAAATCAATGCACTGCTTTTCGAATGTCTAATAATCGTTCAGTAGTATTGCAACACTTAAGTACTGGAAAAATCATATACGTATCGCAAGGTATCTATTATAAGCGTATTGAAATTAATATGCACAGAATGTATTTTTAAATAAATAAAAAAGTAAATTTGCCACAGAAAAGTGTATTAATTTTACGGTGTTGTGTTAGTGTAATTGTTATTATTTACTTTCTGCGTCTTTAATAAACTCTGTATGAAATATACAGTATGCGATTTTAATACTTTTTGTGTAAATAATGAAATCATATACGTTTTTTGCATTAATCAAACAAATATTTGTACTATACGCACAATTTGTACTAAACTCATACGCAGCAACTAATATTCAATTTCCCATTTATTAAAATGTATACGAATCTATGAAAATTCATTTACATTACTGGTTTCCACTACTAAATTGCGAATTTGCGTTTCATATTCCGAGTTTAGAAATTTTCAATTATAAAAGTATAGTAAATTTACTGACTTTTTTACAGTGTATCGAATAAACCATATATTTGTAGAACATAGGAAGCGGTCGTGACAAATATTGCTTTCAAAAAAAAAAAAAAAAAATCACCTCAAGTGATTTTAAGTGATGAGAAAAATATTTCGTTTCCCGACATTATTTCAATTGGACCAAAGAATTATAAAAAAAAAACAACTGTATATGTATATGTATATGGTAAGTATAGAAAATCTGTAAGAAATCCCTTGAGCTTTCCGAAAAGCCGCTGCTCAGAGGGATGAATATAAATCCACGGAGAATTGAGACACTCGGTCCCTCGAAATAGCCGCCCGGGACGGAAGGGGTATGTGGGGGCTTATAAACTGTTCCATCTTTCGTTGATCCCCCCCCCCCCCTCCATCCTTGGAGGATTTGGGATGGAGAAAAGTCGCTTCTATTCCTTGCCATTTGTTTTCTCACACAAAAATATTTTACTTCACACATATTTCGTATTTTACGTTTAATGGTAATATTTCTTTTTAACCGTGAACATTCCTCAATCCTTTCGAATTGATTTTCTCTGTCACCTTTCTCTGTTTAAAATTGACTCTCTGACCTCCTTGCAAAGAAAAATAGGTCAGAGAGAGGAGTCTCGTTTTCTTTCGAACCTTTAAAACCCTCATTGCTTATTATTTGTGCTAAATTTAAATCGGCTCGAATCGAATATCCCCTCCGTATCGTTCGAACCATACTATATTTCTATAAATAAACGTCCCCTTACCGAGAAAAGAAAAAAATCGCGCTACGGAGATGCGGAAAAAAGCTCTGAAAAAAATTGGGACAAGTACCTGTGAACGGACCATTTTCGTCTCACTAGTTTTTTCGCTTCTTCTTCTTCTTTTCTAGAAGACGCCCTCGCTTGTCGTTCCCGCTCGTTTAATTTTTTTTTTCACTTTTCTTATTTCACTTTCTCCACTAGTAGTACGCTTCTCCCCCGCGCCTCTCTGCGCCATCAACTCCGCTCAATATAGATGCAGTTGATACGGCGCGTTCTCAGCCTACTCGGTCATTTTGTTCCGTAATTTATTTCATCTCTATTTTCAAGCCTGTGGTCCCACCTCAAGATACTCTTGGTGAATTTAATCAGAGTTTTTAAGAGGTGGTGTTTTATTATTTAAAAAAAATAGATTTTATGTCGGTTATAATTTTAAACTTCACGCGTGCTTTTTCTTTCTTTTTTTCAAAGTGACTTTAAAAATAAATCACAAAAGATTCCGTTCGAATTGATCGTTTTAGCATAAAAATATTGTGAATCGAAAAGTGTCGGAAACTAGAGTAGAAAAAAATTCCGATTGCTCTTTGGCGTTTGGAGTGATGCGATTTAAAAGCGACAAACCATTCGTATATGTTTCCGTAACGTTCCGCCTGCAATGGCCCATACGAGAAGAGAGCTCTTTCCACTACGAAAGTTGCAAGCGAAAAGTCACCCACGAATATCTCAGGCTTTGCTTCAAGAGGAAAAGAGAAAAAACGCGATGCTGATCATTTTTGCCATTGTTTCAGATTAAAAAAAAAATTCACAATGTTTTTTTTAGGTCGTCTAGGTACTTTTGAAACATTGTAGACAAAAATTGACAAAAATCTGAAAAAAAAATTGTGCAAAATCGAAGGCGTTACAAATAAAAAGTGAGCGCTGGATCAAGCATCGAACCTCCTAGCAAGCCTTCTAGCCGGCCTCATATCGTATGGTGGGGGCCAAGCATCCGTGTAGGCCCGGCGAAGCTCCGGACAAAGCGTACTCATAACATACAGCCTTGGCCACAAGTATTAGGATCCTGTAAATTTTCTATCCGGACTAAAAATCTAATATCTTGGCGAAAAAAGTCGTAAATCAATTTACCAAACGGGGTTTTGACGCGGACAAAGCCAGCTTCATTTTGCTTTTTTATTTTCATTTTTGCATTTTTTTGTACCCAGTACGTCATTTTGAAAAGGCCGGTCTTTCACGATTTGTGCACTTTGCATAATCGCGTGCTGGACTTTGAAAAATATTAATCTCACTATTTGGTGATAAGATCTTTGAAAAGGACACCGTTGGCTTTAGTTTCGTTAAAAAAAAATTGTGATTTTTTTCGCAGAGTTATTTGGTTTTTTTTCGTGAAAAAAAAACGACAGTTTTCCGAAAAGCCCGCATCCCGCGGCGTAACTTGAAAACATGAGGTTTGGAATATTTAGTCTAAGGAGTAAAAAGGTGTATTTTGTTATTTTGGAGTCACTACATAAAGAAAAAAATTCCAAAATGTCTTTGTATCGCTATTTTTGGTTGATATTCGACGATTTGTCTCATTAGTTTATTGCTGTTACTTTGAAACAAAGATGTTTTAATGGAAATATCAAGAGGAAAAAAGGTACATAGAGCCTCGGCCAAAAGTATTAGGCACCCCTATGAAATGTTGATATTTTAAAAAGTACATAAAACTATTACAATTTCTGTGAACTAAAGTGAAGACGGCATCATCAAATATAAAATTAAACAATAGAAAACCACTTTTGGTGGATTGCACAACATCTGGATCGTAAAACGCTAAAGATGCGCGTTTATTGAATTTCGACAAAAACGTTTACCAGTCTTTATTTGCTATTCTTAGAGTGGAGAAGCCCTTTTCTGCAATTTCATTAGTTCAGCGCGATACATTGTTTTTCGAAAATTCCGCACAATAGTATGCTCTCATACGAAAAACGGGTAAACATTCAACTTTTGCACAAACAAGGTGGTACTACCTCCCAAGTCGAAATATCGAAGAAATTGTAATAGTTTTATGTACTTTTTAAAATATCAATATTTTAGAGGAGTGCCTAATAGGTACTTTTGGTCAAGGCTGTATGTACCTTTTCTAATATTTTTATTAAAACATCTTCGTCTCAAAGTAACGGCAATAAATGAATGAGACAAATCGTCGACTATCGACGAAAAATAGCGATACAAAGAAATTTCGGAAAAACCTTTTAAAAAAAGCAGTGACTCCAAAATAAGATGTTTGAAATAATTTCAAAGATCTAATGACTAATTGGTGAGATTACAATTTTTTTAAGTCCATCGCGCGATTTTGCATAGTGCGAAAATCGTGAAAAACCTGCATTTTCAAAATGGCGTAACGGGTACAAAAAAAATCGCAAGAATAAAAATAACGAAGCAATATGAGGCTAGCTTTGTCCGCTTCAAAAGCCGTTTTGTAAATTCGTTTACGATGTTTTTTTCGCCGAGATTTTTTCGTCCGGGTAGAAAATTTACAGGGTGCCTAATGCTTTCGGCCAAGGCTGCTGTATATAGGTATAGCCAGAACTGACAAGGAAAGGTTGCACGGTCGATCTCTCCGAGTTCGATGAAATTTGGCATGCTTGTAGAATGGGTAAAATCGGCGACATGTATTTTTTTTTTATATCTGCGGAACCCGATTTTTAAGGGGTGAAACGCACCCTTGAAAATTGGGGTGCTTTTCGTTTTTCGTCGATAACGTTATCGTTCTCATCTCCAATGTATAGTACCCGAAAACATAAACATTGTTGCAATTTGTTTTTTTTTTCACATGTCGTACCGTTAAAACGTTATCGACGAAAAACGATAAACACCGCAATTTTGGAGGGTGCATTTCGACCCTTAAAAATCAAAGTTCCGCAGATATAAAAAAAAATACCTGTCGCCTATTTTTACCCATTCTACAAGTATGCCAAATTTCATCGAAATCGGAGGAGAGATCGACCTCGCAACCTTTCCTTGTGAGACGTAGCAGCAGGTATGGTCGGCGCGCGGTAAAATAATTAACTTGAAAATTCAAGAATCCGAAAACTATGGCGCGTTGACAACAAACCCCTTTAGGGTTTGTCTTAAAATATTTAAAGGGTGCTCTGTGCAAAATTTCCGCTCGATCGGAGGGGAAGGCTTTACGGAACCTTAACCCAAGGGGCAAATGCAAGCTTCGAAAAAAAAAGAAAAAAAAATACGCAAAGAGGAGCAGCCTCGCTGGCCTACTTTCATTTATGTCAGAGTGACATTTTTTTGTTGCACCATCAACGCCTTCTTTTCAAGCTCGTCGTACATTGTCGTGTCTCGATGGGAAGCTTCGTACTCTCTCGCTTTGCACTTTGCGCTCCAATTACCTGTTTGCGTCACCAAGTTTTGCCCTAAAAATTCCTCGAGGCACTCTCACGCATCGGCAATTCTTATTCCATCAATCCTTGGGAAATAGAGCCCCCTTCACCTATATTTTCGTCGCTCCATTTTTGTTTTCGACAAAAAAAAGTATTAATCTATACTATATTAATATCAAAAATATAGTTATACAACTTGCGTAATTATCTATTATTTAAAATACCATTGGCAAAATGTGTTATTTCTTTGTCACTCCTTCCATTATTTTCTCAATGTCTCCAAATAACCTGATATTTCAAATCGTGCGTCATTTTTTTTATGTGACGAACATAGAGTACTAATCTTTGACAATTGGCATAAGGAAGTATTGATGTTTAGTAATGGAGAATTATACGATCGAGCAACGCACAGAAATTGTGAAAATTCACTACAAAAACACTACACGAAGTTTCATGGTTGTCTCATCTCGCGCCGCCGCGATGTCAATTGGCCACCAATATCTTGCGATTTGACGCCATTGAACTTGTTTCTTTGGGGTGTCCCGAAAGGAAAAGTGTATGCCAATGATCCACAGAACATTCCGGTGCTCGAGGAATAAATTAGACGCATCATTAATAAAATTAGTCGGCAAAAATGCCAAAATGTTATTGAAAATTACGTCACAAGAGTGAACGTTTGCAAACAGGGACGAGCCGGCCATTTATCCGATATTGTGTTCTACATTTTTAACGTTAAGACGTCGAGTGCACGAGCATGAACAGGAAGTTGTCGAGTTGGACGAATCCACAGAGAGCTTTCTCACCTCGAGAAGTTTAATCGAGTTTCCGGTTTTAAGGGTCGACCATACTGGCTAGATTGAACTCGACGTGTACGCCAGACTCCGGAGCTTTTCGCGTCAATCACTCGGGAAACAGCTTCTCTCTCACAGCTCCTTCTTGATTTTTCTCTTCTATCACGTCACGGTGACTTGAAATCTTCATCTTTTTTTTTGCATCGTTTGTTTTCGTGTGGGATTCCGCCGAGAGAGAGAGAGAGAGAGAGAGAGAGAGAGAGAGAGAGAGAGAGAGAGAGAGAGATTAAAATTCACGATTTTTTCGTGAATAATGGAGATAGAAAAAAGATCGCTTCGACTATAAAAACATTATTTTTTTTTCGTGCGCTGGCAAAACGCGCATGGCGAAGAAATATATCAAGCGGTACGGATAAATTCGTTCGAGAAATGAAAATACCTATATGAAAACAGTATCCCTCCTTTGAGTGCGCTTACAGCCCTCCCTCACCATGTCGCTCTTGAAAACTTGACTTTGCAGCTCTTTGCTTTCGTATAGCTATGTTATGTATCGCTTGTTCGCGGCTAATTCGATACCCCTGTATTCGACTCGAGAATGATTGGGAAAAAACCATACTACTTCAGGAACCTCGTTACTTTTTTTCTCCCGTTGACAACATTGAAAGTGAAAGATTTCGTACGGCTTTCCTCACAGCCTAGCTTATGTACGAAGAAGATTCAAAAGCTTTATTTATTGGCAAAAAAACGGCATTACCATAGAAAAATATTATCCGTCTGCAAGTAACTATTGGAAGTCTTAAAAAAATGGTACAGAAATAAATAAATCATTCAAAAAGAGCATGTTAATACGTATGGTCCATTTTCGCCAAAATGGATCATACCTACATTTTTCTTCAGCGTTTCTTGGAGACCAGAGGGAAGGGGGTTGCGGTGTACGAGCCAACTAGTTTTGTATTACAGTTGAGTTTTATGTTTCCATGCGACAAAACTCCCCCGCGAAGCGTTGAAAAAAAAAACAAGAAAAAAAAGTTATCGTAAGTGGGAGTTTTAACGCACGTGAGCTACTTTCATCGTCCATTTCCTCCCGTCAAGAATAAAAATCACCTCTAACTCGTATTGCATTTTTTCTCTCCGAGGCGCGATGGTCAGTTTCACGTATATATTATTCCGTCGATCCACAAATACACATATACTCGAATCTCCTCCGAGCTTCGAAAGCTCCGTGCGGAGTATTCAATGCTCACTCGACGTGTTCACGCGCCCACTTTGGACAAAAAAAAGATATTGAATCCGATCAGTGCTCGATTAAAATCGTCGAATTTTAAGGCAATTGTTTTTCAATACAAACTCTACATACGATTTTTCAGATTGAACAAGTGTGATGGTGGAGCGGGTAGAATAGAAGTACACTGAAGTTGCAGTGGAGGAGTTTAATGATAATTAGACAACTGTGGAACAGAGGAAACTGGACAACAGAGGAAAGAAGTGTTATCGAAGCAGAGGAGGGCCTCGGCAGGTGGGGGAGATGCCACGATCAAGCCTAGCCCGTGGGCCCAAGGACAAAGGGACGAAGAAATAAAGAAGTTGCAGTCGAGGATTACTAGAAAAAGAGATTAGGCGTGGAGGAGCGTCGAGGGTTTGCTGTGAGAAACAGTTGACAGCGGCTACGGAATTTTTTACGTTGCGTTGGCGCGGGAATGGGTTCGGAAATGCGAATTGGTGACATAAAATAAGATTGACAAAAAAATTCAATTGAATTTTCGAATGATTCAAATATGTCAAGGCTCTTGTCGGAAATAATAAATTTCGTGTGGAGTGCCCAGTGTACGTATTTTGGCGAGCAGGTAAAACACGAGGCTCCCGGAATCCAATCTCCAGGGTGATGACACGTGTCTGCAATTCTGGCGCATTTGCCGCAGCGGTGGATAATCGAATATATGGGTCGTTCGACGCCATATAATATTCGATCCTCAATCTGTTGAATTCGGTAGCACACTTATTTCCATATTTTTACACAACTCGAAACGCCCAGCGAACGCGCTCATTTAAAAAAAAAAAGAACAAAAGACCCCGATTGTTTTGATTTCTATTCAGACCACTGGGAATGAAAAAATCCAAAACTGACCGCCTTTCGTGCAAATATCGTAGAAATATTTTGTTTCAAGGGACGCGGGTTAATTTCGCTTCGTACGTCCGGTATATGGGTCTGTAAGATTTTGATTTTGTTTTTAGAAAACATTTACCTGCACGATACGAACCTAAGGAACTTCGGTATTTTTAAGAATGCGATAAGGGTGACGCTATAACAGCCACTGTATCGCTGTACTATAATAGCATTTCTTCAAGTGCACAAGGATGAATACACACACACACACACACACACAAAATGCTTTCGTCATACTGCGGATATGCAAATTATACACGTTTGATAGTTTCGACGTTGGCATACTAAGACTGCGACAAATTATGCGAATTAAATACCCCACCCATCTATAATTAAAGAGACTCTCTCTCTCTCTCTCTCTCTCTCTCTCTCTCTCTCCCTCTCTCTCCCTCTCGATGTATGAGTATTTATGAAAATTTGCATACTTCGCCGTACTTGAGTTTGTATTTTTTTTTTCTTCTGGATTTCGATAGTTTTCGTGGGTCGCTGTTATGGACGTCCATAAGTTGAACCAACAAAAAGCTCGCGTCCTTGAGACAAATTCTCGCATCGTATATACATAGAAAAATGTTTTCGACGGCACTTTGCTGAGGCCCGCCGCAATTTATTTCTCTTCCTCGTTTTACGATTCTTTTCGTTCTTTGGCACGTGATGTATGTTTTTTTAAATTTGTAATGCGAGCCCGAGAATCCGAAGGTCACAGATAATTCAACAAACTATACCCACGCACTCATCCGGTGTATCGCATTGTCATAAGTTTTTTTTAGTCAAAGAGGAAGCGGGAATAAAATGAGAAGAAACAAAAAAGCTTACCTACTAAGAATATAAAAGTTTTCTGCATCGAAGAAAGAAAATAAATAAATAAAATATATCGTTTTCTTATTTCGATCTCTCTCTCTCTCTCTCTCTCTCTCTCTCTCTCTCTCTCTCTCTCTCTCTCTCTCTCTCACACACACACACACACACACACGCACACACACACTGTCGAGGGTTATCTCTCCTCCTGAATTGTGTCCTTTGGCTTTTTTTTGTTTAACTTTTTGCCCCGATATTTTGGCGATAAATCACACGCGAAGGTGACGACCTATTTCATTAAGGAACGAACAAGTTTATCTCTGATCGCGTTCGTACATATTTGCAAGCACACAGAAGCGCTGTGAAAATATGTGTGCGCGCGCGTGCATTGTTAAAAGAAGCGCGCCCCGCCTTGGTAGACGGTCGTTAACTGCTAACGATCGTTTCCTCGTCATCGTTATATAGATTACATTTAACAGACAAAAGTTGGCTTGCGTCTGCCCCTGCCCAATTCACCCTCGCGAGCGTTTCTTTCCCCTCACAGACGATCTAGCGTCGGTAGGTATAGTAGCAATGCGATCTCACCTCTCCCTCGGCGTTCAATCTATTTCCGTCAATTGACATTTACACGATAGTAGTCACCACATTTGTGCTCTGCAATAATGTGTCCGTAAATGTTGACCGATGCGTCCAAATAGACCCCAGTGAGATGATGATTTTTTATTTACCGTTAAATCATTATAACGTTAGCAATCTTTGACTCATAATATATTAAGGCTTTACTCGACTAAAACAATGACAAAAGTATTTGATTACACGTTATATCCGAGGGAGCGGCATTTTCTCGATAGCGTAACAAAATGACGAGCTTTCACTCGTCAATGTTGAATCTCTCGTGGTAGAGATTTTTCAAATGTAGCAGATCTTCGGAATTGAATATGCGCCCCCGGATGAAAGGACGAGATGAGCCTCTTTGTACGTAGAGAAATTTCCTCGAGTCACTGTCGCGTGCGCGCAAATTCAATATAGGCGTCTCTCGTCTCGGATTTACCGCGTGGTGGCGAACGAGACCCAGTTATCCAGCCAAGCCACACTCCCACTACTCGATATCCGCATCGATCGTCAATTCAAACGAGATTGTACGCACGGACGAGTATACTTATTTCGCCGCAAATTCATTTTCCCACGCGCCCGAACATTTTCAAACATTCGAGTTGTCGAAAAGTCCATTGTGTACTTTTGTCCCGTTGCTACATTGTCCTCTGTGCGCCATTTTGATTTTCCGCCTACGCCAGCGGGAACAAGTGCGGAAGAAATAAAAAAAAAGAAACGAAAAATTCCGTCCGACGGTAACGCGGTCCTAACGTTTTTTTTTTTTTGTTTTTGTTTGTTTTTTTTTTTCAATGCAAAACATTTAATAACGAGCCCTTGTTGTTTATACTCGTGATTTTATAACGAGTGATTTTGTTTCGAATATTCTCGCGCGAGGATAGAAAATAATCTGTGCTTGTTAGCGGAGAAAAAAAAATGTGGCGCTATAGGTGATAATGTGACAATTAATATCGCGGAAAGTAGTGGGAACAACAGTGTACAAGATCGTTAGCAAAGTTTCTCTTGAACGATAAATTTTCCAAAGTCAAGTCTGCCTCTAGACCACACAAACACACACAAACACACACACATACGCGTTACGTCTCGCTCTCGTCGTTAATCAATCATTCGTCTTCCACCCCCTCTCGGGGCTACGTACACATACACAAGGCACAAACAAAAAGATATAGACAAGTGTGAGAGTACTACGGTATGGATTAACTTGGCATACGAGTTTCATCGATTTTTCCCTTGTCCTCTTGGTTCTAAGCTATATGGAACGAGGTAGCATACCGTATCGCGTGTACGCTCTTCCTCCATTAAATTGAATTAACCGATAGAGCGTCGAGGTTAGAGCAACAGTGTATCCTCGATCCAACTTGCACCATCCCCCAAAACTATATATATATACACATATACATACAAACCTATATCTCTACCGGTAATGCAAAAAAAATCGAACGAGAAGGTATTCGATCGTTCATGGAAGCGCGCGCGATCCATAACGGAAACTGTCAACGATTCATATCGCGTACGTTTTTTTAAATTCCCACGTTGACAGTGACATCACCTCAAGTTTGGGCAAAGAGACACTCGCATACCTGCTATCTCGCCGTCTCTCCATACCGCGAACGAATTGCCTCGAATCAATTTTAAATTACTTCAGGGCTCAAGACTCGGCATGCCCCCAAATCCCTCGAAGGATTCTGCACCCGAAAGGCTTCTGGAAACCAAGCGACATCGAGACGGAGAGTCTTGATCGATCGAGAGATGGAGAGAGGGAGACGCTGATAACACGCAAATAACGTTTCCTTGTACTTAGTATAATAGGGCAACTACGGATCGAACGAGAATCTTAGGCTCCAATTATCTTTGAATACCTTGCGTCTCCGAGTCGTGGCCCTGATTAATCGGGCTCTATTAGTTATGTCTGTACAACCAAAGCGGGATTATTATCGTTCAAGGGGTAGGGAGGAGGTAACGTTCGTTTGATGCGGTCAGTGAATTTTTTCAAGTGCTCTTATTATTTTCTTAGTATTGTTATTATTGGTATTATTTCTTTCACGGTTATTATAACGTATTATTCATCGGTATACGCGTTAGTAACATTTTGGCTATGTCAAAGTTTTCCGTGCTTCTCGGGTCTTGGGAGGAAAAAGAGAGGAAAAAGTGGGTCAGCCGTCGAGAGTTCTCGAGGAACTGCGGCTAGAGAGAACACTTAACCCGAGTTCACTAGACTACGAGAAGGACTTTGTTAGCTTTCGCCAAATGTACCAATACTTAAAATTAATGATTGTTCGAATAACAATAATAATTATGATGTTGATACAAGTATTGATAATAAGAGTACAAATAATATGATTGGAATAGGGAAAGAAATTTTTAATTCATGTTGGTCGTACGTTAGAAATTCCCAGTCTAATCGTTGGTATACGTTACGGTTAAAGTTCGTTTGATAGTTGTACGGCGTAGATGACACTCCAAGCGCCGTATAACGCATGCGGACATGAGCGCCGCCACGTCGTGTTCGCAAAAGCGCCATTTTGATCTCGAGCTCGTTCAAAACGCCGCTGCGCAGATAAACGAAGACAACATTTGTCAATAACTATTTACGTTAAATAGATAGTAAGGATGTGAAAAAGCTCGTCGCAGCCCATCCATATTCATCATTTGCGAGTCGCCTCGTGTTCGATCCAATTGTCCGCCATGATCGTCGCGATTGGCTGTGCTAAAACTCAACTTGTCCCCCCGAGGACTTCTTCCTCCTTTTTTCGCCGTCTCATCACCGCGCCCGTTTCGTTCGCGTGACAACCCCCCAGACCCCGGATAGAATGTCCATGTATCTGCACGTAGGTATGTTCTTTTTCCGAGCGATGACGATATTTCGAGCAGGGCATCGGAAAAGCATTGGCCCTTGCGATAAGCAATATTCCAATTGCCACCCCTCGACTTTTATTTTTTTGTCGCATTTTTCAAGCAAACAATGATCATTTTTTCTTCACTCGAATTTTTTTGACTATATAAAACAAGGTCAATCATCGTTTTTGTTTATTTCAGACGATGTCGTATAAATGTTTAGACACACGCGCGTCTCTATACTTGAGAATATTAACAAATATGGTCTATTGTGTATATAGTATAAATATAAAAATGTATTAAATCGACACAGCAGGATCGGGGGGCGGTCGGAGTTCGGCTGTGGCGGTACATCAAGCGTTGACCGCTTAGCCGTGCACCAGTTGACGCATCGACCGGTGACCGGGGACGGCCCATACTTCTGATACCTTGGTGTAGATACTTGAGTTGAAGTCTGTGCACCAGAGAATCAGAAGAATATGGGCTCGCGTCTATACCGATACGTACGGGTTTTCCCACAGTTTCCCCGTATCCTCGGCAAATGCGGTTAAGACGGCTGTTGACGCAACCGCACGTTAGATTGGTTGAGCCAAGTGTGGGTAGGGAGGCTTAGGAAAGGGTTCAATTGGGAAGGGTGATACGTAAAAACCCGCAAGGCTATAAGTTGTTGGCACTTGGCCGTTCATTGAGACCTCAATATTAGATACAAATTAAATATAAAAATACATTTATGGAAATAAAGACACGCGATCAATTAATTGGATACGTCCGAAATCATTTGAAAGAGAAAAAAAATGTCCCACGTATATAAACTCTGGCAAAACTTTTACCTTCTATGTATTTATACAAAGTGTTCGAAACGTGGAGACTCGTTTTATAACTCGGTTTGCATCGTTAAGGGCGCGGAACGTTTGTCGGAGAAACGATTAAAGTTGGCAACCACGTTGAAAAGACACGGTCCGAAGTGAAAACTTTCTTGCGAGTTTACACGGGGATTATCTCAATTAGTGGGAACTGAAAGAGGGAGAGAGAGAGAGGGCGGAGGCAGGTGGGGGGGCATTTCGTTAAAACGGAAAAATGTTCGGGGGATTCCTTACCAAAGGATGCCTGTAGAAATGTAGCAACCAGCTCGTGGCTTGTTCTTCGAGGCACGGATTTCTGGGCGAGAAAAAGCAATTGGCGTAAAAATGTATACCTCCTGAAGGAGTAATTTTTTATTGGGAGGGCGAAAGAATGTTACCGAGAAAATAATGATCGACGGAAAGTAAATTATCAAATATTTATTCTTTCAATTTGCTACGTCTTTTCCCCACTCTCACTTTTAATTCCAGACTTGTCATCTCTCTATTTCGCATGATTTATTCGAATTAATTCACATTTCTAATCGTTCTACAGAAATGGACTTTGACCATGTTTACTTCGCCTGAAACGCCTCGTAAGCCTCTATACCTATAGATAAACTTGTTGCGAAGCATTTTTACCTATATGCACATCGTAACCTCGACTCTCGTCCACAATCAACCCTCTCTCTCTCTCTCTCACTCTCTCTCGTAGCGTGGGTATTATCTTTTCCCACCATGTATAGGTACATAGACATATTCGTCCAACTGCCCCGGCCAATTATTCGTATCGATCCGCAACGTACTTCAATGGTGTTCCGTTGCTGTGTACCCGCCCGGAGCTTCTCCCCCGTAAAACTATACACTAGCCGAACTAACGGATAATCAGACATTTCATTATCTTCTCGCGTGTGCAATTTATCAGGCTGGGAGACTGACGGGCTTGATCTCAGCCTCGTTCTCTAGAAGAATTTCACATTTAAAAAAACATTTCTTACTTTTTATATGACTTTCATTTGAATCGTGTGAAAATTCAAGCGGCGAAGTCGGGCCAATTGCCATTTGAATTTGTTTTATATATATGGGGTTTGGTCGTGTGAAAGACAAATCTTGGGCTCGTTTTGGCGAAGTACAACAGGGTGATTCACAACGAATCGTAAGTCGGTTGCTTTCGTTGCACGAAAAAATGGGTCGGGATGTTCATATCGATCGCTGGCGATCTTGCGAATCTCCACATTGGATTCTTTTCATTAAAATTTAGATCGGCCCCGTGGTCCGTGATTGACCTCGGTGGTCGAGTTCGTCGTAGTGTCGCGCGGAGTGACACGGCGAGCAACGACGTCATACTCGCCTACCTGTCTTCCTCACGCGGAGGGACAAAGTTGAGGTAAACGATCTCGACCGGCGAGATGAAGCGCGAGTGAAAATTCGGAGCAACGAGTAAATTAAATGTCAAACCTTTTATCAGATTCACCAAACTCGCCCAATGGTAACTTTTATTTTTTATTTTATTTTCATCACCACTCCGAACTACCCTTCTTTATTCGCACTAGATTGACAATTACGATAAAATGAATGTAATGCAGAGAGAGAGAGAGAGAGAGAGAGAGAGAGATGATGTTGTGCCCTAGCGAGCCGGGGAACAATTACAGACTCGAATCGTTCGGTTCTATATTCTCTGACTCGATGTCTTTTTGGCTTGTCATCGAATGTAATTCGGTTAGGGGTCTGTCATCGCGGATGTACTTCAATTACGATGCATTTTTATCATTGCCCATAGTCACATGAATCGATCGTATTTTGGTAGAATCGTTTCGAAAAGGATTTTGGTAGGATCAGAAAATACCGCTCGATTTCGGCCGCTACCTCAATTAGTTCTCTGGGAAAGTGCACTTGAAACATGACCGCGCTATATCCCGAGATTCTCCCAGGGGAGAAATGCCGTTTTATAGGCTCGTAAACCTTGCGCGAGATATCGTCGCTCTCGAATCTCTTTCTCGCCGTTTCGGGGGATGACACGGCGGCAAGCACATACTTTTTGTTTTTTTTTTCTCGCTTTTTCTTCTTCCGTTAGGGAGGAGTACACGCTCTCATAATCCAGAGGCGTGTTATCCAACGGTTACAAACTCACCACGAACGAAACCTCTGGGAAGATGCTTCAAGATCGTGAACGACTTTATGGACGAAAGATTTTTTTCAATCCTTTTTTATCTTCTTCGCCTTTTTCAAGTCGACCTTTCCTTCCGTATTTTTTTTCTTTCTCTTTTCTTTCTCTCGCCCCTCAAGGTCTGTATTCGCATTATTATGGCTAAGATATAGCCGTAGAAACTTGATATCCTCCGACGTAATCCAAGCACGAGGACGATAAAGCCCACACCAATCTTCCTCAGTCAAATCCTTCCCCTCGTCTTTGTTTTTTCTTTCTTTTTCTCTCCTTGAGATCGAGACGAAAAAACTTTTCGCGCCTGCTCGAATAGATTCCTTTAGCCGCACGACGAAGGGATCTTTTTCTTTCAATATCGATATAACATTTTTACGGATGCGTTTAGAAGATGGCGGCCGAATGGGGTAACTATTTCGCCGAACAAATCTTTTTTTCAGAGTCTCTTTGTGAATAAACAAAGCCACGATTTCGAGACGCAAAAATCATTTGTTTGGGAACTGAGATAAGTTTTTTTGCTGTTTGGAGAACTTTATTGTCTTGTGACGCCGAGCGAGGCAGGGGCAGTTCTCCGTCAATCCTCGCGAATTACCGAGGCTGGAGCGTGGCGCTGACAATCTGATGAAAATTTAGACTCCCTTGCACTCGTAAAACGAATAAAAAGCTTATTTTTTCTTCTGTTTTCTCGGTTGGCTCAACAAATCGCTCGGTACTTAATTTACTTTAATCTTTCCTCGAGGAGGAGAGTTGTTTTTCGTTGTTGTAAAGTCATTATAATATTCTCTTTCGAATATTGCAATGTAAATATGGGATAAAGTTCCGAAAAGATCGCCCCCTCCGATTCGAAGGAAATTTTGCACAGAACTTCCTTTTAATATCTTGAGAGATCTCCTCAAAAGATTTTCGGACGCGCATCATCGCTTTCGAGGTATCGATTTTCGAAAGTTACTTCTTAACCCCTACTATCTTTATAGCTGAAGGACTCAGTTCTGGCTGTACTTATACATGTTATGGTTCTCTTCGCCTAGTCCCGCTTTAGCCCGAACCCCCCCAGCCGGTCCTTCCAACATCGCCGTCGTTTTTGCTGTCGGTGTAACGCTGCCTTTTTATTTTCACGTTTGATGGAGAATTGATTGGTGTATTGAGAGTGTGCTTGTGGTATGTATGATGAGTGTGTCCATGGAATAATGGTGTACTGGAGTGGGCGCGGGTGGTCACCTCGGATGTGCGTGTAGAATTGTGGGGTGGTGCCCTGTGCACACATCGGTGTGCGCGCAGGGAATACCAGATATTGGTAATGGGACTGAAAGGTAATGGCCGAGGTAATGACCTTCAACGACTTTGACAAATCTAAATATCTCGCATCACTGCCAAATATTTCGTAGTGATTCGAGATATTTAGATTTGTATTTCATTTTAATAGGTAATCTTGAATGATCTTGAACGACTTTGACCCCCTATGTTTTTTGTGCGGCTTAAGGTGATCCACAAGTTGGTTGAAAAAAATGTACCATTCCATTTAAAAAAGTGGAAGTGACCTTCACTGTGAGTCAGCGCCTCCAGCGAAATGAAAAAAAAAATTAGTCGCTTTCGATGGCCCCGTTCATACCGTACAACTTTTGTCTGGAATATTTTTTCGTGACGTCGATAATTACCGAGTTATTTCGAGTGGCAGAGATACGAGGGACACCCTGTATATAGTAGGAGCGGGGTCAAAAAAATTACTTTTACAAATCGACATCTCGAAAACTATGGCGCATCGCTAAAAATTAATTTAGGGGATCCCTAGAAAAATATTATGCGGGGAAGGTCTGTGCAAAAATTCAGCCCGATCGGAGGGGGCTTGACCTTTTCGAAACTTGACCCGAAATATGTAGGTACTATGAGAAAATATTGGCTTTCTGGTGAATGATTTTTCCTTCGATCGATTTGTCGCCGATTACGGGTCTAGGAAAGTTTATTAATGTGAGGAAGTGGGCGAGACTTTTCGGTATAGATTTTCCGTTAGGACGTAATTGAAGCTGACGGAGTTAAAAACCGTTGATCAAGGGGATCGGACAACTCTGTATTAATCTTTTTAATAAATCTTACTTAAAAGCGAAGCGAGTCGAAGCATAATCCATACGCACAGTATGAACGATATAAGGAGTTTCTTACAATGCAAAAAGCCAAAGAGCTAAAAAATGTATATGTAGCAACTTTCTCTCTCTCTCTTTTATTTTTTTCGTATGATTTGTCGTAACTCGTGTACACGCAGTCTTTGTCGTAATACCAGGGTGGCGTTCCATTCGACCGAAAGTTCGCCAAAGTAAATAATCTATTCGGTCGATGGTACGCGCGTTTTTCAAACGTACAAAGCGCCGAATGAAGTTGGCCAAGGTAAACTAATTTGCAAGCACCGAACGAGGGATAACCTGCGTGAAACAAATACAACGATCGAAAAAAAAGTTCAAGTTACATTTTTGCACTTTATTTCAATTTTTTTTTTTCAGGGTCTCGGTCTGATGCGTGGATGGGGTTATGATAAAAATTAGCAGAGAGGGCATTCCAGCCGCGCGGAAAAAAAGTAAAAAAAAACGTTTTTAAATATTCTTTTCGGATGATTTAATCTGGACGTTTCGGGTCAAGTGTGTGTGTGTGTGTTATCGACCGGTGCACGTATGGCAACCCACAATTCCTGGCGAACGACTTTTTTTGGCGTCGCGAGCTAACGCTCGCGTTCCGTGGAACCAAGGAAAAGCTTCGCGTCGACCTTTTTCTTTTATTTCTCTCCTCATTTCGCACGTTCGACAAAGCCCTTAACGAGGCGCGCTCGTGTGTCCTCGCGAGCAAATATCATTTCGACAAAATACCCAGCTCCGCTGGAAAAAACCACATAGAATTAAAGGAACGCAAATGTAAATGAAAAACTAAAGAAAATAAATGTTGCGAAATGAAAATGCAAATATTCTTTGTAGTTATTTTTCCCGATTCACGATCCCGTCTATTTGACCCAACGTTTTTCTTATTATATTCACAAATGAAGGATAACCTGAAAAACAAGGGGATGTGACATTGAATTCTTTTTCGATTTACAAATACCTCAAACTAAATTTAAGAAGAGAAAAGTTTTGAACGTAGGTTCTCCTATCGCTAATCGATTAACCGAATGTAGGGGAAAAAACTGTCTAAAGAGAAAAATGCACATAGGTACGTTGGAATCTCAATGAAGAATTCCAAACCTCAACTCTCTTATCGATAAAGCAAAATGACTTTTGGCTCGTTACACCGAGTATAATCTGAGCGTTTGATACGAGGCGAGTGAAGGGAACATTTCCTTGGATTCTACATCGGCCTTTTCCTCATCCTGCTGACAATTGGTTCCGGCGTTCTCGGGGAATGATTACCGGCCCTCTCGCGTTATTCCGTGAATTCCATTATTGTTAGGGTTTCCGGAATAAATTGTTCGTTTAAAGTACAATCGTGTTGGACTTGCGTTATTTTTGGTTTCTTTTTCTTCAACTGGCTAGGTAGCAATGCTTTTTTCATTGCTTTATTTTTCAACATTTTCATCTATCGTGCTGATTTTAGTGATAGAATTACGGTGAGATACCTTTCTTTTTTTTTTTCATTTTTTTCTTTTTCCAAGAAAAAAAGAAATAATAAATAATAACAAGTTGGCACAAACTATTCGACTTTCCTCTTTGACTCGCGAGGCCCAATTCGATTGGGGCATTAAAAAAAGTGCCTCCTCAATTTTTAACCGCTTTTTACAAGCTATCGTCTCTCTCGCGTGAGGCTACTTCTCTCGTTAATAAGCCGAATGAACTAGGCTATTCATGCGTTAGGGTGCGAAAATTGTTTCGTTACTGCGTACGCTTCAGATTTTTCGTCACATATTACGTGTTTCGTTCTTCCTTGGTTCGCTTTATTTGTTCATGCATCGTATCTAGTTTCTATTCACACGTGAATGTGTTTTTCTGTGCGAATGGCGAATGCACTATTTATACACGGCCAATTGCAAACTCTTGTCTCAAGTCGGGATTTTATATAAGGGATTCTCGTCGGGTGTTTATCTTTTAGCTTCGGTCTCGAGCGTCTCCAAGTTTTTCATGCATTATGAATTATACCTCGGGTCCCCAAGGGATTACTAAAAATAAAACGAATATACGATGCTTTTGTGCTCTCCGTATTACTAAGATAAAAGAAGCATACAAATGAGATTGTTCAAAAAGTCTGCAGAAAATTATCGCGATCGTCATTGATTTCAGTTGTACGAGCCCCCAACCTCGGAGGACAATCAATGACATTTTTTATTTTTTACAGATTTTTCCCTGTCCAAAAGAAGCATTAATGTTTTTACACGGTATTGTCAACATTTCTTAACATTCACGCACTTTCAAAATATTATAACAATGTGGCGCTTTTCTCTCTCTCTCTCTCTCTCTCTCTCTCTCTCTCTCTCTCTCTCTCTCTCTCTCTCTCTCTCTCTCTCCCTCTCTCTCATTGACATGAAATAAGGGGAATCATGGTAAGTGACACATTCCATTATAGTGGGACAATGTAAGTCCAGCCACAATGAACCCTTTATTCCATACATGAAGAGGCAAGTGCGTCAATTGCAGGCCCTCCCGATTACCCAACAACTATTTTGAGACTCGCATCGAATATATCTGCCGTTCGATTGATCATACAATTTAGTTAATTAATAAATATGAAATTTTTTTTCCGTTCCGCTCTCTGTTTAGTCGTATTAAAAATACATCATATAAGAAGAAAATGGTTTTCCAAGGCGTTGCTATTATTATTGTTTGAATCATGCAATATCATTATTATTTGTTCTACGATTATAATCGAATTAAAAATATATTTCAGACAAATCATCCTTTCAATTTGATTTAATATTTGATCGCATTCTGGTTTTGAAGGCTCTCCCTAAAAGAAGCTCGTCAATAAATAATAAAAAAAAAAGATAACACTATTTTTAGAGGAAGACATTTTTTTCCGTCAATCTCGACAAAATCGTCTCGCAAACTTCACGTACTCATTCCCTCACTTTTTATCCCGCGAAAAGTTACGTTAGGTTGCTAAAACAAATATTCAATTCAAGATAAAGCCTTGGCCGAAAGAAATACCCCTTTTCTCTGTCTCTCTCGACCTCTCTGTGGGTTTCGCCCTACGTTTTTTCATCCTCGTCTCAAAAATCGGGGAGAATAAAATAACAGGATTGACTGAAGATCGAGTACCTCGCACCTGTCTCGTATCCTATTTCAAGCCGTGCTTTTCCCCTCTTTGTTTCACTTGTTATTGTTTTTTACTTGCAGAGTCAACAAAACTGTCAATCAGATAACTGAAAATAAATAACATCTTGGATCTTCTTTTTTATCGTTGACTTTTGGTTAAATTTCAAGGCTAGTGTACGCGAGCCCACCCGTTTGTCCAAAGGGAACAAAAACAGACGATAAAATTAGTCGAACGAATCGTGTCGTTAATCTTACATCCGATCGGCATTGGCGGTAATGCCTTTCTATCCTCGATAAGCATGATGAGTCCCGACTACCTCATATAAATACTCTACCTATACATTTAGGTGCGTTCATCTGTTCGCATGTGTGTGTGTGTGTGTGTGTGTGTGTGTGTGTGTGTGTGTCAGAGGAAAGTGTCGGGTCGTCCTTGACTTCCAAAATAAAAGAAGAAAAAAAAACTATTATGAGCGACAGAATTCATGCTCGGTTTTTGTCATTTTTATTTGCGGATACTATCCATTTTTGTAGTTTCGCGGAATTTAAAAAAAAGGATAATATGCTCCGTTGCTGTGATTGTTATATTATTATGGCTATTATCATTATTATCATTATTATGACTATCAACTTACCAAATAGCAGAACTGATTGATTTTCTTCTATGCAATGCGTTGGGTCATTTGCCAAATATCTTCGTCATTTTGTTTTGCTCTTTTTGCAACGTTCTACAACCGGAAACAAATAGCACAAATATACAACCTGGCACAGATGCAATTTTTTTCACACTACCATATTTGGATCTGAACGAGAGGCTAACTCAAAACAATCGAAAAAAGAAGCGAAAGAAAAAAGCATCGGGACTGAGCAGAGTCCCGATGTTCGCTCAACGATGCAAACAAAGAAAACAGGCGTTATTGACAGACACGGGCGAAACCTTATATCGAGGATCAAAAACAGAGAAAGAAAAAGGAGAAGACAAATATATCCTGGAGAATTGGGAACTTGCACGATTTTTCTTTCACTCGTTGCGGTGAATCTTTGAATTTTTCCTCTCTCTCTCCTCTCTCTCTCTCTCTCTCTCTCTCTCTCTCTCTCTCTCTCTCTCTCTTTTCACGTGTGCGTTCTTGGCCACCAAGTTCTCCGATGGTCCCAACGGGTGCAGGTGAAAAAGAAGTTTTTTTTCCTGCAGGCGACGAAGCGATGAGAAAGGACCGGTTCTAGAAGAGCGAGGCGAGGGTCACACAGCGCTTGGCAAAGGAACGCGAGTGAGTCCTTGGCGGTTTTCGGAAACCTCCGAGAATAACGCTAAAACGCGCACTTGACGCGCGCTGGTAACGCACGGGATTCGCGCACTCAGACTTCCTCTGCACCCTGCACATCCACGTTATTTATCCTTGCATGGGCCAATAGAGCGAATGATGGCCGTCATCGAGCCCGAATGACGATCCAAGTCTCCATTTTCCGCACGTTCCGAGGGACAAGTCGACCCTGTTATCGCGGAACCGAGAGAGCGAGAGAGAGAGAGAGAGAGAGAGAGAGGGAGGGAGGGAGGGAGACTCACTGAATCAGATGGGGATATCGAGAACGCAAACGCATCAGGCAACAGAAGCGCTGGCACTGAGCGTTTCTCTTAGGGGGTTGAAGAGTCGCCGCGGCCGGGGGCGGCAAGGGCGCGGAGAAAGGGGTTCGCGAAACGGGCGGTTGGGGAGGGGGGATGGGTGATCGACACAACGGCCAGGGTAAAGGGACCACCACTGGGTGGTTGAGAAGGCGGAAAGGGGGTTGTTGGCTCTAGGAAACCTAGCCGTGGGTGGCGTTGCTATTGGTGATGGCTCTCTCTCTCTCTCTCTCTCTCTCTCTCTCTCTCTCTCCAACGAATGATGCGCCCCAGGCTAGCGCACACCTGGGCAACTTACTGCGGATAGCCTGCTGAGCTATGCCCCTTAGAATCCCAGATTAGATGGACTGTGATCCAGAAAAGACAATGGACCACGAGACAGTTTCGCCTTTCAAGTGATTCCAAGAAAGCCTATGTGGATTGTCTCGACGCGTTCGAATCTCCGCTCAAGATGCCATGTTCAAAATGGATCAGGTAGAATAGCCCGATTTTGATGGTTTCCTTGGTGAGGTTGCCGATATTACAATATAGATTATAACCGAAATACACTCCTCGATGTGTACCTTTCAATGACGCTCCTCATTCGATTCTTTGACCAAAGACAAATGGACTCGATTGGCGCTTGGCCGGTCTTCGTTATCCAAGTGCCCTATACCGAACAGAAGAAATACCAGAGTTCTTTGTCATTCGAGCAGCTCCTTCGTTCCAGTATTTGACCGAGGGTGAGACTTTGGCCGTTCAACGGGGCACAATATCGTCCACATAATTAGCCACTGACAAAGATCGAAGCTCCTCGAAACCGAGCCTCCCATATCGTTTAAGCCTTGAATGATAAAAGTCCGGCTCGCAGACTTGCATTCTTTTGCTTTGTACACTTAAATCGAGTGACAAGCAAGTTGGAAATGTTGTCGCGCACAGATGCGTTTTTTCACAAACAGTTATTTAGCCAGGATACAATTAGTTTCAGCATTCTTGATGACTTGAGTGTTGGCGAGATTCCTTTTTTCACTCGATACTCTTTTCCTCTCTCGATGAGCAACTCGTTGTATCTCACGCTCGTTTATATACGTTCGTATACCGGATGTTACGCAAGGTTCTTGTCGAAATTGAATTGCCTCCCATTAGAGATGGCGAGAGACGAAGAGAATGCCCTTGATGAATTTGCGGCAGCCGAGCTTGAAATTCACTCTACCTTCGAGATTGTTTGCCTCCACCTCCCTCCAATCAGCATAATAACTTGTCATTGCCAGTATTTCATACAATTATTGTGAAAGTAATAACAATCGGTTTTCGTTTCAATAAGATAAATGAATAGATTGAATGGTTCATTGCCATTTAAATGAATATATACGCGCGCGTGCACACACACACACACAGGATCAATAGCGTTACCTGGTACCAATACTCTGGTGCACAAACTTAAACTCAAGTATATACACCAAGTTATCAAAAGTATTGGCCTTTCGCTCGCTGGTTGATGCGCCAGCCGGTGCACGGCTAAGCGGTCACCGCTCCAAGTAGTGGCCACACATATTGCTGTTAAACTCGGAGTACCGCGAGAGCCGACACTCAACCGCCCATCCACCAGTGTCGGTGCAGGTTTGGGTATATATATTAAGCGATAAACATTGAAGATATCAAAGGCACGTGTATGTTGATTATTCACTTTCTAAGCTCAATTCGTTATCGTTCGAATGAGAATCGACGTTCGCTGAAGATGGTTATCTAATCGTCGATAAAATTACTCGAATCAAAAGTCCCACCCCTTCTTTGATTCTCGACACGAGTCCTTTGGCCTTATGTATTTACCGAATGTATAGTCGTACCGAAAAATTACACTTTTTATATAACTATCATATATCATTTATATATTTTTCAAAGTGTTTTTTTCCTTCATTCACTTGCCTTTAGTCGTAAACTTTTTTTTACTTATTCGTTTCTCTAGGAAAGTCCATGATAAATATTAAGGTCGGGGGGTGTTAAAAGATAAGTCTATATCTATCGATACGTATATGTTGACCAATAAACAATATTTAGACGTGGCATATAAATTATCGACGTTTGTACAATAAGGAAAATGAAGTTGAAAATTCGCAGAGACAAGCCCGGTCCTCGGTATCAAAGAATATCCTGAACGGAGCGAAATAATGGAATTTCGGAAACGACTGTACCGCCGATAAATAATCGAGCAAGTGTCGCGTACGTTTGAGCAGCCCTTCGTTAATTTTTCATGTCACCAACAAGGTCCCTTTGGCGCAGAGGATAGCGCGTTGGACTTCTAATCCAAAGGTCGCGGGTTCGATCCCCGCAAGGGATGCTCCAACAATTTTCCTCATTGCAGTTTTTTCGTTCGAACAAAAATTTTGTTTTTTCAATTCTCGTTTTCTCCGGTAGGTTGATCGTTTGAATTTTCATTCCGTTGTGCGGTAGCTACGATTATTTGTCTGTTTTTCTTTGCTCCCAGTGAGGGATGCGTGCACAAGCGCACAAGCGAAAATTCAAAAGTTAACATTTACTTTCACCGAATGATTGTTGTATCGTGTATTTCAAACGAAACGATTGATTTAACCGACCGGACTATTCTGCAAAGGAGACTTTTCTACAAATATTCTCACATCTAAAGGAAGCAGTTGATTCGGAAGTAATCAGGATTCGGAGGACCGTTCTACGAGGGTGGGGTGAAAAGTTTCCGGCCTGACCACGAAAAACGATGTTTAAAAATTTTTTTCGCTTTATTTTTCAACATAATCTCCATCAACACTGATACATTTCTCATAACGGTGTTCTAATTTAGTGATACCAGTTTTAAACGTAGATTCGTCAAGCTCCTCAATATACTGATTTACAGCTTCGATAACTTCTTCGATGCTCTTAAATCTTTTTCCGCCAAGCCATTTTTTGAGGTTAGGAAACAGGTAATAGTCGCTGGGGGCTAAGTCTGGAGAGTAGGGAGGATGCGGCGTCAATTCAAACTTCAATTCGTGGATTTTGGACATGGCAATAATCGACGAATGCGCTGGTGCGTTATCGTGATGAAAGAAAACTTTTTTCTTCGCCAAATGAGGTCGTTTAATTTGCACCTCGTGCTTCAAACGTTGCAATAACTCTGCGTAGTATTGACCAGTGATAGTCTTACCCTTTTCAAGGTAATCAATGTATTTAATTCCTCTCGCATCCCAAAAAACAGTAGCCATAATCTTGTTTGCCGATAAAATTGTTTTTGCCTTCTTTGGGGTTGGTTCCCCCTTTCGAACCCACTGTTTTGACTGTTCTTTATTTTCAGGAGTGTAGTGGTGGACCCATGTCTCATCAACAGTTATGAATCGACGCAAAAATTCGTTTGGATTACGCCTATACAGCGCCAAATTGTGTCGGTAGAAATGGTTTTTCGAAGGAGTTTTTGGTCGAGCGTTGGCAAACGCGGCACCCACCTTGCACACAGCTTTTCCATGTTCACATGGTTGTGCAAAATATTTCGCACACGTTCAGCTGACATCCTACAGGTCTCAGCTATCTCATGCACTTTCAACCTGCGGTCTTCCAACACTATTTTATAGATTTTTTCAATCATCTCTGAAGTTGTGACTTCAACGGGCCGTCCTGAGCGAGGCTCGTCAGAGGTGCTCACACGACCCATTTTAAATTCAGAAACCCACTGCTTAATAGTTTAATATGATGAGGAGGAGTCTCCTAGTGCTGAATCCATCTCTTCTTTTATTTGTTTTGGTGTAAAACCTTTCAAACGGAAGTATTTCATGACAGCACGTTTTTCCAATTTTTCCATTTTTACGAAAACAACGGAAGCGTCTCGCGCAATGTGCTCTCAAACGCAAACTAACGTAGCGATTGGGCTGAAACTGTACATACAAGCTCGGTAGGAATGGTACTGTAGGACGCCGCTCCAAAACTAGACCTAGTGGCACCATCTCTTGGTCAGGCCGGAAACTTTTCACCCCACTCTCGTACATGTCGAACGCGTCAGCCTTTTCGGTGTATGCACGTACGCGAGTGTGCGTTACAAGAATGCACGACGTTTTTAGATCAGGTTGCGAAAGCTCTCGTTTATATCATAGTACATCGGAAAAGCTCGCGTAAGAGGGCGATTGACAGCGAGTTTACCGACAACGAAGATCCGACGTTTTGGGAGCGAGGAAACCCTGTCGGATAACATTAAAAAAAACCTGGTTAATGCTCTCCGCGTCTAGTGCCGTTGTATCTTTATACAGGGCCTTATTTTAGTTACCGCGTCAAACTGAATCACTCGACTTGTCTCGTTCGTCTCTGTCTACTTTTCCGGCCAGTAGAAATGGAAAAGGGTACGATAAACGTAGGTCATCCGACACGGCGACGCGCGGCGACACAGTGCGAGGTGAAAGGGCAGAGAGAAGCCGAACAAAGGCGATACATTGAGATATGTTTTAATTGAATTATTTATCATGCATCGTAGCTTCGGTTTTAATTATTCAATCGGATCGATTGGCGAGCGGCGTTATAGTTTTGAGAAACGTGAGAGAATTATTCGAAACTTGTCATTTGTTTTCGGCTCACCGAATAGATCGATCCGGCCAAATGTTATGCCCAGTCGATAATTTCTATTTAATAGAATGTCATCCAAGAGATTCAAATCATTGCCATTATTTTGACAATCGTGCGACTACTTGTGTAACAATAGTGCGTATAATTAACTGCGGACGTAAGGACGTTATCGTGGCGAGGGTGGAATAATCGATGAACAACTGAACGTCCCCCCCCCCCCCCCTCCAAGCATAGGTGGCGAGTTATTTATATTTACCAACAGACATGTGATATGTATTTTTTCGTTGTACAAGTTACGGAACAAGATATAGAAAAGACAGTATGTTTTTAATTGATAAATAGATCGCGGAGGTCTTTTTCTATTTACGATCGTATTGTGTCGATCCCTGTGCTCGCTTGCATCTTATAGTGTCCATACACGAGCGTGTATGTTTCAATAAAGAATACGTGTATGTGTATAAGTATGGAGAGAGGTGGGGGAGGAGTATAGTGACGAGCAATGTTGCACGTAAACGTGTGCAACGACACAGACCACACTGAGGAGGGCGAGCTTACTTGCGAATCGATTTGTCACATCGCGTGTATGCAACGTGTAATTGCCCTACGACATTACACACGGCCTTTCCCTACTTTTCCGCCCTTTCCCCCCCCCCCCCTCTTTTCTCCTTACGCGACTCTCTTATTCGTTCTAATTTGCGTTTTACGTGAAATATCCAGCACGCGACTCAAAAATTAGCCGCTTTCGTATGGTCGCGCGAGAGTGTACTTTCCCAAATATAGACGTTTTCACGTTTCGTTTTTTACCAGTCGTATGTATACGAAGGCATAATTATGAAGTTATAGCGGGAAAGTGCAACTTTTGTTGCAAATTGAATAAAAATTTTCTTCGGGTTGTCGTAGGTCTTGAAAATAATATAGATCCTAGAGAGGAGCGTTTTCCGAGAAGAACGCGAGGTTCAACGAAGAATCGCCACAGTCTCGTCGCAAATTTGATTCACGTATATATCGTAGTGGAAATAATTCGATAGGGGAGGCCCGTGCCGCGAACGCGAGACGTTCGTGTATCACGTTTCGTCTTCATTATTGTTTTTCTTTTTTTTTCTTGCCCTCTCTCCCTCCGTGAAAGGTCAATCTTTGCTCCTCCTACACGTCTCGCCGCTGTCTAACATCACCGCGCTACGAAACGTAACGAGAGCTCTCGCTTTTTTCACGGAAGCGCGCGATATTCCTGCGATGTCCGTGAGGGCTGCCAAGGGGATGCGAAGGGGAACGCGGGGGGAAGGACGGGCTTTGGAGAAGACGGCGGCAAAGCGAGAATAATCCTAGCTCTCCGATTGCATTTTCTTCAGAGTTCAAAGCTCTCTTTACGACCTTGTCCTTCTCTTGGCAATGCATATATACGTGGCGCGCGCGCAATCCTTATGGGATACTTACGAGTATATAGCCAACGAAAAGATCTCCGGGCGCACATATATATATATATCTATATAGGAAAAAAGAAAACGTTTTTCTTTAATATTCCTCGTGCCCCTGCTCGCAAACGTTTAACGTACCGCGAAATAGATATACCTACGCGAAACGATGACAAGTGTCCGCGAAGAATACGCCCTGTGCGGGGGAAAGCACATATCCGAACGCGAGTGTGAGGTTTGTGTGTGTGTGTGTGTGTACGCCCTCCCAATGGGCCGCCACATACGCGACGAAAAAACTCACAATTTCATTATAAAAGAACGCTTTGTCGTTTCTTCTTCCATCTTTTCACCATATGCGGTGAGACTGCACTATTTTTGCAAAGCTTGACAATGCCGTAGGTAATGATATTGACGATTTTTCGAGAAGAAAAAAGCAAACATAAGAATATGTATTGATGGATAATGGATTTGTCGTGTGACCCTGGTTACCCGCCCGGCTTGCCGTGGAATCCTTCTGACTTTGGCCATCTGTAAGCCCGTGACACCGGCGGGGAGGGGGGGGGGACTCTCCCTGCGTGCGGTGCGATGGTCCCCTCTCTGCCGCGAGAGATGGACGAGAGGAGATTAAATCTCGGCGGAGCCGGGGTTATTATAGCCGAAGAAGGTGAGGATGAAGCAAACCGTGAGAGAAGCCATCGAGCCCCCCGAGAGTCACCTACAGCCTCATTCGACAATTCTACGATATTATCTTGTATTCTTTTCTTCGTTTTTTCCATACGATCTTTAGCTTTCGATGCGGCGGAAATTTCGATTGCAACAACTCGACGGGAATTCCCGTTGATATATATATATATATATATATATATATATATATATATATATAAGAGAGGTTTTGGGAGGGCGTTGCATAATTATTTGCAAAAAAAGAAGAAAAAACGTTCACTTGGAGAACTTGACTTTGGAGAGGAAATAATAACACATTTTGCCATGTATGTTGATGTGTATGCGCGTGGCTTTGGTCGCGCGCGGTGAGCATCGTTACCCCCGCGCGACCTCGTTTGTTCGGATGTTCGGTGTTGTGCGGTTTGATGGTCGAAGAGCCCCGAGTCGTCGTCGCCGTCGTCGCCGTCAACATCGTCGTAGTCCCCCCTGAGGCAACCGGCAAAAGGTTCCTTCGGTTGTGCGCCCTCACGCGGAAAGCCGGTTAGTCGGTCCCGATCCGTCGTACTGTACACGTTACCGTGGCTCCTTACCTTTTCTGCATGTATTATCTCTACGATTTCGCGCGCGTGTGTATGTGTGTGTTATCCTCTGCAAAGTTTTCCCACAACAATTCGATCAAAATTATCTTCGTACGTGGCGAGCGTGTAAAAAAATACCATAACAAAGCATTTACTTGGTGATAATTTTGGAAGAAACTCGAAGAATGTAAATATCCTCGAGAGAAATAACCAAAAATCGCGATGACATTCGGCCGGCAAATTACGAAAGAGTTAAATAAAAATTGTTAAACGCGCGAGAAGTAGGCACTCGAGAAAATAGATATCGAGTTGCACACACCTGTATCGTATTATCGCCAAGTGACGAATTGCATGTGAATTTAAAGGAAAAAAATCAACGTATCCAGGGATTTTTATAACATTACGAAAGTTGGACGATCGACGAGAATTTTCCTCGGAGCTTCCTCGCACAGGTAAGAGCGAAAGAAATTGTTTTTGTTCTGTTTTGTTTATTGTTGTTTTCTCGATGCAGGCAGCGAGGCGATGGTGCACGAGCGACAGAGACGACATGCGATCAAATTGTTGCTTCGTTCGATTAAATTTGTAGAAAAAGAAAGAAAGAAAAAAAACGTCAAATGCGACGAAATAAATATTGGAAAAAAGTCCCATCGCTTAACGCCAGGGGCGTTGATTTGTCTGTTTCAGATTGTCTGTAGCTCGTGCACGACCGATTCGCTCTGACCTCTGACAGAGATAAGCGAGATAAAAGCTTTTCCTAAAATTAAGGATCCTTGGGGAATGATATATGGATAAAAGCAATAAAAATAATCAAGCGAATCAATATAAAAAGCGAAAAATGGCGGAAAATGTAAATTTGAGTTTGGGCAAGCTCGAGGCCGAGTTACGAAACGCATACGTAAAAAAGGTCCTCGAGTGTCAAATACGCGAGAAGGAGGCATCCAGAGAAATAACAAAGATTCGTGAGAATTACATGGCAAATGTGGAAAAATGTAAAAATTTGCAAGTATCAATGGCGGATAAGATGCGCGAGACGGCCATGTCCTTGCGCCGCGAAGCATACAGGAGAGAATTGGAGGATGCGATTTCGGAAAAGGAGAGATCGAGATTGATGGCGGATCGCGAAGCGAGAAGAGAGAGAAAAGTGCTCGAGGATTTGGATCGGAGAGTCGAGGAGTCGGAGATCGAGAGGAGAACGGAGAGGAGGAGAGAACTGATGGAAATCGACAAAAGGGACAAGCTCATATTGGCCGAGATGAGAAAGATTCGCGAGTCGGAAGAGCGGGATTGGGAAGAGAGAAGGACGAAGGAGGCAGAGGCGTATCGAAAAGAAATCGAGACAAGGGAAGAAGAGTTGAGGAAACTCGCTCGTCATCAGCAAAATAGAAGGGAACGTTTGAGCGCGGCTGTTGCCAAGATTTTGATCGATCTCCAGGCTGTTGAGTCGATCGAGCGAGATTCCGAAATTGGCGACATGGTGGCGGAGGAGATCGCTTGGGAAATAATCGTACACGAGCGAGAGGAGCAGATGCGTCGCGCCAAGATGCGGCAATACTTGAAAAAAGGCCTCGTCCGACAAATCAAAATCGCCCAAGAATCTTCACTTCGAGAGAAACAAATGGATCGAGCATTTACGGAAAATGTCATGAGGCGCGTCATGGAGAACGAGAGGGTGGAAAAATTGACGAAGGAGGTGCGAGCCAGAAACGCTACGATTTATCGACGCCAATTGACGAGATTGATGTACGAGAGAGATAGAATACGACGAAATGAGATTCAACGAATTAACGAGAAATATGAACGCGAACGTGAACTCGAGCAGACTCGCGAAGCCAAGATCCTCGAGGCGAGGAAGACTCTTTTGTTGGAACACGCGAGTAACGTCGCTCCTTACCTCAACCAGGATTCCTTGACCGAGAACGAACGCAGAATCCTCGCTGAATTTTCCAACGATCGAGAATAAGCGCGCGATGCTTAATGTTTTTTTTTCACCCCTATCTTTCTTACAAATGTCATGATTCCTTGATTTTTGTTCGAAACACCTTGTACATTATAATATGTATAATACCTACCGCCGCAAAGCCCCGTAATAAAATATACGATACGATAAGATTAACTCTATCCAATAATAATAATAATAATAATAATTGATACATTGAGAAATAAACGATTACTACGTTTCGTAAGACTCTTCCTCTCGAATTTTCTTCGCTCATGAATAAACGATTTGCAGTTATCTCGAAGGCGTGAAAATAAGTAAGACAAGTACAGTGTGCGAAAGGAATAACATAACGCGAAAGGTATACAACGACGAACAGGAAGAGCTCTTTTCAGCCAATGCAAGTAGTTGCATGGGCCAGTCTCGTCCGCTTATACGCCCACAGCACCTGTCGACAGGTGTTAGTCGACTGTTGGCCAATTTTTGAGATACTTCGTCCGTTAGGACGAGTGCTTCTTTTTTCTCTCGACTCTTTACATTGACGCGAGTCGTTCCCTCCATTACGGCTGTTTCAACCGATTTTTTCGATCAACGAAGACGTCGATCGGTTGATTATTCGTCCAGAGAAAGCCGCAATGGTCTCCCCCCGCCCCTTTGTTTTTTGTTTTGCACAGTGGGATCATTCAAATGTTCGGCTACTTGGGCAATGTCAGTTTTTTTAGGTTCAAATGACCAAGAGAGAAAAATAAAAGAACGACCACTGAAATATATAGCCTGGAAAAAAGATTTTCATATCGTTTCACCTTCCACTCGTCGATAAATTTGGCGTACCAAATTGGCCATCGTTTTTTTTTTCAAATGGCGGTCTTTTGATTGGAGGAATTGGAAGTATCATTTACTTATACACAGAGGAGATATTCGTCCCCTTTTTTCTGGGCTCATTCTATTTTTAATGGTTCTTTGTTTGATGTTGCGGCCGCTGCTCTTCGTGCGTTCGTTTAATTGAATTTAATAGAATTTCTATTATCACCTTCCCGCAGCCTCAATATTTCGTCACACTTCTCAGGCGGTTTACTAACCTTCCCGAGGTACACTCGTGCCCAAGAATGGATCGCGTGTACGGCACGGCATACGGTCACGATGCCACAGACCGACATTTTTTTCGTACGAAAAATAGTGCTGACAAAAAGCAGGAGTTGGAAACGACGAACAATCTCTCGTGGGAAATTTACACTCTCCCAGATCCGACACGCATCTCCGACTTTCTTGTCACTGCGCGGCACGGAATTCAAACACTCAGCGCTAGTATTCCCCCGCATACAACGTAATACCGCTTTTTTTCTTCCAGCTCTCCGCAACGAGACCTAATGAAAATATGCATATGTAATTACGGAACGAGTTTCTGTAATGAGGTGAACGAAAACGCGGAATAATTAGAGGGTGGGTCTGCGCATTAACCTTTAGGGATAATAAAGATGTTTCTTGAAAATGATGAAATACAAAATTAATAGTAATTCTTTCAAAAACGATCAAAAGGATGTCGTTGAATTTCGAAATAATGATGAATTTGGATAAAAACAGTAATAAACATAAATTTATCCGTCACTTCGCTATAATAATAATAATAATTTTCACGGCTTTGGCGGGGCGTCCTTGCGCCGTGTCTCGATTATTATCACCAATCGAGAGTGTCGCAAAGATTTATCGCTATCCCTCTTTTATCCTCTGCCCCTCCTCCTCTCTCTCTCTCACACACACACACACTCTCGTTCTTTTTCTACGATGCTCCTTTCCGATTGAGCTTAATACGCGACGCAGTGTTTCGGTAAATGAGATCATTAACGAGAGGGCCGCGAGACATTGCCTGGCGAATCGCGCTGTCACTTGATTAATGAAGTTATTCCCTCAAACACTTGGAGAAACACCATAGAGTGAAATGATTGCGGATTTAAATATACACACATTGGATTGAATTCTCAATACGTTTGGTGCAGGAAAAGTGTGAGAGGGCAGTCTAGCACACAATGAAAACTTGGCGTATCTTGCTGCTGAGTAGGAAATAGAGAGGGAGAGAGAGAAAATACACACGAGCGTATATTTTCCACCATCGGACAATTTACCGGCGATTATTCATGCAAGCTTGAGTAATAGAATGACCTGAAGATGACGAAGAGGCGCAAAGACCGTAGGTATTGCAAAGAAAGGTATATACCGTAAAACGGGGCTCCTTTGAACAGGTTTTGGAAGTTTTTTGTAGGTAACTTTTGTTTAACATCCTAGATACCAACTTTTCTTGCTCCAATAGACCTGTGTGTCCTTTGGCTTTTAAATGTATCGGAAAGTCAAGCTCCACCTGCCCCTCACAATTTGATATATACATTTTTTTAGGTGCCAAAGTAGCCCCGAGTGTGGGACTTGTTTGACAGGGCATTGAAATGCAACTTGTGTCAAAGATTAAGGATTACTTTGGAATTATTTTCATACAAAATGTTATATTTTATGCATTATACATGGAATTAAATGAAAAACAACGATTTTTTATAACCAAAATGTGATCGTTGTTAAGGCCGCAGATCTCGAACAATTTTCGTCCATTCGACTAGAAATTTTAACTGTAGCTTCTTACATTGCTTTAACAGCCAAGTACAAACGCTTTTTTCGATTGATTGAAAAATGTAAAAAAATATATCACTTTTGAGATGAAAATTGTGATCGAAAAAACCAACTTTTGTTCAAATTCGTTTCTATTTTTCTTTTATTTCTTTATTATTTTTCAATTCCCCCCGTACTTAACTGCTAAAAATAATATAATTAACGAAAATATTTCACTCTTAGTTCCGGGACTAAATTTACCAAGTTCTACTGCGCGCCACGGAGAGGGTTGGCTGAAAAACAGTAGTGCTATTCAGACTCGTGCGTCGCCATTTCGTATACTTTTGAGAAATAACATTTTTTTTACATACTTCATCATATACCTCATAAAACCTAAAAGCTCTTTTGACCATGTATTTTATTCCTTTCTTAAAACAAAATTCAATGAAAACGGTCGAAAATTGGCAGTTACAGTGGTGCCCTCCCTAAGAAAACATTTGACATAAAAATATCAAGTACCTGGGGTGCTATTATAGACAATTAATGAGTCTTATAATTGTCATTGAGATAAAAATCAACTTGAGCAACATTATAATAAACTTGAACAACAATTTGTTGTTCAAGTTTAAAACATGTTTTGTTGCTTTGTCATAGTAGCCCCAAAAAGTGTCAAAGTTACCCTGAATGTTAAAGCAGCCCCGTTTTATGGTATGCCCGAGACGCCTTAATTGTGGCGCGTCTCCTGACCACCTTAAAGTCCGTGCAGTGTTTTTCCAACTAAACTTTCTTTGCTCTTACGAACTAGTCGTACCCCCTCATTCGCGGCTATTGTGAAAAGATATGAAATAATATAAAAAACGTTGCCGTCGGGCTTTAGCGATTTTCTTTCAGCCCTTCTCTACACCCTATTTTTGTCAAGCATATCGACGCAAGCGAATTTTTAGACGCGTCCGCGGACCCTCTTCACAAATCTCACTTCATTTAAGGGGTAAGGCCACTGTAACGGCCCAAAAAAAAAGGTTTTTTCACTAATTTTTTGCTCCCGAAATTGAAGGTATTTGAAAAAAAACTTTTAATGGTGTTATCGGGCATACATTAAACTTTATTATAAAATTTTTTTACAGTAAAAAAAAAACAAAATGGCGGTTCCACAGCTATCTTCCCGGGACATGTTTTGCTTCCAGGGCTCCGCGGCACGCAGCACCAATGGTGCACTTTTGAATCTAGAAAAAAAAAAAACCATTAATCTAGAGGGCTATAGCTAGAGAATGTCGATCGGATTTTAAAAAGTATCAATTTTTGTGGATTTGGCGTGCGTTTGAAAAAAAAAATTGATTTTTGACGAAAAAAACGGCAAGTTTTTTGTTAATAAAAAATCAATAAATAAAGTTCTTGAAAATTCCGATCGACATTCTCAAGATAATGTAAATGTTCACATCTGGTTAAAATTTCAAGTAAAAAAAATGAAAATTGTTCGAGTTATGCTGCGTGCCATTTTGAAAAACCATGTTTCGAGAAAAACGCGTTTAAAGTTTTGCGAATAGTTTTTTATTGGAAAAAATTTAAAAAAGAAGTTCTTATTTTAAGGGGTCTTCTTATTCTAGAGGGTTTAAACTATTTTTTAAGCCAATAAAAAAAAATCGATTTTTCAAAAAATTTACAGTGGCCTTACCCCTTAATAAATACAATTTGACGTTTCGACTTTGAGCCCCCGTGGGACGTCGCGCAACGCTATTTGGCTGGTATGTCGAGAGGGGGGGGGGGGTGAGTGGTACAAAGAGCGAGGGGGTTACAGGAGTTTTGAAAACCGGCTTCGTTTCGTCCTACTGCGCATATGTCCGTGTTCCGGATCTCTCCCGCGACGATCATAGTGAAATTAACGTTCACCGGAACCAGCCGGAACGACATTAAAGAACGATTCATCATAACCCTTGTACACGAGGACCTCTTCCGGCCCGTCGCCATTTACATCCTTCGCCCCCTTCGCGCGCACCCAAGCGCGATTCTCCAAATACAAGACTCGGTACTCTCAATTTATGCGCATAATTATTATATACGTTCTATCCGCTTGACATTCGCCTCGCTCGCCCGCTCGGCACACGGGACGAGAAAACAAAAAAGGACTTACCAAACAACCGAATTCACAACCGTATAAAAACATTCGGATCAAGACATTTGTGACAACTGTTTTTTCCGCGACTCATCCGCGATGAAAATAAAGAGAAAAGGAGCTTACGAAAGTGCATATTTTTACATTGGTTTTGGACTAGAATTTTCAAAATCAGCGGTCGTTTTTACATCGGACGTTACATGACATGCCTCTACGTTTTAACATCCTAATTGATCGATTTAGGCTTTTAATGACCGTCGGTTCGGTAGAGAAACATTTTTTTGCCAAAATACGAAAAAGATTTCGATTTTTATCTCTTTTTCCACGCTTGTATCGATTCATTTCCACCCTCTGAATACGAATTCACCATTCATTTCCCCCGGAGTCCTTGATTTTGATGAAAAAAAAAAATCGCCCAACGTGTGTTCGAGGACTTTTTCTCTTTTAGCCGGCGTTATATATTTTTAGCTTTCGGCAAAGGTAACAATCCTAATTGAAGATAAATGATCAGAGTGTGATCGTATAAATTTTGCACGGATGTCAAAAGCGTGGTCTGTTTAATGCATGTTTATGATTATTCGAGTCAGTAGCCGTAACAAATTTTGCGACGGAACGGCCGGACCGTATTTAGGCGAGTGCGGGCTACTGCAAATAGAAATTTATTCCATACATATAAAGCCCAATGAGACACACACACACACACATACGTATCCCCGTATTTTACACGCTACGTGAGTATGGAATTCCGATAGGATCGTACTCATTCAAAAACGGATGTGTGACAACGTCCTCCACCGTCAGCTATTTATCCGGCTTGTCGTTTTTGAAGCATAAAATTAGCGAATCAACGACAATTCCATATCTCAAAGTGGGCACCCGTTACCCATAAAGAGAAGACAAATTAACCGCGTTTCTCTTGTTAATTGTTAACAATTTTTGTGGTGTAATATTGAATATATAACCATATTTAGCTATTTAAGGCGTTACCCCCACTTGTAGCGCAAAAAAGGCCTTTTTCATGAATTTTTTTAAAGAAAACTACAAAACTCTTTAAATCGATCAATATACCATCTTAAAGAACACATCTTGAAGAACTTTCAGTAATTTTTTTATTGAAAAATATTACATTGTTTAGTGGCAAATGGTCGTCAATGAAATAATGTTTTTATATACACGGTTTGTGGTGACCAACATTGCGGCGAAGTGGATCATCTGAAAAAAAAATGCGGATGGATTTAGTCAAATATAAGTATAAACTAGTCTTTAATCGAAGGATTTTAAAAAATATTCATTTTTCACAAAATGGCGAACAGTCAAAGTTAATGGTTCGATTTTAACGAAAAAAAAACGGCCGTTTTTTGGCTATAAAACGGCCATTTTTTTTCGAAAAAAAATCGAACGATTAAAGACTACATTTTTATGTATTAAATAAGCCTGCAAAATTTCAAGAAGATCGGTTCATTGGTGTTCGAGTAATCTTGGTCACCGACTTCAGAAATGCCATTTTGAGAAAAACGCATTTAAATTTTCAATTTCCGGTCGTTTACACAACGGATTCTTCTCTTTCAACGCTCATGTCCCAGTCAATTTTGTTCGGATCGATTTGAAATTTTCAGGACATATTTTCAGATACTTATACTTCAAAAAAATGCAATAAAAAAAATCGATTTTTTTCAAAATCGCAAGTGGGGCAACCCCTTAACGAGAGAAAAATTGCAACAAACAAAATAATAATAATAATTATGATTATTATTATGTCGATAAGCTTGGAGATAATAAAATAAACAACAAACAGAATAACCATTAAAATTATAATAATATTTAATAGCGCGCTCTATTGTTTATTCAACTTGATGAAGCCATTTTTTTGGCAACTTACAGCCCGAATATAATGATGGCCGATCGATTGTAATAAATGTTGCATTTTATTGGATCCAGTCGAATTCATTTTTCGATGAGCCCTGGCATTGACGAATTGCGGGACTCTCGACCACTCGAGACCACTTTTCAAGTGTCCCGAGGGCTGAAATTGCAAAATGTTTTCTCTCTTTGGCCGTGAATTTTTCCCGCTCAATTCATTGAATCCGAATCGTGGACCAGCTGCGGCTTGCCAGAATTAGCAGGGCGAGAATATTATAGCTCACGTGCGTACTCAATGGGATATACCCTCCGCGTCACAGCCGGCTTTCATCCCCCTCGACTCATCGTTTTTCTTTCAGCTACTTTCTCTGGGTCGTTAGACTTATTCGAACGGGAGGAAAATAGGAGTGGCCATCGGAAAAGTTACGACAAAAATATCACTATAACACTATACACACTACCGGCGAAAAGTTTCCGGACAAAAATCCAACCACTTCGGAAACGATTTTTTATGCCATTTCGCCGATAGTCGACGCTAGAGTTGAGTTGGCGAGAATTTTTATAAATATTATTTCGCAATTTTTTGGTTCACATGTTTTTGGTAAAAAATCCGACGATTTCATTCCCGTAACTCGAGAATTAAGGGATTTGTGGTAAAATTTCAAGAAAGGAAAAAAATTGTATTTTTCTATTTTCATGGCGATAGAATTATTTCAGATTTTTTTTCGACATATCTTTCCCCGTTCAAATTTTATACTTTTCTGGTCACGTGAATTGATTGATTTCAACCGATTTTTAACTATCAATTCTGACGAAATTATTTTTACAAGGAGATTTGAGTAATATAGTTAATTTGTTGACTTACATATTAAACTTTGGTCTCGTGGAAGAAACCACCTCTCGCAGACAGCACGTTCTTCACAACACGCCACTTGTCCTTTGGACATGTTTTTCGAAAATGTCATTGAGTGTTTCCTTCCAAGGTCTTTTAAGACTATCCCAAAGTTATTGTACTGTCTGTGAGAGGTGGTTTCTTAGACGAGCCCAAAATTTAATATATAAGTCAACAAATTAACTTTCTATATTACTCAAATATTTTTTTTATAACGAATAAATTGATTTTAAATTAACAAAAATTATCACTTGTAAAAATAATTTCGTCAGAATTTTTTTTTTATGTGTTGAAATCAATCGATTCACGTTACTACAACATCTACAAAACTGTAACGGGGGGAAAAAATGTCGGAAAAAAATCGGAAATAATTCTATTGCGTTGCAAATTGAAAAAAATATAATTTTGTCCTCTCTTAAAATTTCACCACAAACCCGTTAGTTCTCGAGTTACGGTAATTATATCGCGGATTATACCAGGTTACGGATTTTTTGCCGAAAATGGGTGAAGACGAATTTCGAAAAAAAACATATGAAAAAATTCTCGCGAACTCAACGAAAACCGATTCAACTTTTTTACTATCTTGAGGTTTTTCTTGAATCCTTGTCGCATTCGCGTTGCACGTTATTTTTCAAATTGTCTCTTTTTTTAAATTGAAATATATTTCGAAAAAAAAAAATCGTACGAAACTTAAAAAAAAATTAAAGCTTAAGCTTCCCCCTTTATGTTTGCGGTCAAAGAAATCCATTAAAAAAAATTGGTCTGTAAAAGGGGTCCACCAGAAAAGGAACAAAAAAAGGCGAAAGATCATCGTATTCAAGAAATGGTACTAGTCGTAAAAAAACAGTAAAAAATGTTTTTAAAAAACGGTCTGAAAGTGAATTCCTTCCCTTCTAAATGCCGTTTATCAAATTCATTTATGTCAACTATCGGCGAAAAGGCATAAAAAATCGTTCCGGAACTTTCTTGAATTTTTTCCCAGCAACTTTTCGGCGGTAGTGGATATTCACGTCAAGGAGTAAAACTGAATACAGTAAATGAATAAATGTAGGGATGTATAAATTGATAAAGATCTACAACTGTAGCAAATTAATGGGTGATGAAAGTTTATAATTTCAAAGAAAAATTAAAGGTATTGTCATCGCTCGATACAATTTTGCTAGAAATAACGGGAGAGCAAGAGAGAGAGAAAGAAAGAGACGGAGATAGTGGCCTAGAAGAGGGAAGAAAATCGGGGTTATGTGATATATTCGGGATTGCAATAATTCTTCCTATGTTCAATACATCCGATCGAATTTCAAGTTCGCAAATGATGAATCACATCGGGGCTGAAGAGGCGAATAGAATGAGGAAGGAGAATGATCAGGAGGTGAAAATCAGGGGAAGCAGAAGAGAAAATGAGGGGTAGGATTTGTATACAAAAATGATGGTAAGTGGGGTACGGAGAGATTATTTTCTCCAACGAACCACACAGCCACACAAATTCGTAAAATTCATTCGATCGATGCCCCGCGTAAACTCGTATTTTCAAAAGAATCCGATCGGCATAGCAGACAATATTGCATCTCCCTGTGACCTCTTGGCTCTTGTTTTTTTGTCAGCGAACCATTCCCGTGCCCTCGCGGTCCTCGTGTGTTGACCTCGGTAGAATTCCGTCTATCGATCCATCTATCGAGATTTTTTTCTATACTCCACATACATCCTTTATTCCCCTTTCTGCCTCTCGCTCTCTTTCGCTCTCTCGCCAGAACGAAATCGATACGTGATTGATTGAGGGGGACAAGAGTCGGAAAATGTTGTCCTTTCGACGTCTCCTGGAAGGGTTTCCCCTAACAAGATTGATAACCTTCGGCCCAGGTTCACGAGAACTTTGATCCCGTTAATCGATCGTGTTGCCAAAATAGAAACTTTGATTTCTTTCTGCCTAATATAAAATGAGACTCGTTTCAATTCCTTTTCTCAACAATATTTTCAATATTAATTATTAACGCTTCTTGCTTCATTTGACTATGTTCAAAGGTCGTTTCTTTTGCTTACACTGTACTTTTTTTATTTTATTTTCTCAACGATACTTGATTTAATATTTAAATATAGATGCATCGCAATTTTCCGTCGAGTGGCTCATTATATGATGTACAAATAATACATTATCGCTGCAACGATAAATGTTACATACGTGTAATGTAGTAATGCCTCGGAAGAAATCATTACACGCATAACTTGGCAGGGTAATTGAGGATCATTGAAGTCCCATTGGTTTCTCGTGGTCAGTCTACCGTATGTTACGAATTACCTCCGTTTTCTTTGCTCCCTGCTGAAAATGCATAAACATACACGGTCAAAGACGGAATAAAAAATATATATTTTCAAGATATCCAAGGTATAAAATTATTTCAACCCAAACAATTGTTTCGCCTTTTCTTAACATTTGAGTTTAGGCTCATTAAAATGGAGGCCTCGGCGCAATAATTATTTTCACACACAGACACACACGCGCATTTCCATTATTCTTTTTCAATTCGCAAAACCAAAACAAGTTTTGACGACTGTTCGTTCGCTCGATGATGGCAGAGAGAGAGAGAGAGAGAGAGAGAGAGAGAGAGAGAGAGAGAGAGAGAGAGAGAGAGAGAGAGAGAGAGAGAGAGAGAGAGAGAACGAAAGTTACACAACGGGACGCAGGGGGAAAAATAACGGCAGGCCAGTAGGAAAGGGAGGACAATAATTAATGATGTGGTTTATCCAAAAATTCGAGCCTTTTTCCAATGTGGCATATAACACGCTTGCTCCTTTTCTAATCCCATACGCATATGTGTCTATGTATTCTCGATCGTTGTTCCGGAAGGGATCGATGGGGTGATTTACCGAGATCCACAGCTGTTCGATTTTCCCTCTCACTCGCCACCGCTTAGTTTCCCGTCCGCTCCTAATCTATTGACCACTGTACCCTCTTTTGATGCGATAAATTCACCAATAAAAAAATCCTACAACAACAAACAACAAATACCCTCGTACATTTTTTCATTTAACTACACTTAATACTAAAATTAAGGGAACAGTAAAATTGCAAAAAAATTGCATTGATTTTTGAATAGCTTCGTGAAAAATGGTCGTATCGTTAAAAAAATGGGGTATTAAAGCTTGAAATCGCTAGTTTACGAATGTCACCCCTAAGTTTTTTTTTCAGCAACACGTTCGGCATGAATCTAAGAAACAGCGCGAGGCAAACATTTTCGATTTTTTTTTTCAAATTGTCCACGGGCTTAAAAAAAATTGTCGACCTTCATCAATACTATCAATATTATCATTTAGCCTGATTTGTCAGCTTCAAACCGGTAGTTTTTGGACCTCGGTATGACCATTTGTCGCTGAGATATCGACGTTTAAAGAAAAAAGGAGCTTTTTTCGTAGATCATCAAAATCTTATGAACAAATTATCGTAAAGCGAGCTAAAGGTGGGTTTCGTAAAGTGAAATAAATTCTCTAAAAGCACCTTTTGGTACTCTAGAGGACATTTTTTTTAAATCTTAATATTGATTTGGAAAAGTACGAAAAAATGACTTTTTGTCACATTTTGGAAAATCCACGTCAACTTTGCAAATATTGCGAAAATGACTCATGTTTCTAGGTTTTTTTTAGTTCAATACATGCCCAAAGACCCCCACAATTTAAAATCTTGGAACAAGAAAAAAATTCAATATTTTGAAGAAAGAAAAAGATCCTTAAATTTGAATTTTTTTTAATTAAATTTTTTTTTAACATTTTGAATTTTTTTCTTTTTCCAAGATTTAAAGAAAAGTTATTGCAAAACTGTAAGAAAAAATAACGGTTTTTTTTTTCATTTCAATCATCATTAATTGACACTTAAGGAACAATAAAGTGTTCCTTTATTTTTTATAAAACTTTGACGCTTCGGTCAATAATAACGGTTCAGCCGAACAATTTTAAATTGTTGGGGGTCTTTGGGCGTGTATTGTACTAAAAAAACCTACAAACATGAGTCATTTTCGCAATATTTGCAAAGCTGACGTGGATTTTCCAAAACGGGAATAAAGTCATTTTTTCGTACTTTTTCAAATCAATATTAAGGTTAAACAAAAAAATTCTCTAAAGTATCAAACGCCGATATCTCAGTGGTCGTACAGTGGTCCGAAAACTACCATTTTGAAGCTGAAGAATCAGGCTAAATGACTCCAGTATTGATCAAGCTCAACAAATTTTTTTGAGCCCGTGGGGGATTTCGATAAAAAAGAAATTTCGAAAATGTTTGCCTCACGCTATTTCTTAAATTCACGCCGAGCGTGTTGCTTAAAAAAAATGTTTACCGGTGAGATTCGTAAACTAGATTTTTTTTTGAATTTTTACTGTTCTCTTAATTTTTGTAATGAGTGTATTTAAACAAAAATTACCAGTTTTTCGTGATTTTGTGTAGGAAATTACTTTCACGAAAAAAAAAACATTTTCACCGTGGTATGGTTTACCCCTTAATAATAATAGTAATAATAATAATAATAATATTATCCTACCAAAAGAATTTTTTGCATGAACATTTCAACAAAGCAAAAGTACATCGTGGCTGCGTTTCACACTAGACGTCCGAAAAGGGTTTGTTCTTTCGCCTCTCGAGGATTACCCAACAACGTGAGCGAACGAGAGAAAGAGGGGGGGGGGGGGGGGGGATACACAAGTATAGAGGACTAAAAGTCAAGGCTGAGTCGCGCAGTCAGCGAAAAAAAATATGAATCACGACTTTTGAGCCTGATTTCGTGTAAGTCTCGAGTGCTTTCGAGTTGCCCCAACAATGGAGCACTTTTTGTCTGTTCCCCTGTACCATTGTACACGCATATACGCGATGTTTTCCCGTTTCAACCCTACTCGTACACGACTACCCCTCGTTGTTTTTTTCTCGCGTTTTTTTCGCCGCGTTTTCTTTTTTTCTTCCTCCTCCGTGTTTCGACTTTGAAACATACACGATTGTGAGCAGCGAGCAAGCATCACTCGAAAAACGAGTGTCGACTGTCATTGTTCCCGAAGGGAGAGACCGTCCGTTCGTTTACAAAATAGACCGCTTCAATGTTATTCTCCTATATCTTAATGAAACGTTTCAACGTTTTGTTGTTATTGTCGTTGTTGTTGTCAACCCTTATCCACGTCGATATTCCCTCAATTTATATTTATGTACTTCTTTTATTTCGACCTATGAAACGACTCGCACTCTTGACGTAAAAATAACACACTACGCGAGGTATACGTAAGGAGACTCGTCGTGAGCGCGACAATAATTTATTTACTCCTGTCGAGGATCGTTAACCCGCAATTACGTAACAATAATAACAATAATAATGCGGATGGAAGTAATAATGACCGTGTATCACGGAAAAAGTCCATTTGTACTGATACGTCATCTACGTTGAAAGGAACGCGATCAAATTTTTATCCCAAGGCCAAGGAGTGATAGTACATATTGGGTCGTCCCACAGATTATGCGATTTTTTAATACCTTTGGATTTTTCTAAATTAAGATAAACAACTTTTTTTATCTATAACATATTCTTCTCTACTGTGCATTCAGAAAATGAGAGAGAGAGAGTCTTGAAAGAAATGAGATTCTTTTTCAATTCGCAAAACCAAAACAAGTTTTGACGACTGTTCGTTCGCTCGATGATGGCAGAGAGAGAGAGAGAGAGAGAGAGAGAGAGAGAGAGAGAGAGAGAGAGAGAGAGAGAGAGAGAGAGAGAGAGAGAGAGAGAGAGAGAGAGAGAGAGAGAGAGAGAGAGGTAAAGAGGGAGAGCGCATATTTTATATTAGAAAGTATTTTTGTTCGTCTTAATTTTGAAAAACAAAAAGTAGTATAAAAACTGTAAATGTAAATACATCTGTATTTGAGTATTCATTTTGTCTTGTCGTGTATCCACGTATCAATATATTGGGTCATCCCATGAATATTGCGTTTTTTCAAACGTGTTTTATTTTTCAAAATTAAGAGGCAGATAGTTCTTTTCAACTTAAAACATGAGCCCCTTCATTTTCTACGTAAAAAATAAAGGCGAGTATACTTGCGATTAAATGAGGATTTTGTTTATCTTAATTTTAAAAAAAGGTATTAAAAAACCGCAATATTCATCTCATGACCGACATATTGACACTTACACGGGGATATACAAAATAAATACTCAAATATATATACATTAACATCTGCGGATAGATAATAAATGTAGCGTGGGTGTACGAAAGAAGGTACTTTCACGTGCATAACTCATGCAAATCATACGACTATTGTCCATGCGCGATAGACGTTACAAATATTGCTTGTATATACACGCGTATGTATGGGAGTTTTGTTGTATGGACAATCGAGTCGCGTAGGTGCTTGAAACTCGCAACGCCCTGGCGCCTCGAATCTTCTTACTGGCAAACTAGCCACCATACGCTTGCCATTCAACAGAAATAACGTATAGCTCAGCCAGGTATATCCACCGTAAAAAAAAAGGAGCAGGCTAGACGATAAGTCCGGCCTGCGAAAAAGATTTTTTTCCAAATTGGACAGTTTTTGGATTTTTTCTGCGTTGGTATAATTTGGTTTTTAACGCACTTCCAATATTAGACGTTTTAAGGCCTTAGGCCACAGTAACAGGTATAAAATCATGTGCGAATTTAACAATTTTTTTTCGCATGAAAAAGTGATTCACTCGTAAAATTAATTACACATCTATTGAGTATGAATATCAAGCTGTTAGCAAATATATATATTTTTTCGATGTACAAAATGGCCGACTGCTAATATTTTCTCCTCTTATCTTTTATCTTTGGCGCTCCGCGGCGTGACATTTAGCATCCACAATTTTTTACCTAGAACACAAAACAAAAATTCTCCTCAATCTACATTACAATACCTAGACAAGTACGTACGGAATTGAAAAAATATTGTTTTATGCAAATTTTGTAGGTATTTGAACTTAAGAAATGAATTTTTCGTGAAAAATTTCGTTATAAACTGCTCATAAACTGAAAAGTTTTCGATTATCGGCAATTCCGTACGTACTTATCTGCGAAATGCAATTAGGAACATAACTTTGAAGTTATTCGCTGATTGGAAAAAAAGCTGTTTCGAGAAGTTTCGAGTAGTCGGCCATTTTGTACATCGAAAAAAAATATATATTTTTTCCAACAGCTTGATATTCATACTAAATAGATGTGTAATTAATTTTAAGACTGAATCACTTTTTCCTACGAAAAAAAAATGTTAAATTCGCACATGATTTTAGACCCGTTACTGTGGCCTAAGGCCTTAATATATATGGTGGTATTAATTTATAATAATGGTGCAGCCGTTATCACGTTTGCCTGAAATGTGGCGGAAGGTCCCCATGGTTCGATCTCGGCCGGAACCATATTCTTTTTATCATTTATTTCCAATAATTAACCGCATTGTTGCATTGCCAAATATGGATACGTACTGATATATTGAGTAAATATAATTTATATATATACTTATAATTAATATTCGCTTGTCCGAATAAGCTGGCGGACAAAGTCTCGGGTTCTATCATTTTGGATTTGCGAAGGCTAAATCCCTCCTTTGTTTGACAGCGTTCTCGATGTTTGGCAGCAACGAGATGTGGTACGTGGACATAAAATCGAGATGAACGATTATCATCGGCGGTACTACGGTGACTCGCCGGTGCCAGCTGAGCACTCATTCGACCGGAATGGGAAGGCACTCAGGTGAGGAACGATTATCATAAATACAGTCGCATCGAAGAGCCCGCATGTGCGATATTATTGCGTATACAAGGCCTTCCATTCGGGCTTGAATTACGGGGGAGGGGGGAGAAAAATACAAACAAATCCTGCGTATTCCGATTTTTTCCGTCATGCAAAGTTATCGTGAGTTTGTGACGAAAAAAAAAATGTCACTAAATTAATATCGCTGCATCAATTTAATAAAAATATCGAGTCCATAATTCAAACTGATGATAATAATTGAAAAGAAAGCGTCAGTCTTGTTTTTTCGGGTGGTTCTAGAAAATATTAATGCAAGAAAAGAAAAATGTTAAGACGTACAGGAGAATTTGGAAAGTGGTAATTAGGTGTGAAACGGCCTGTATACCAAGTACGGCAAACCTCACACTCGTTCTACCAATTTAATTGCTCGTGACAGAATGGGAGGCAACGGGAAACAATTTATCGTCTAATAATTGATGGTTTTGCACACCGGGCAATTGCCTCCGGACTCGTATCTCTTTCTTTCCTTGGGTTCCCCGCTTTACTCTCTTATCGTTCGGTAAGAAAAGTAAAAAAACGAAAAAGAAATAAAACAAACAAAATGAGACACAGAGAAATCGGATGCAACGAGTTCGCGAACCTATGATTATTTAATCATTGCGTATTTCCATGGGGGATGAGGTGAGATTTATCAATGAAACGACAGGTGTCTGTTTCAGGGGCTCGAAAAAAAGTGTCCTGTTCTACACGACCGACTGCGGTGACGAGAAAGAGGATCTTGGTCTTAAAATTCAGCAACGCTCCGTTTCGTTGGCAAGTTATCAAATGACAATAATTTCAAAATTCTATCAATTTTTTGAAATTCATCGAATTTTATATCGAGAGTAAGTAAGAATCCAAATTCGCGAACTTTGTTTGGAAAAAAAGAAAGAAAATAAAAGTGGCTACGTTATTATCGTTTCTTTTCTCGCCTCTTGGCATTGCCCTCGAATCAGGTCGAGCCTTTTCTCTCTCTCTCTCTCTCTCTCTCTCTCTCTTCTTGAACCATTTTTCACGTGTTCCGCGTCCCCTTTCCTCTCTGGAGCTCGCATATATTGTATGCACTACGAAGCTCGTGGCATCGTTATGTTTCATCGACAAGGGCTGACTGCATCGGCCACGATTCATCGAGACAATGAAAGGTCGAGAGGGGCCTCTCTGAGATTTTGCTTTACCACCGTGAAACTCGCCGATGAATATCCATGATTTTTTCCGAGCCCCAACCGGCCAAACTCGATTATATTCGCGGAGCCTCGCTCGATTTTTGCATACACCCCCACCCATCACCCGAAGCCTTCATAATTGTTATTTTTTAATCGTCTACTCGAACCAATTTACTAGATTGTACAACATTTTTTCAACTATTAATTGAACGATTAATATAAAACTCGTCACACGGAAAGAAGCGGTATTACAAACGCGTGCGTGATTGTTTTTACTTATTGTTATTTCGTTTGGGAAAACGAGTGTTCGCAAGCAGGCTGCGATCGCGAGTCAACAACCAGCGAGATTAATTTCCATTGGATCGTTCATCATGTTACGGCCCCCGGAGGCCTTTCGTGTATATTCACACTCTTCGCTGCATAATCTTCCCCGTACTTACATGCGTCTATGTACATACATGTATATACGTATTTCGATATGTTCGTACGTATGAGTATAGAAATATCGGGTTTGTCCGTATACGGTGGGTATACTTGTATACTCGTCGAATACGACACGCTGGAGAAAATTTTATAAAAAAAAAAAAAAACAAAACTGCATTTAAATTGCAAGACCCTATGGGGCATTCGTATTTCAATGGTACGACGACAACGACTTTGAAAAATGCTCATTATCAGCAACGAATTCGATATTTTTCCAAAACTAACCATAATACATAATAACTAAAGGAAAAAACGCGAATGATTGAAATATTGTTTAGAGAGGAGGTGGAAGAGGAGGAGAGAGAGAACCGCATAATTCCGCATGGATGATAATTGACGAGTGAACCTGGAACAACCCGTGTATACACGATGTGTAGATGAGAAAGACGACGAAGCTCGTCCGAGTCTTTCTCCGAGACGCGGTTAACACGCATACAGAAATAGATACTGCATGAGAAAACTTGTCGATGCTCCGGGGCAAAATTCGCCACATATACGTGTGTGCGTGTATATATCGAGTGTATAATACGTATATAATGCTTTTTCCTCCGTTGATCCCCTGGTGCGCGCACTCAACCTCCCGAGCCTCCCACATAATTGTGCACACGAATGAATGCATCCCCAGAGCCATATTTACGATCTACAGGCGTTATGGGCCGTTCCGTATAAAACCGTCCCGAACAAATTCACAAAGACTCGACTCTGAGCAGAGGAACGAAGGTTCCCTTTGGCTCCCGGAAAAAATAGAGTCGAAAGAAAAGTTGAATAAAAAACAAAAGAAATAATAACCATTTTGATTTTTGACAGGAGAAAATAACTATTTTCTCTATAATTGTCAATCCCATTGCAATGATCGTTGTCAACATTATTTTCCATGAATGCGGGTTTATTATTATTTGAAAAAAAAGATAAAAAGAAAAATAAAAGTTCTCCGGGCACGGAAAAGATATCCCAATTGTGCGGGAAAGGCCCCGTAGACGCGCACTTGTGCAGCATATGATCGCACAGGGAGGGGCGATTAACGAATGAGAAACGAAGTCGGGCAAGCAATAGTGCTTCGCGATATTTTCTCACGCGCGATTTTTCTTCCTCCCTTGCCGTATACTTAATTTTTTCCAATTTCGGTTACTTAATTCTTTATTGGGCTTCTAATCTGAAGACACAACATTTTCCCATTAATTCGCAGGAATAATTGCAATCAAGTGGATATTGCAAAAAAACGGCATTCGTTTTTGTTGGAAAAAAATAATTTTTCTACGGTAATTGAGAGCTTGGGAAATTTGTCGATCGCGGCACGTTAATCGTGCTAATTCCACAAATTCCGCGCCAGCCGCAAGTCGGTGTGAAAAATAACGAAGGGAGAATGAATAATTAACGAGAGCGCACATAAGATTACGGTAAAACGAGAAAAAATGAAGCTTGCTCCTCTGCCATTCGCGCTCGCATTCTTCGTTCCGTTGAGTTAATTTTTTTTGCCTCCCGTTTGCCGCGCTCGACGCGCATTGAAAAGAGGTGAGAACGATTAAAAGCGTAGCTCGAAAAATCTCGGGCCACTTGGTTAGCCGGACGTTTCGCTGAGAGATCCACCGTTAATTATCGTTATAACCCCGAGCGGGGAGGGTTCGTCGCAATTCAAGATTGCAGATTAAACTCGATTTTTCGTTAGCTCGCAACTCCGTATTCTCATTGTTTCGCGAATTATTTTCTTTTCCTCCGGAGACCCCGGATCACGCAGTTCGGCGAAACATTTTCCATCAATCGGGATAATTCGAAGCTTGCCGTTTTTCAAATTCTTCATCTACTCTCAGATGTGTTGTTGGATGAAGAAAGATTGATGATGTTTGTTTCCAAATCTTTCCCTCGGCCGACAATTGATTTTAATCTTACACCTCATTTATCTCGAAAAACACTGCTCCGATCAAGTATTGAGTATAATAAAACTTTTAGGGTTCAAAGAGGGATGTTAAAAAAAAACCTTATTGGTCCAAAATTGAAATTTTAAATTGCGACGTCAAGATGGCCCACATGTTTTAAAAAATGGGATCATGAAAACTTTTTCCACCGACATAATTGTCAGCCCCAATTAAGAACTTTTGTAGGAAAGATTTTTTTGATAACGTTCATAATGTTCAGGTTGGAATACCATTTTATCATGTTTTCATCAAGTCGCTTTCTTTGTTGTCTATTTGTCTGTTCGGTACAAACTTTGCAATCGATTTTAAACTAATTTCCGGATGAGCTAGAGACTTGAAACTACGAACACAGCTTAGATGTGGATGACAGAGTAATAAACAGACAAGCAAATCTGTCACGGAAAGAAAAGAGGAGAAAAAAATTGTGAAAAAAATATATATATAGTTTAGTGGAAGAGAAAAAATTTAAATAATAATAATATTAATAGTGAGTAGTGCATTAGTGACAATTTCTACGATGGTCAAGGAGACAGCCCCCAACGCAAGTGAAGCCTAGAAAGGGAGAAGCAAAATTTTTCACACACAGAAGACTAAAAAGCAGAAAATAAAATTATTTTAATAAAAAAATAATTTCTAAACCACGTTTTTAAAATGGACTAAAAAGTATAAAATAATTTCTCCTAACCCATACAAATTTATAACCCAATACAGATTCCTAAACCCATACAGATTGCCCTGAAAATCTGTGATTGCGAGTTTTCAATAGCTATGAAAATACTTGTAAGATTTAAAACGAAAAACGTAGGGCGCATGCAATAGATGGAGTGTAGGGACTAGCTGTGGTTGATAAAACTCCCGGTAAATACGAAATGTACGAAAAAAATTCTCTCCCGAGGCCACCGTTTCCATCCTTTGACAGAGAGAACACGACGGCGGCTTCTTGATTCTCCTTCATCCTCTCTCCTCCCTTGATATATATTATCGCTTTGTTAAACAAGCATCTTGCAATCAGCAGCTTACAAACATTTCGTTGCCAATGAGAAAAAGAAACGAAATGATAACCGCTTTTCGTTCATTCCAAGATTAATCGAATAATTATTTCCGAAAATGATCATTATTATTCTCGGTCTTGCTATTTTTATCACTATTTTTAATATTATTGTTTGCAAGTACGAGAATGTAGCAAAGGAGGAAAAGGACGGAGGAGGATCCGGCGATAATTACGGAAGGGGCGAGGTGGGGCAGAGGGAGCAAAAAATTCCACGGCGCAAGTCAAGGTGTGGGTACCTATATACATGTTGGATGCTGCACGATTCCAACGGTCCCTCGGCATGAAACGTGCCCTGAAAAAGCTTCGATACCCACCTCTAACAACTACTTGTATGTTATATTTCCTTGGGATTTTTTTCGGCCTCTTCAGCTGCCGCACTTTCACGACGAACGAGCCAAGCTCCGTTCACTACGAAATTTTCATCTTTGCGTTTCTTCGGAACAACACAACCTATCTCTATATTAAGGAGTGAGATGCAGTCAGTGGCGTGAAAAAACGAGCATTTTCAATATTTTTTTTTTAATAGTAATTAAGTTTGTTTTACAAAAGTGGTAACACAGACTATGTAAAAATATTGATTATTTATAAAAATATCACCTTCTTTGGACCCCCTTCGGCATGTAGTGCTTTGCGGTGACCATCATAAAATTTTACTGGATCATCTGAAATAAACAAAACCAAAGGAAAATCATTAGTCTTATAATAAATCTAGTCTTTGATCGAAGCTTTTTTTCTTAAAAAATTAACAAACTGGCGGCTTCCGACAGATAACTTTCGATTTTCGACCAAAAAGTCGCTCGTTTATTGTTTAAAAAAAAAATCGAAATTTTCAATAAAAATGAAAAACCTTCGATTAGGGACTAGTTTTTAATGCTATCAATAAGCACACCAAATTTCATAAAAATCCATCCAGTGGTTTTTGAATTATAGTGGTCACCGACTTGAAAAACATAGTTTCCGGAAAAACGCGTTTAAAGTTTTTCGGAGTGGATACGGTATTATATGTTCGTAAAATGTTGAGCTCGATGGATGAAGCTAAACTTTTTTGGTGTATTTTGATCCGCTGAATCCGAATATCACAATTTTTTTCCGAAAAGTCGAGCATTCAATTGTTTATAGCCAATTGTTAAAACATTTTTTCAAGCAATTAAAGTTTTTCGGGATGAATTATTTTTTAAAAAACATTTTGGGCAATTTTAAATCGAAAGTATTGTTCATAAAATTTTGCTGAAGTTCATAGTTTTTGAGTAACACATTTTTGAAAAATTCTGAAAGAGTTTTCCCATTTTACACTTGATAGATATACTAATTAAATACTATATATAATATACTAATATAAATAATAATATAAATACTATATAGATATACTAATTAAATACTATAGAAATACTAATTAAAAATTACTTACATCGAATCATCAATTCCTAGCCCATAAAATAGGGCTTCTGCCGACGAGGAAGCTTCCAAAATATCAATTTGATCTTGTCTTTGAAGCATTCTGCCTTCTCGGGTATTATCGTTTGCGCGTTTGTCAGCCACGTTTATACGTTGAGAATCGATTCTTTCTGTGTACCGGTGAGAATTGGGTCCACAATTAATGCCAAGTATATTCATGATCAGTAGCAATGTGTGTGTGTGTGTACCTTCATTGAATACACAAGCAGCAACGTATGCAGCAATTTCTACAATAGTACTGCTACTACACACTGTTTTTGGGCTTATTTCCCAAATTAACTGATTGCAGCTTTCGTTATTGTTTTACTTGAAGCCACCGATACACCTAGAGAGTAAATTATCATTACCCAGATCTTCATAAATCTGTTTTATGACATCCATAATAATTGGAGGTAAAGGGCGATAATCTTGCTCGTAAGAATCGAGTTCCACGTTGGGTTGCTTCCAGCTGCCGTCCGCTTCCTGCCATGGGGACCCGAAGCCCCTTCACTAATTGCGGGATATCCAGGGAACTATTCATCGGATTGACTTGAAATTTTCGAAACATCATACTTGAAGAAAATGTTTTAAAAATATCGATTTTTTGAAAATTCTGACTGCATCTCACTCCTTAATAAGAGAGGGACATTTTTTCCCCTTTATTTTCCCTCGATAGGAGGGATTATTCCGCTTCCAAAGACAAATCATTTTTCTTCCTAGCGATAATTTCTTTATTTTTTTAATAACGGAATAAACACGAAAGGGGAAAATCGAGCGCTGCTTTGACAATCAGTGTGATTGGGCAGTCTAAGGTTGTTATGGACTTAGGGCGAAATGGTACCTTCGAGCTGAATTTTTTTCTGAAATCCCTTTCCTGATCATCTTGCGCAGTTTGGATACGAGCCGCAGTACCGTTTTTTTTTTTTTTAGAAAACAATCGGAAATCCGACGTATTTTGTGGGCTATTGTATTATGTTTATGGAAAATTCCCGATTATTTTTCGATACACTATTATTATCTGCTAAGAAAATGCTATACCGCGGAGCTGAAAAAATAAGTACGTTTCGACTAATTATCGAACTACCCCTTGGTACCGTGAAAATGAGGATTCACAGTACCGTTATAGAATTATATTAATGTTTCAAATAGCGAACCTGTGCTAAAACCAAGTACACAAAATATTAGGCTGCGCAATCGTGGCAACGTCGTAGACGGCACAACTGCTTCCTGTATTATCCGTATTCGGTATTTATGACCGGGAACCTCAAACTACTCAGTCCCCAGTTAACCAAGTGTACCATTAGTACAGCGTACCGCAAATGTGGAGTACGCCGTACTCCACAGTACCGGTAACGTACGGGTACGGGATACCATCGTAGTCGTACCTCCACGGTATCGCTACCGTGGAGTTACACCGTACTGCAGTGCACGGTGGCTCCACGGTGGCGATACTGTACCGGTACCATACCAGTACATTGGTACCGTCCGCGCGTACGAAGTGGTAACAGTACCGGTACGGCGCTCTCCACATTAGCGGGGTACATTTGCGATACTTGGTTAGCTGGGTCAGGATAATTAAAAACGAATATTATCGGTTCTTATTCTCTTAATTCGTAATAATTAATATCGACTTGATAACTGTGTTGAAAAATTACTATTTTCTAGAGATTTCTAGGCAAAGACAAATTAAAGCGGATTTTTTTTTCCTCGGACCGATATTCATCGTTGACAGCTTCTTGGGCCGATATTGATGTTACGAACGGGGCGCGTATGTCTCTAACTTGGCGAGACTTCTGCCAACTTGGGCATTGTCATACACCATGATTCACGACGTTGCCAATTCGTCTCGCGTTAATTGAGCGAGAAAAAGTTGTGGAAACTAATCATACAAAGTAATGAAAACATTCAATGTAATCACCGAATGTACAAAAATGCATATTTTTACAAATAGGTGTGAAAAAATAGTTGGAAAACATACGTTTAATATGACGATTATTTGACAGTAAACAGTTGGTAACAGTCAATCGGGTCCATGCATAAGTGTAGGACGCTCCTCTCGCGCTTCACCCCCCAACGGCCAGACCCCGTAATAACCTCAAGATGGAACAAGCCATAGCCTTTTGGCTACCACTTGAAAATGATTGTACGCATTATGATGGAGTTTGTGAAAAGTACCCGATTCGTTTGCACGCGAGGTAATTGCTCGATTGAGGTACGTTTGGTAACGAATCTTCCCCTTGGAACTCTACGGACTTGGTCTCGTTCTTCATCTTTTTTTCATTCGTATTTTTTCTTACATTCTTTCGAAATAACTTCCGAGCCGCCGTCGCGAAAGTGCTTCTAGGAAGTTTGCCCGACTTTTCGCCCTCGTGCACACGAAACGAACAGCCAAACAAACTCCACCGCTGCCCGTTCTCGTGAGAATCTTTTTTTACCTTCTTTTTTTAAACCAACCGAAGCCGAGGGAACGGACAAGAAGAAAAAAAAATAGAAATTGAAAAAGAGAACAAATCAAAGCAAAGCAAGTCGAGAAGAAGAGAGGACCAGCGTTGGGATGTAGCGGATGCGAAATGGGACTTGTCCGCCAACAAAATATGCCCACAAGAGGCGCAACTGTACCTTTTCTTTATTCATTATCTCTCACGCAAGAGCGAGAGAGAGAGAGAGAGAGAGAGAGGGAGAGGGAGAGGTGCTCAGCTTCGCAGACAGGGATAAATAAGGAGAAGAGGAGAATGAAGAAGGTGTAGAATACAAGCGTGAAAGGATTCTGGTAGATGGACGCGGATACGGGGGAGCCGCGGGGGAGGTAACACGAAGCCTCAACGGAATCAGGAGAGCGGACGAGAGAGAGAGAGAGAGGACTGCAAATATACCGCACAGTAGGGTAATATACCTTGTATAATAGTCTGCGGACTATTATACGTGCCTGTATAAGCCTCGACGGGATTGCAGAAAAGGCGTGATCCTTCCGAGACTCGTATAAACGATTCGGAAGCAAAAACCAACCGCTAGAATGGGGGAAATCGAGAAATCCTTATGGGCACTCTCGTGCTAAATTCACCACTGTGACACTCTTTTAATCCCGCATCTCTTTCCCTTCGACATTTTCTGCCGGATACTCAAATAAGAGGGTGTACAAATTTCACCGATTTTTTTAAATGTTAATTTATGGCCGCAATTGCGAAAATTGCTCAATTGACAGTTAAATGACAGAAAGTTTGCGACCCAATGGTTTCGACTCGCCATCTCCCGTCAATATTTGTTGCGTGACATCGCATCCTGATAACGTGGTTTCTTAGTTCCGTTGTGTCGTCATAGTTGGAGAATGACGAATTGACAGCGGGGCTCTATGTATTCAAGAACGGATCCGGTGACCTCTGGATCTCGTTATTCGTTTTTTTTTTTTTCATCGAGTATTCCCTCGCAATTTTAATTTTCTCATAACTTTTCAGACTGCGCTGCACACGGGAATTGGATCACAGCAACAACTTCTCGAGCCGAGAATGGCGCAGCTCGAGACCCTCGAAGCCAAGGTAAAGTGATCCTGAATAAACTATTACTTTGCACGGAGTAAAGAAGAGAGGGTGAAAAAAAAAGAAAACAACGAATGAGTCTGTAAACGAGCACAGCAAAGTGAATCTCGGTGGCGATTAACATGCAGTAGAGTTTTTATTCCTTCCGGATGTCTTTAATATCTGCACAAATCAGTCCTCAAGTACAAAGATAGTGCGATATTGCAAAAAAACCGATAGATACCAGTGGCTTACCGAAAGTCCATTGCTGCTATTTTCTGCCCTTGAAAATCTCACTCCAAAGGGACTCAGCGAACTATGACCCCCTCGAGTTTAGCCGGGTAGTGACGAATTGGTCGATGAAGGCGCGCAATGTACCTTTCGTACTTTTTTTCTTCAACGTCCAGCCTCCTCTTCTTCTTTCCTCTGGTTCTTGTCCAACCAGTGATTTATATGCAGATGCGATGGAACGGAAACGTTGAGAAGCCGGACCCTTGGAAATTTTTTCGTTTCGTTGCGGCCTGGCCGTCGTGATACCATGGGGAGATCGACTCCGGCTTTTCGTTTCTTCGTCTCGTTTTTAGTTCCATCCTCCTCCTTGCAACATTTAAATCGCCCGGGGGCCCGAGACGCGCGAACACGTACACACGCGCAAACGCACACACTGGCCCTTTTTCAGTGGCGTAACTTGTTCGTAAACTCGTCCCTTCCCCTAACCGCGGCCTGTGCTCCCTTTTTGGATTTCCGAGACCCCTACCGGCTCGTGCAAGATACGCCCTTTTAACTGCGGAGCGTTGAAAAATACGTTTCTCGTACGTAAATCTTCCAATAGTCGGCTGACAAATGTCGCATCGATTCCGAAGAACGCTAGGCACCACCGACCAACTATCAAACAGACAAAAAATGAACATAATTCGCAAATTTCGGAGAGTCGGTTGGTTCCGAACGTCTCACATGCTGCACATCAACCCGTACAGAGATCTCCTCCCCCCCCCCCTCTCTCTCTCGCTCGAGCACCATCGCGAAAACCAGACGGGAAGATTCGAGGTTCCCGGCGGCACCGGACTCCGAAATGGAGTCACTGCCCTTTCCTTGAGACCACGTCCTCGCACCGAATGACCAGACGTGCGGCGCCGTAAAAAAACAAGCTAAAGGAAGTGAACAAAAATTAATGAATTCGTTCACTGCACTAGAAAGCTTTGCGCCATGTTTATTCAATCAATTATTATTATTATCATTGTTGTTTAACACGATCGTTATAGATCATAATTATTAATATTGACGTTAATAATAATAATAACGATAATATAGCCACACGAGAAATTGTGACAATGAAAATAATATGGATGGGAATTTTCATCCGAAATGACATGAGAATTTTGGACGATAAGGGCTCGATGCCGGATATCCTTATGAGGTCGGATGAAACGAAAAAAAAAGATTGTAACAACGATCTATGTGAAATTCGAGACGGAGGCTACGACACCGCGATGACCGCATCGGTGAGAACACAAAAGAGGAACAATCGCTACCGGACATGTTTTTAAAATTATTTCTCTTTCTCTCTCTTCGCGCTCATAGACGGGCACTCCCGTGAGGATTTTTCTCATTGCGAAATCTTGAGATAAATATATTATATAAATTAAAATACAGATTAAAGAAAATAATTAATTATGTTTAACCAAAAGGGAAGGGGAAAATATTTCGTATTTTAAATAGTGAATGTTGAAAACTAAAAAGAATTGAGAATGGAGGATGAGAGGAGAAAAATGTCTAATTATTTCGCTTGGCGTGAAAAATATTTACTCAAGATGTGAAACGCGTTGCGAGAGAGGATTCTCGTCGCTCTGCGGGAAATGCCATAATAAAGCAATTAACGGTGAAGCACAAGTTTTTTAATTTTTTATTCCTGTACCGTAACGTGTTTCTGTATAGACACGGATTGAAAAGAATCGTGCGGGCTTTTCCCATTGTCGGATGTGCTCTATCGTGTCGACTTTTCCTCATTTATTTTATAACCCGGGAAAGGGGCAAGTGAACGACGACATTTGCGAGTGCATATACACGAGGGTACAGGTACATAACCGAGAAAGGACTTGTTCTTCTTCTTATTCTTCGACTCGGCGCTCGTCGAATTTCCGGTGCGCCCCAACGACGTCTCAAAGTATCCGGGACTCGTTAAAGGCATCGTACGATATACGTATACGATAAACGAGTCCAAGGCCCGCATACCGCCGCTCTCAATGTGTATCTTTGAGAAGCTTTTAAAACACAAAGACGTTCGAGTACAAGAGAAAACAGAAACAAGTATAAACTGCCATTTTATAAAACGGAAAACGTACAAAATGTATACGCTTTCAATATCAACGAAATAAACGCGTTAAAACGAAGAAAAATACACTCGAGAGACAGAAACTGCAACGAATGTTTCAATTGTTCAATGAAAAGAGACATTGAATTTCTCATTCAATATCGATTTCTATTTTTGTTAAGGTTTTTTTTTAATTTAAAAAAAATCGTAAATGGACATAGAAGTTATTTATTTTGTCCCTCAATTTATAATAAATAATTTTCATTTTTAATAAACGACAATTGATCGTCGATTCTTTGAAGCATCGATACGGATAGAAATGTATCGTTGCATTAAAACTTATGATTTGTTACGACGTCCCTAGAGACCTCCGGGTAAAACATCACGTGGTGAAGCTGCTTTTAGTGGTACTTGATCGTGTGGGTTACGGCGCACGCAGCGAAGAGAAGAAGGAGAGAGGAGAGGAGGAGAGTATTCCGAGAGATATTTTATCCAGAGGGTATACACTCGGAGTTTATCGAGGATTTTTTCAGTGGCATAATCGATGAATCTTCCTCCTCTCTTTTGCCCCTTTTTTCCCTCATTTCCTCTTCTTTGGCCTCTGGTTCTCCATTTTATTTTTTTCTTCTTATTTTTTTTCTCACTTTTTCTTCTTCTCCGTCTTCTCTTTCTTTTCCCCACTTCCAGTCGTCCTTTTACTTCTTCCCGCCTTTCGTCCTTGTGGACATCGTTCGTTTGTCTGCCGAAAAACGAGAAAGGAGGAAACGGGGGGTGAAGGTGAGGAGACGACAGACGGAGAGGGTGAGTGAAAAATGGCGGTCGTGAGATCTTGACCATCGGAATTAACGAAACAACGATGAAAAAGGAAAGCAGAGAGGGAAGCGGCGTCTCCTCGAACAATACCTTCGGCCATACACTCGTGCACCCCCCTCCCTAGGTACAAAAATTCCAATGTTCAATCTCAAATTCGCAATAAACGCGTTCCAAGAGACCCCAAATCAAATGCCCCGCGAAAATATCCTGCCCGAATGCCTCTTATCGCCCATGTTGGATCCTCCAATTCGGGTACTCGTTATTAATACAAGAAAATCCGTAACTTATTTACAGATGGCAAGCATCGAGGTATCGCTGTCCACGACGCCACGCCGGAAGAAGGGTGGCAGCGTATCCGGAGGCATGACCTCGCCGGCCGGCCAGCGCAATCGTGACCATTACAAAGAAGTCGATGCCCTCAGAGTAGCCCTACGCGACAAAGAAAATATCATTCAAACGTTAGTCAAAGTTCCCCCTCCTCTCCCCGCCGTTTATCTTTTTTTTTATCACTCAAGGATTCTTCAATGTTATTTTCTCTCTCTGACATTTTTGCGACTCGCGTACGAACCGGGCAGCCTCAAGGGCCAACTGTGCAACACGCTGAGCAATCGTCTGGCCCTGCGAAACGGGGCACCGCCGTTGACCGAAGCCGATAGAAAGGCAACGGACGAACGTCTACAGAGGTTACAGCGTGACGCGGACAACAAAAGGCTTGCGATAAAGAATCTCAAACTTGCCCTTGAACGTCTCGATATTACAGAGTAAGGAACAAACAAAAATATCCACCCTCTTCCATACATTTATACCCATGAAAAATGTGTTTGAGAGCGGAAGAGTGGCTCTCTCTCTTTCTCTTGAGCTCGAGATAACTCGTGTCTCGACTCATCCGATATTGTCCAGTGGTTAGGATATCTGACTTCCACCCGCACGGTTTTCATTCACGGCATAGGCATTTTTCTCGAGATAATTTTTTTTACGACCTCCCGTCATTCTTTGATTCAGTAACATAGACGTGAGAATTCAACAAGCCGAATTGGAGTATCGTCTCGGGCGCGAGGAGCTCGAACTTCTGACTCTCCGCGAGGAGAGCAGAGCACTTCAGGCAGCCCTGGAATTGGCAGATACCCAAGAGAAACAGAAGAACGACACGATATTCAGGTATTATCATTATTTCGGTATTCGCGTTGGGAGCGCAAAAATAAAGGAAAATGGATGTAAAGCAAAAAAAGAAATCGCTTCGCTTCGGGAATGTGGGATGCAACGTTTGCGCTCGGCTTACGCTGTAACGAGACTTGCCCACCAAGTTGCAAGATACTTTGTTCACCCTGTCTGCCAAGGGTCAGAATAAAATATTTCGTAAACATTCGTGCAAGGTTTTGAAAGCCCGCGTTATTATCGTTTGTCAGAATGAGGATTCAAAATTGTTGAGTGAATATTCATGATTCATGTGCGATTAACAGCTGTATTTCCGGTGGCACACAAATGACGGTTCACGCGGTCGAGGTGAGCGCGGATCCGAAGAGTCCCCGTTTCGGTGCTGGGCCGCGCGACGACGCTGCTGGTCTCTGCGTCGACTGGGCCGTCGAAGATTCCGGTCTGTGCAAAGGGGACAGGTATGAATATAAAGCGTTGTTAGTTTGGGTTTACCGGTTAATCAGAAGATTTTGTCATTTTTACCATACTCTGATATTTTTCTCAGTGTCGAATGGCAATTTTTCATAGATATAAGCGGTGAAAAAGTTTTTCAAGTGACAGAGACTCTCCCCTGTCTTGTTCTCTTTGAGACCCATACGTAGGCTGGGCCTTCGGTCCTTTTTTGTTTTTTTTTTCGCGCTCGAGCGCACACGCGAGCTCTCGTGATCGCGATTATAATGGAATGCCCGGTTTTGGGACTCTCGCGTCCGTTCTTTCCCCACATCCGCTTCGTAACGCATTCTCGTTCCTATCTATGTACGTACATGTACATACACTACCGCTCAAAAGTTTGGATACACCAGTCGATATTTCTTGCCGCATTGAAAGTTACATAGCTCCGTCAAAAACAAAGATTATCGAATTTAACGAACACCATCTTGAAGGGAACAAATTCGGCTTTGTTTTGGTTTTTTGAAATATTTTTATATTTTGTTTTCGACCCGGTACGCACTTTTATACGTGGCCGTTTTTCGACCATCGAGAATTAGGCGCATAGCTTGTGGAAACATTTTTTGTCAATTTTATCCACGATAGACTTCGAAAGGGGTAGCAGAAGCTCAATTTTCGTTTTTTTAAAGAGTTTCGTAAGATTTTTTATCTCAGAGTTTTTGCATTTTTCACTAAAAAAGACAAATTTTGGAAAATGCAACGTAATTCAAAAATTATAGGGTTTAAGAGGAAATATCAAAGATGTAAAAAGTTGCGTAAGTTTACACTGGATCGCCTGGAATTTTTAAAGAATTTTCCTGCGCGATCTTTTAAAACAATTTTCGCTCGAAAGCCTGATGAGTAGGATGGCTTGACTCGAAAAGTATGACGTTTTAGGACAAAATATCAGGAACAGAAAATATTGCAGTGTTTCGTTTTGAATACGATGATATTTTTTCAAATTTTTTTTTAATGTTTCAAAAGCACCTAGTCGAGCTGAAAAAAAACATTGCAAAAAAATGTCAACCACAAAATTCTGAAAAAAATGCAAGTGAATTAAAATCTAAAATTGAAAAAGTTTTTCTTTCTGACATGTTGTCCTAAACGCCATACTTTTCGAGTTAAGGGACAACACCACTGTGACTCCCTGTTTTTTTGCCATTTTTCAAGAATTTTTTTTTGTGGGAAAAAAAAGAGATATTCGAAAAAAAATTTTTTGTTTTGTTCGTTGATTATTGAAGATATATAAAAAAAAATTTCAAATTTTTCACGCCCCATGGTGACGCTGGGGAAGCTCCCGCGTCAGGTACTGTTGCCTCTGCAGTGGTTCGCGGCACGCTGCAGAACTCTCTTCAAAGTCGATCTGAAAAAAAATACCGAGTGTTTTCGTTAATAATATGATATTTTGAAGAGAAGTACAGAGGGATTTGAAAAAATATTGATTTAAAAAAAATAGGCACGCTTTTGTAATTAAAGGACGATTTTCGAGCAAAATTTCTCGTCGAAAATAGGCTATAACTTTTTTTATTATTGAGATATCGAAAAAATCCTATGTACTTCTTTAGATAATCTAGTTTTATTGATGCAGTCCAAATTTGAAGTCGATCGGATAAAAATTGCTCGAGTTCTGCTGCGTGCCGCACTCAAAAAAGTGGTTTTGAGAAAAACGCGTTCAAAGTTTTAGGTTTGTTAATTTATGCGATAAGTTGGAAAAAAAAATGTTTACCTTTAATCAGCGATGCCGGCACCATATAGCTGGCCTTCAAGAAGCAAATCATTGTCCCTAGCATCTTTTCTCGAACTTGTAGAGGCTCTTCTTGCCTCTTTTGCAGCGTCTGTAAGCGAGCGCTCCGCCAGCTCGATCCGCGCTGTGTCGGTTTCAACGCAAAAATTGAAACAATTTGGGCCGATAGTTATCCCCAACGTCTCCAAAACTTTCATGAGGCTTCTCAGGCCATCATTGAATAATAATACCGCGATATAGGCTGCAATATCGACGATTGACGACTTGAAATTTTTTCAATTATCGCCACCTATGGCTTTTTTTCGAAACTATATTTATAACAATAGCCGGTTTTTGTGAAGGGAGACAAAAGAATACCTGGGAAAGACCCGCAGGACCTGGGAAAGGCCCGGTATACCTGCCGACCCTGAGGCGCGCAGCTGCGCGGGACCCCGAGCGTCACGGAGCGCTGCGCCGCTTCACAAAATATTCAATATCTCCGAAAATAATTATTTTTTCGACCTGGGTCCAACGGCATCTTAATCTTAAATGTATTTTAGATTTTTCTAGATGGTTTTCAAAAAATCGATTTTTTGAAGCCGTCACAGTGGTGTTGTCCCTTAAGCCATCCTACTCATCAGAGTGTCGAGCAAAAGTAGTCGAAAAAAAATCTCACAGGAAAATTCTTAAAAAATTCCAGGCTACCCAGTATAAACTTACGCTACTTTTTACGTCTATGAAATTTCCTCTTAAACCCTTGAGTTACATTGCATTTTCCAGAGTTAGTCTTTTTAAGCAAAAAATGAAATAACTGCGAAAAAAAAATCGTTCGAAATTTGTTTGAAAAAAAAAACGAAAATGGAGCATCTGCTATCCCCTTTAAGTTTATCGTGGATAAAAATGACAAAAAAAATCCATAAGTCCAATTCTCAATGGTCGAAAAGTATCCGAAAAACAATCACGTACAAAAGTGCCTACAAGGTCGAAAAAAAAATATTAAAAACAAAAACCAAAGCCGAATCTGTTCCCTTCAATCCGCCGTTCGTTGAATTTGGCTAAATTTTTCTTTGCCGAAGCTATGTAACTTTTAGTGCGGCAAGAAATATCGGCCGATGTATCCAAACTTTTGAGCGGTAATGTATGTATATATGGACAAATAAGTAGATACAAAAAAACCTTAAAAGATCATCGTCTTTCATAGCGTATAATATCTGTTCGAAACGCGAAGAAAATAAAAATTGGCGTCTGCGTAGTAGCGGGAAAATGCACTTGTTGATCTTATTATTTCGCGATGTATACCAACAATCGCGTCACACTCTTATGCATGCATGCAACGATGATGATTATCATGATGAAGTAAAAAAGGTGAAGGAAAAGAAGAAGAAAAAAAAACGAGAAAACAGTTGAGGCAGACACGAGGAAAATCGTTGTACAGTAAACACGAGAGGAGAACAATGGCCATATAATCTTGGCGTTCTCTCGTGATTCTCTGCACCGTGAAGCTCGCACCACACACGCGCACACGTACGCATTCCTATGTAGATTTATGTGGATAAATTCACGAGCGGCCGCAGCGGCGGTGGCAACGAAAGGGCGTAGGTTGCTCGTTTTTTCCAAGGGAAATAATGCAAACGGGGGCCCCTCTTGTCGGTAGCTCTCGAGACGTGTACTGCATCAACGGATGAAACACAGACAATAAGCTCCGGAAGTCCGCGGCCTGCCCCCGCTAATTGCGACTGCAGCTTCACACGACCTCTCTGAGCGAACGAACCTCCGAGTACATACGCGTACACGTCTATTATTTTTCCTACCGTTCTTTGCTCCCGATGTTCCTTGAATGGTCGTTGTTGCATCGTTACTTCGTTCCGTACGCAAAACAGACCGACGATGATTCTCCCTGATGACTAACTAAAGTCGATTTGCAAAAACGCGTTCGAGCTGTATTTTTTCGCGGTACTCCCTCGTACCGGTGGACAGGGTCAGTCCGCCAGATGGCTGCGAGCTGCTCAGCCCCCTCACTCGTGTGATAAACTGCAGGGCTGTCGACAGCAACGCTTCAATGTACAAAATTAACTTGATTTTTTTTCATGTGCAGAAAACAAATTTCCGTCTTACTCGCCCTTACCATTGCGACGTTTGAATGTACTTGACATTGAACATGTATGTATTGGTCTCGTGTAACAGGATATTAGAGGTGAATGGAAAAATGGTCGTTGGGGCTGGTAGGAACGATCTCGCGCGACTTCTCGCCGTAGCACCGGACGCTGCACAAATCGTCGTTTTACGAAAGAGCGAATCCCTCGCCGCATTGCGCACACTGAGGTCCGACAATCTCAGGCTCACACACAGAATCGGCTATCTCGAGGAACAGGTTCGCGATCTTTTGGCACCGGCGAGGCCCGAAGTTACCGTCGTCGAGACACCACCACCACCACCACCATCAACGAATCGCCATGAACACGTTCAGGTATACCTACGGTCCTTCATCTTCTCGTACAAGCGAGCGAGTCAATTTTACGTTAAACCAAACAAAATTTTACACCATTTTGTCCATTCGATCATTTTATTGGATTATTTTTAACGAAACTAAGAAATTGGAAACTGTTTCAGGTTTTCCAAAAGGGTCCTCAAGTTACAGCGCTCGTTGCGAATTTACCCGGGCTAAATGTCCGAAGTTCCGCCGATCTCAGGCAGAGTTTGCCAACGTTGCGAAGTGGGCCTAGACAGCAGCAGTCCGATCATCAGGCGCGAGGATCGTTGCTTCGCGATTCTCGAGGCACCAAGGACTCGTCATCGCTCGACTTTTCCTCGGACGGCGGCACCAAGAACGCTCATCATCACAAATCACGCAGCAACAGACAACCGAATACGGGCGTTTCCGTTGCGAGCAACTTCCAACTTACCGGCTCGACCGCCAGCCTCGACTGTCAACAATCCCAGGCATACTTCCAGCAGCAGCAGCGAAGACGCTCGTCTCGCCTCGAATGTACGATGGAGCAGTTGAGGAAGACGCGAAAAAGCTCGCAGAGCCTGCAACCCTTGGAGTTCGATTCGGAGCCAACGTATTATCGGATGCAGGTAGACACACGCACGCACTCTGTTGCTTTCCCACAAAGATCGAAAATAATTTATGACAACAGCATTTAGCGCGGGTGGCATATGAACCTATGTTTCATGTGCATTGAATCGCCATAATAACAATTATCGACAAAATTCAATGATTTCTACGATGCGTTGATGTTGAATGTTTCCAGGACAATCAATCGCGCGCCTCCGAGTATTCGGAAGTTTCGTTAATTTACGGAAGCCACGAGACAAATTCGAAAGCACGTCCGGCCCCGCCTAAAAAGCCGCTACGCTTGTCGTTGCATCGCGCAGCGAGTCTGCAATCAATGGAGAGCGCGCTGCCGCCGCCGCCGCCCTCGCCCCAGCAGCAGCAGCACGAGAATCCGCGCAAGCCTACGAAGCGCAATCATCGGGGTGATCCACCGAGCGTCGACAAAAACGGGCGCATCGAGCCTGACGCGGCAGCCAACTATCGTAACAGTCGTAGCAATAGCAGTAACAGTAGCAACAACAACGGTAACAATAGCAATGGGAATACGGATTCGCAAACGAATAATCCACCGCAGCCACCTCCGAGAACACCCTCCAGAGCCGAATCATGCCAAAGTGCTTTGAGATGGCCCTCGCCCAAACCCCGACCTCATCTAACCTCGGTGCCTATGGAAAAATGGTGCTGAGAGATATTGTCATCGTTTCTAAGATCAATTCGTTTGAAAAACCCCAAAATACATTTATCATTTTTGTCTGCGAAAGTCGACAACTCGTGGCATCAGCAGCAGCGTGCCTGAAAACCCCAGTCGAAACGAGGATCTCTGTTTTCGAGAGGAAAAGTGAGGGTTCGTAATGAAGCGTACTCATGATCGTTACGAATGTACAAAGAGCTTAACCGCAATAGCACAGGTACAAAATAACACGAAAAATTTTCAAAAAAGAGACAAATTATTTTGTCCTCGCTGCTCGACAGAGACGAGCGAGTAGACCGTCCAACTGGAGGAGACTGTTAGTTCCCTCGACGATTCCCAAATGCGTCACGCCGATCTCCTGCGAACGAAGAGAAATATTTTGTCACGGCGCTACAGCGTCGATGGAGAATCCATAGAGCCTAGCGAAGCTCGAACGCGCCTCGCTAGGCGCCCGTTAATTTACCTTTATCATATCGAGCTTGAGCATTTCGTCGAGCTGCATACTTTTGCATACGCGAAATATATTGCCGATCAAATCCTCGGCGGAGTAACCCATGCTCCAGAGGGTCTGCATCGTGCGTTGAGCCGCGTTGAACTCATTCTCGCAACATTTCTCTAGCATTTCCTTGATAGCGAGTGGATGCGGCTGATCGCACACTTTAAATACATTGTCGTGATTGACGTGACCGAAACCATTGTGGGTCGACTGCAAATTGTTGAGAGCCTGTCTCATGTCGCCCTGGGCGGTGAAGACGATCGCCTCGAGACCATCGTCCGTGTAAGAAACCTAAATGATAGAGAGGAAATGTCATTTTTCGGAGCCGCCAAGCGCACTCTCTCCTGAATTTGCCAATCTCTGTACTCTTTTTTTGCTCATGTGCGCGCTTAATAAAGAGAAAAAAAAAAAAGATCGTCAACAGTTTACAATGGAGCTCTCTCGTTTTTCCTTATCAGCGAGGAAACACGACTGTTGGAGGGGGGGCACTCACGTTCTCTTCTCTGCACACTTGGATCACTTTGGCGAGTATCTGAGCATCGGTGAGTTTGCCGTAGCGCAACATCGCGCATCTCGATTGTATGGGTTCGATGATTTTTTCGCTGTTATTACAGGCGAGCGCGAATCTAGTAGTGTTGCTGTAAATTTCCATGGTGCGCCTCAGTGCCTGCTGAGCGCCGTCGGTCATGCTGTCCGCCTCGTCCAGGATTATTATTTTGTGCCTGTTAGGTGGCAGGTGCACCTAATTTCGGGATAGTTGATCTTTTTAAGTACAAGAAAGCGTTTGTTTCATAAAATGTACACGTGCGTCGAATTAAAATATCGTCGATGTATATTTGTCACGAATTTGAGATATTAGATATATCGAGAGGCCTCCGAGAGCTACAAATGTTTTGATTGCTATGTAAGGCTACAGAGGGCAAAATCTATTCACAAACGAATGGCATATGGATTTTACAATACGTTTGGATTATAAGCAAGAGAATGAGAGAGAGAGGGGAAAACCATGCCGAGAGACGTACCTTCTTTTGGGAGAACATCTTAATTTTGTTACGAACTACATCAATGCCTCTGTCGTTGGAGGCGTTGAGTTCGAGTACGGCGTCTTTGAAGGCCGGGCCCAGAAGTATACGCGCCAGGCACAGTACAGTCGTAGTTTTGCCAACGCCGGGTGGGCCGGCGATTATGATGTTCGGAGCATTGCCCATACGGGCGAAAAGCGAAAGTCTCTCGACGGTGTCCTCGTTGCCGACTATGTCGGAAAACACCCGAGGGCGGTACTTTTCTATCCTGCACTTTCGACAAGTACCGTCAACGCTATGGGTATGTTTTGTTTCGCCGATGGCTTGACATGTAATATTTTCAATTCAGCTAACTATTGATTATTCGTAGGTCAAGAATTTCGCGACGGTAGAGAAGACGTGTATTTTTTACACAACTATTAGCCTCCACAAGTGGAAGTGTTTACCGAATGTGTTATCTTTTTTGTATCAATGATATTTTTGCCAATAAAATACATGCTTCTGCGATAGTATTTGCTATTTGTGAAAAAAAAGATTCGCCGTTCTTTGTTGACGCAAAGCAAGCGTTGCCCATATAACCTCAATCGCGTACTTAAACGCATTGTCCTTCTTTTGTTGTTCGGTAAAGTGATTTGCAGTATATTGGCTTGGTACCTACCATGGTAAGTTGGCTGATTTCGTATATGTGTTGTCTTTCAAAGGTTTATCGCGGCTCGTCGACGGTGAAACTTCAATTTCCATAGATTCGTTGGCGATCTCGTCCCCTGCCATCTTTCAAACTTGTCCGTTATTTAGTTCTTTCAGTTCATTTGGCCCCATCGAACAAAGGTTGGCACTCGTGAAGTACACGCCGGTCATTCTGGGTCGATTGGTAAGCAACTTCAGTATGTACGCTGCCGCTCAAAAGTTTGGATACGCCAGTCGATATTTCGTGCCGCACGAACAGTAACATAGCTTCGTCAAAAAAAAAAAGATAACCAAATTTACCGAAGGGCGTTTTGAAGGGAACAAATTCAGCTTCATTTTGCATTTTTCAAATATTTTCATGATTTTTTTTTCCACCCAGTACGCACTTTTGTACGTGACTGTTTTTCGGCGTTTTCAACCATCGAGAATTGGGCGCATGACATGGAAAACTTTTTTGTCATGTTTATCCATGATAAACTTGAACGGGTTAGCAGTAGCTCCATTTTCGTTTTTTTTTTTTTTTCATTTACGTATGATTTTTTTCGCAAAGTTATTTCATTTTTGGCGAAAAAAGACAAATTTTGGAAAGTACAACGTAACCCGAGTATAATAGGGTTTAAGAGGAAATGTCAGAGATGTAAAAAGTTGCGTAAGTTTATACTATATCGCCTGGAATTATTTCAAAATTTTCGTCTGAGATTTTTAAAATTATTTATGCTCTTTTAATTTTCATTTTTAAATTCGTTTAATTTTTTCAGAATTTGTTTCTAAATTTTTTTTTGCCAAACCATGGAGAATCGTCCGAACAATTGATTGGTGTATCTCGAAAATTCTTCAGTTAGAGACAAAATATCAAGAGGAGAATGTTTTTTTTTTTTGACGAAGCCATGTCATTTTTAATGCGGCAAGAAATATAGAGCGGTGTCCAAACTTTTGAGCGGCAGTGGACATCGGTAGATACAATTTTTCACTTCCTCTTAAGGAGGCTTTCGGGATTCGTACATGACCGAAATACGTTTTTTGTACGTCGAACACACGAAGCAACTAGTTTTTTTTTAAAAAAAACGTGCATTTGAAAACGAAAAATTCCGTTTCGTCGCAAATATCAACATCTATAAGCAGTGAAAGAGAATCGCGATTGCGCATTGCCGGTAGAAGGACGTTCTTTTCGAAGATACAAAGAAGATTAAGCGGATCAAATGATTGTGGTCGATCAATCACCTTAATGAAGGTAGTATTTTCAATGAAGATCAGACGATAGCTAACCTTTCCGTCTCAGGCGTGAATACCGTCCAGTAAGGCGGGAGCTCCTTCGTGACCGCGAATTGTAGTCAGATTGTGGGTGAATACTTCCAAGTTTCGTTTTTCTCGAGAATGCTCAGTGTAACCCATTTGACCGCGCGTTCTTTTTTTTCTTCCCCGTTTTATTTGAATTATTCGTTTATTTATTTATCGTTTTGATTTTTCCTCGTGTATAAATGTTGGCGCGTATGTATTTTTCGGTTTATTCATTTGGATGGATTGCTGGATTGGTTGAAAGAGCGTGTCGCTTTCCTCCGAAACATCTTTTGAATTCGCCCGTTACTTCGACTCGCCGCGCTACTGGCGCCACTCTTCGGCCAACAAGAACCACCAGAATTTTGTAACTCCGCAGCAGCTTCGTTTTGTCGATTCGAAAGGCTATTGGCCGAACGCTAGTAACTTTGTCAGTTTTTTTTCGCAGTTGGTGGCCGAAGTGCCGAATACATCAAGTACTTGATTTATTATTAATACACGCTGAGTGACGACATACATGACTATTTTAGCCATCGATATTTTCATCGTGTAGTCGTAAAAGGAGTAGTGTCGAGCAGCCGGGGAAACGTTGTCGCACAATTTGGCGAGGTTTTATCGAGAGAACGAAATGAAAAGAATAAAGCATCGAAGAAGCTGCTGCGCATTTTTAAATTGACATCGCGTCCGGATCAGCCATATTGTCTTCACCTCGCGTATTACCATTGTTTTCATTTTCACGAGAAACAAAAATAAAAGCTCCTCTCTGTCGTCGATGCCGCGTCGCGCTATCTTTCTTCCTTTTCTGGCCGATTTTACAAGTTTGCGGTGCGTGTGTCATCTTTTGCGTTCGCGTGACTTACGTGGGACACGTGTTTGAGCATCGTTTATACAAGAGATCTCTTTGTCTCTCTCTCTCTCTCTCGTGAGATGATTCACGTAGATGTGAGGTAATTACCTGAATTTCAGGTCGGAGTAGGACGAGAAGAAAAACATTCAAATTCCGTTGGAATTACCGCTGGCTGATAATATTTATTGACGAGACTATGTCAGATTCCTTGAATGTTTAGTGTGATTTTGTTACTGAACGTGTGCGCGTAAAATGGCCGAGAATCTTGGGAAGAGACCCTCCAAGGGAATCTTAAAAACGTCCAGTAGTTTTGACAGTCAGGAAGCACCGAGGTAAATACAAATTGCCTCCGTTGTATTAATTTTCATCATTTGTATATGAAATTATGTTTTAAAACTCGAAGAATATTCCTCAAAGTATGACGCAAAGCGACGAGCCAAACTTATGCTATTTCCATTAATTAATCATTATTCGCTCGATCCAAGGCCGAACAAAGAGACAAAGTGGGACGAGATGAACATCATAGCGACGCTCCATCCAGCCGAAAAGGATTACGGTCATATGAAAATAGACGAGCCAAAAACACCCTACAACTACGAGGGCGTGGGAAACGAGCACGAGCACGACGAGCTCGATTCTACCGTTATAGCGGAAAAGTGAGTCGTCTTTCTCCGTCCATTGAAATAACAACGAGAATAAGTGTCCGATAGCAGGATAGCCTATAATAATTGTCGTTTACCAGGCTGGCCAAAAGCAGCAAGCCCAAAATATTTGAAGAGTCGAGCGAAGAGGAGGAAGAGGAGACTCCCGAAGAGCGAGGCGAGTGGTCTCGTTATTTTTTCTTCACTCTGAAATGTAATATTGTCCCTAACGCTTTCTTGATGTTGACACTATAGAAAAGAGAAGAGCTTTCGAGGCAAAGAGGAAAGGACATTACAGAGAATGGGAGGCTGTGCAATTGGCGCGGAAAAAGCTTTTGGAGGAGGACGAAGAGGATGACGACGGTGACGACGGGGATGTCGAGGCTGATGAAGACGACGAGGAGGAGGACGACGACGAGTCTTTGGACAGCAACAATTCTGAGAATAACACCAAGTGCGTGCCATCTTGTGATAACGAAAGAAAGTCCGAGTCAAACTCGTCAAAATAGACACGCAACGTACGGATAGCGATTTTTTATTTTCCGCAATTATTGATTCAACGGCGTTGGTGGTTGTCCGTCGAGTGGGAATATTCGAGAGTAAAAACCGCAGCGATATGCCTTTATTTTTTCTTCCCGGTTTCGTGAGGATAGAACACACTTGTGATTTGCGCAGATTCCGAAAGTGACAATTTTTTTTTTTCGACAATTTGAATATACAATGTACAGAGAAGTAGCGCTATTCATAGACGATTTGCGGGACAATTGTATAGGTGTAAATGTTCATTTTCCAACTTGTATATGTCAACAGCCCATCCTCACACGTATATGTATAAGGAAAAAAGAGAGAGAGGGAGAAAAGGTAGCGTTTCCTATGTGATATTACGTTGTTGGGGGTTCGTCAATACGCGTCGTTAATAATGGCTTCCAATTGAATATCAACAGTCGGATAAACTATAGAAAGTTGTATCACTTTTGCAACGTATAAAAGTTGCGTAGTTCAGGGGAGCCCTTTGACAAAGTATGTCGTTCATAGCTGCTCAGTTTTGTTGCAAAAATCGCCAGAGGGAATGAGGAATCAATCAGTGGTCGATCGCAGCGTTTTTTCCGATCGCCCGAATTTTTTTTTTATTTAATGCTGGCTCCCGTGAAAAATGCGGTTTCGAATATTATTTTATGTAAATGTGATTTACAGCACACAATTATGCCCGTTACTCTATTGGATCGTTCCATTCGGGAAAAAGCCTATTTTACGTAATTTCTTTCAATTTCAATGATGAAAAGAACGTTCGGATTTTACGAAAGTATCAAATTTATTAATGACTACTCTCCGGTTTATATAACTCGCAAAGCACAAGGTTCGCCAACCAAAAATTTAATGCGATTTATGGAGTGACGCGTACAATATTCGTTGAAAATCATCGCAACGTTTGATTACTTGTGTCGTTGATTCATGCTCGTTGAGTGAATTATTTTTTCCCTCCGATTTCGCAGCGAGTGCTCGATAGAAACGACTCTTCCAATATTTCTTTCACTCGCCACGTTGCCAACAACAATGATGGGATTGGTTTGTCATTCGTTCCGATTGAATGCACGCGTAAAAGGGGCAAAGAAAGAAAATCGTGAAAATCCGCTGTCATAGAGTTTAATGGAATAGTAGGGGTAGGTCATCGTGCTATATATATTGTAAGAAAGGAGAAAGAGCATCATGGAAAAACGACGAAATTACGAAATATTTTAGGAGGCGCTTTTTTTATTCATCAAGGAAAGAACGTTTGAAAATTGCAGAACGTTGCTTGGTAACAATACAGTCCTATTTACAGATGTTCGAGCCTAAACAAATGCAAGAGCGGATGCTTCTAAATTATGACATGGATATTGAAGAATACAAAAAGCAGCTTCGTCGAAACAATATGTTTCGGGCTACGGGAAACGAGAGGATTTCATGGCATCTGTTCTTGGAGATTTTTCAAACGTTTTTCCCAAGCAAACAAATACAGCTTACGTTTTTGTTAAGGGCAGCAATTTTTGGCAACGCGTTGGATGATAATCCAGCCGCGAGTGTCATGGTGACGATACTCGTACCCAAAAACGGACACACACACACACACACACACACACATATATATATATATACTCTTGAAAACATAAAAAGCAGGAAATATAGTAGGGGCAATGAAAATAATATTTAACAAATCGATGTACGCGTTTCACGTATGAAATGTTTAGCAGGAAAAAGGACTTTGACGCGAAGAAGAGGGAAAAGCCAAAAGCAGCATACGGTTGTGCCGCGTGCGCGGCTTTTACCCCGTCCCGCAAGAAATCTGGTCATTAAAAGAAGAAAGAGGGAGAGTAGAAAAAACGAAAATGAAAATAGAGAAGAACATTATAGTCATCGTTGTCAACCGAGAGAGCGGGGGAGACAGTGAGTAAAACGGGGAAAGAGTGGATCATATGTAAAGAAAAAATAGAAACGCATAAACGAGAAAAGTCATTGGTATCGATTACATCGATAGTATTTGGTGTAGTGTTTGGAAAAATTGCCGTCCCTCAATTCATAGGATGAAATTTTTCGTGTATTTATAGTACTGGGAAAAAAAGAACATCGTTATGGAGATTTCATAGAACGTCAATATATTATTTATTATCGGCCTATCGAACAATGTTCCCATAATCGTTATTATAATTTTTTTCATAAAATTTCGACGATTATTAATGTAGATGAGAAATTTACGAGATGTAACATGTTGTGAGTAACAAGTTCAAAGGAAAGCGAGTATAAAATGCATTAGCTTCGAACTACGGCTGTCTCCATCCATAGAGGTAGAGGGGTTGAGGAAAGCCAGTTTGAGGTTGACTGACACCGTTTAAAAGTATAAATTATAATACGTAATGAATGATATATATATATATATAGTACGATACGTGTTTATAGAGGGTGCTTTGCTTCAATCCTTCCTACGCGTTTGTGTCTGAAATTGTCAGTCGAACGCGGATTTTGCGTTAAAAAAGTAAAAAAAAATATTTCAATACGGCACAACCCGCATAACATTTCGAACTGTTCGTTGGTAGTGAGCGTTGCGAAGCTCGATTTAGTCTTCTGATAAAGGAATATTTGCATAGTATTTTTGTTTATTGCGGATGTATGCCAATCGAGCACAAATTATCGACAATGTCGAGTTTACAAGGATACCCTCTGTATGCGTATGCTTGTATTTCAAATATGAACTATTGTGGCTGAAAAAATAATAGATTTTCAGAGTATATCTTTTGAGTAAGAAATAAAACCGTTGAGTGAACAATCCGATGTTTTCTCCTTTTCCTTTTTTTGTTTTTGTTTTTTCTTTCTTTCACTATGAAGAACATTTGTCATATTTGTTTTAGCAATTTTTGTATCCGTGATTGAGCAAACGGGGCGAAAGATAAATAGTACGGAAGCTCTATTGTTGCGACCCTTAAGAAAAACATTGCTTCCGAAGTAATCGATTTTTCACATTTTAGAGGCATATATACAGGGTGTCCCAAAACTCAACGATAATCTGAGACCGGATGAAAGGCCAAGTTATACCAGTTCTGGGAAAAATATAAAAAAATCCATATCACTCAGTTCAGCGATAATAGACATTTAAAAAAAAAAGTTGAAATTCGACACCCTTGGTCGCATTTTCAAGTCCTGTGATCACCAATGTCACAATTTCGCTGTGATTTTTTTAATTTTGTGATCTTCATTAACGATGCTATTAATCGCAACTACAAATTAATGCAAAAAACATTGTTAATTTAATAAAATAAGTTAAGTTTTAGTGAGTCATGGTTCACAAAAATATTGTTACTTAACTTTGACACTTGATTTTGAAAAAAAAAATGTACTACACTACCCTTGGCAAGTTATTTCAAAAGATGGCGCATTTAATCAAGATTTCAAAATGGTGCAACACTTGCCACTTTTCTTTTTTTGGGTAAAGAGGTTAAGGGGGGGGGGGGGGGGGGGGGGGGGGGGGTGGGTAAAGAGGTAAATGAGTCAGTTAATAACCAATTTTTATTGTAAAAAACATATGTTTTTTACAATAAAAATTGGTTATCAACTGACTCAATTACCTCTTTACTAAAAATAATAATTTTATTTCAGACCAGAAACAAAAAATAACAAATTTTAGTAACAAAAATTCCTAATGTTGAGTTGTTCAAAATGAGCTCAATTTGAAAAAAATAAGAAATAAAATTTTTAATGGCAAGAAAAGTGGCAAGTGTTGCACCATTTTGAAATCTTGATTAAATGCGCCATCTTTTGAAATAACTTGCCAAGGGTAGTGTAGTACATTTTTTTTTCAAAATCAAGTGTCAAAGTTAAGTAACAATATTTTTGTGAACCATGACTCACTAAAACTTAACTTATTTTATTAAATTAACAATGTTTTTTGCATTAATTTGTAGTTGCAATTAATAGCATCGTTATTGAAGATCACGAAATTAAAAAAATCACAGCGAAATTGTGACATTGGTGATCACAGGACTTGAAAATGCGACCAAGGGTGTCGAATTTCAACTTTTTTTAAAAAATGTCTATTATTGCTGAACTGAGTGATATGGATTTTTTTTTATTTTTCCCAGAACTGGTATAACTTGGCCTTTCATCCGGTCTCAGATTATCGTTGAGTTTTGGGACACCCTGTATATTATTTTGAAATGACCTCGCAATGTTTCACGTGTAATACGGAGGCAAGGCAATGCAAAACTGAAGGCTACGTTTTTTGTTTGTTTGTTTTTATATATTTTATCATTTATATTTTCTTCATTAGTTTTCTCAACTTTCCCTCGATGTTTAGAGAGCCAAAACAAATGAAAAATGCAACGTATACCGTGATTCGTGTCAATTTGACTCATCGTTACTCGCACCGTTAAGGGGCTATACCAGTGTGACACTCTCAAAAAATCATTTTTTTTTTGTTGCCCTTTTCGACAGTCTATTGTATGGGCCAGGTACATCTGGCTAGCAGTTTTTATGGCGAATATCATTTTATCTTGTAAAAATCGATAGTTAAATCATTAAACGCGTTTTTCTCGAAATAAGATTGTTCAAATTTCCTAACATTGTCACTCAAAGAGCAATTATCCGATTGACTTGAAATTTGAACTGCGTACTCTTGAATATATTTATTCTACAATGACGTAGGATATGTTTGATTAGATGAAAATTGACGATTTGGTATTGAAAAAAACGACCATTTTATAGGCAAAGAAAACCGACTTTTTTTCTCATAACTACGCCATTTTGTTAGATGTTGATATTTTTCGAAAATCCTACGTACAGGAAATACCTTCCAGTTAAACGACATTATTTCCTTTTTCGGTTTCAGCTACTCAATCGGTCGGAATCATGTCAGCAGTGGAGGAACCGCATAAGTCGCTCGGATCTCAATATTTTTCTATGAAAAAAATTATTTAATATAGGTCAAATATAGCCAAATGTAATCTTAATTTTCCGAAACATTTGCTTGGGTACTTTTCTTCCAAAAAAATTCCCGAAAATCACCCAAATTTTCAGCGTTCACACTGGTATAGTCCCTTAAATCGCGTATTTTATTTTCTATTTCTGTTCAATAGCGAGATAATAAAATGCCAGTACTCGGAACGATGGCAACAAGTGGGGCTCGCGTCTCGCAGTTGCCTCGGCACAAATTTCCGGAAAATCCATCGGTCTGTGAGCGGGAGATATCTCGTTTCGTGGCTACCTCTCTCTCTCTCTTTCTCTCCCCCCTCTCCCCCCTCTCCCCCTCTCTCTCTCACTCTCTCTCTCTCGTTGGCTCGGTTCCTGCTCTTCTTGTCGGTTTCTTGTCTCGGTTTCTTGCCTCGGTTTCTTGCTCTTTTTGTCGCGTGCACAAAATGTGATTTTTGATAACGTGTTTGTTCATCGTCCAGTGATTAACACAGAAGATCGCCGATGTCTTGAATTCCGGATGAAACGAGTTTAAAAATTGCATCTAAGTTTCACATAGTGTCATTTGTGAAATAGGAAATAATCGCGTCGCAAGCCGACACGCTTCCTTCTTACACAGAGATAAGATGAAACTGCACGCAAAAAAATGATAATGGCGATAAGAATGAGAGAAAAAAAAAAGGAAAACGAAAACAACGGAGTTCCGAGTGCACATTAACGTCTGATATTTTTTTTATTATCATAATGAAGTTTATATAACGAAGCGGGGACTCGAGAACGGCTGCGACCACGCTAACCGGTTATGTCTTCGGCAAATAACTCGCGCGTATAGGAAAAATCAGATGAGCGAAGGATCGAGGCAGCAAATCATGGTAAAAGCAGAATCAATCACTACCAATCAATAATACGTTCGATCGTTTTGAAGCAAGCGTCTATTTTCATTATTTTGTCCTCCCCCTCGAGGCCGTTTTTTCCCCCTGATAAAAAATCTTTGTATACAAATAACGAATGATAAAAAAAAACTTGACGCTCGAATAGCCGAATATCGGACGACTTTTTAACAGTCAAGAGTGTCGGCACCGGTCGTCTAGTCGGCATTTGAAAGGCTCGGTACTCTAAGCGCGATAATAAGAGGTAGTTTAAGTGCAATTATCAACGAGCAAGCATTTGAACAAGTGTACTCGTATCGTCAAGTAAATGAAAATACTTTGGAAAGCATCAGCAAGTGTCTCCTCGTCGCGTGCAGGTATGTCAAAGAGAGGCAAGTATTCTCCGGATTCCCGCATGGAAAAATCGAATTGGCAATAATTGTGGTATTACTGTCGCACAACAATATGAAAAAAGACGTGTGCTGCTGAAATGATGATAATTTGTGGCGGGCTGGCTACTTATCCGAGGTACGGACGATGTACATTAATGACGAGCACGGTAATGCTATCCAGTTATATTGTTTCGCTCCGGGCTTATTATTTTTGCAGTTATCCGAGCACAGCTGATCGCGCCCGCATTTATCGGGAGGTATATTTTTTTCAAATTTCACCCACGATTTTCTTCCTTTCGCCGTTAAAATATTTTTTCGACTGAATTTTTGTTTTTGACCGAATTCCGAGTTCACTTTATGTGTGTATATATATATTACGATATATTTATGGGCTCTTGTGAATTAACGATTGGACATATTTTTTGGCAGCTTTGAAAAATATAACAATAATTTCGAGCCCACCCACGATCGGTGTAAATTGGAGCGACCTACTTAAATTTCGATGCTCACTTTTGGGGATCGCAACGATTGGTCTTTCTATCCCTCTTCTTTTTCGCGTTGACATTTTTTTCGTCGATTGTAAGTCCGACGGGGGGCCGTTTTTGCAAGTCGAATTCCACATAAGTAGCTTTTATCGACGATCCCTACGAGCCGCAGATTACCTCGCGACTGACCAATCCGCGGATTGCATACGATGAGCTTGATAAGACTGAACACGTTCGCCTCTTTTCGAGCTCGCTCTATTGTATTAGCGTGTCTCATGTAGGCGTTGGTAATCGTTCCTCAACCGTCTCACTGCGTTACTTTCCAAGTAAGTCATTAACATATATTATCGTGTCGATTCGGTGATTAGTCGGTCCATTGTGCCCGATTATTTCGTTGCATATGTGTCCTTTGTACGGAAGAGCTTGAGTAGCTTGCAAAGAGAAGTTTGCCAGCTTTCTTCGTCTTGTTCGCTCGATTATTTTAACGAACGAAAGCTATTACGCAATGACACTCGCACGCCAAGTTTTCGTCACCTCGGAGTACTACAACTTGGCGCGCTCGGGATTTCATTTTTATTTTCGCTGGATTTTTTCGAAGCCGTCCCGGCGAAGAGCCTTTGATGAAATAGATTTTTAAATAAATCCAACAATAACCGTTATTTTTCCAATATTCTTCACTCGTAAATTTCGATAAATATTCAATTTTATAATATAAAAAAAAGAACGAGACATGTTGATACGTCGTAAAAATTTCATTAGTTTCTTCATCCTTACTGATGAGTTGTGTGCTCGAAAAAAAATTCATTTCCAGCATCCTCGTGTATATGTATACTCGTCAGCCTCTCGCTTTTTGAGTCCTTGGCATCGGAACGCTACAGCGTCACTTGACGTTTAAAAAGTAGCGCCGGCTGGTCTTTATTTCAATTTACTTTCACGCCCAACACTCTCAAATATAGTACGTATTCTTGCTGCGACTACGTACACAGAGAAACGAAAAGTGCAATAACTTGTGTATATTTTTTTAAATTTCATCCAGTTCGTGAAATATCCAACGAACCGGTTGAAATTCAGATAAAGTATATGTTTGCCAGTTATCGATCTATTTTGCTACATTTGCAAGCGACAATGTCACTTCTTATCTACTCTCGCAGTCCTCAAAATGATTGATCGCATCTCTCTCGCGATACGCGTAATCGTACCTCAGTGAGCGCTGTTATTTTATTTTCATCGTCAAACACGACCTTGGTTCGAATAAATTTTCGACTAATCTCGATTGTAAGATATCCGGGGTGGGGGGGGGGGGGGGGGGGGGGGGAAGCTACAATTTCTTGTCTACCGCTGTCGCAAACTCGCGACTCACAAATTTCGACGACAGCTATATAATCAAGTACGTACGTATGATGCCAATAAAATCCGACGTTTTTATCCGCACACGTGAAATCCTCGGGCATACGGCCTATCGTGACGAGATGTAGAATTTGAAAATTTTCGCGCCATCGAGTATCCGAGTCCTTGGGATGGTCGGACCGCGATTAAATGTCGACCGATGGGCGACAATATTATCACACTCAGTTCTCGGATTGACGTTTTTTGTTGTTGTTGTTGTTGCACAGACACAGGAGAATGAACATTCGGAGCTTGCCCCCCGAATTAAGGGCTGTCGCTAGGAGAGAATTGAACGAGGAGGATGAGGAAGACGGAGGGCTCGCTGAGGATATTCGATACATCGACCAGTGGTTGGATAAACAGCGCCACATTGTCGCGAGAAGGGACCCTCAATGGATCGCAAGTTTTTTGCGCGGTTGCAAGCACAGCTTGGAGAGAACGAAAGAGAAACTCGATGCTTATTACACGATAAGAACTCATTTGCCAGAAATATTCATGGACCGCGATCCTGAGAAGCCTAAAATCAAACAACTGCTCGGTTTAGGGTTCGTATGTATTTTTAGTTCAATTACGAGTGTGTATTGAACACTTGTGTGTCAAACGAAACTGCATGGGAAGATGGGCTTTTTGAAAAATACCTCTCGATGTTTACTATGAATTTGTTTTAGTACTTACTTGCCACTGCCATTTGGGGCAAACTCGGAGAGTCCCCGAGTTATACTGGTTCGCGGAGCGATATGGAATCCGAAGGAGTATACCTTTATGGATGTGCTGGTAACCTTCTTTATGATAATGGATGTCCTGTTGCTCGAGGACGATCGGTTCGTTGATTTGTCTCGTTTTCTTTTATTCCTTCGTTTTTGTTGTCCTTTTCGCACATCAATATGTATTATTCTCGTGTATGTCGCGAGTCTTGCTGTAATTCTTTCCGCTGCGAGTTTTATTTGTGCGCGCGTCGTATCAAAATATTTACGAAGAAAAGAAACATCATTGCAATGCGATATCCTTGTCGCGCGGCAAGGTTGAACGTAGCAGGACAGGACACCGTGCTAGATCTGTCCGGAAGTCGTCTCGAGCACGCTAGTCAATTCACTCCCGCCGTCATCAAGAAAGCCGTCACTTGCTTTCAGGTATACATGTCATTTTAACGCTTTATTCACATCGTTAGAATAAATAGAAATAAAATCATACCGATAAGGAACGTGTCACTTTGGTCACCTCTTTCGACTTTGTTTTTCTTCCATCTCGCGTGTATCGTAGAGCGTCGAAAACTTTTGGATACGTTTTTTTGTTATCGTCGGAAATATTATTTTTCCCCTCAAAGTGCGAACAAAGGTTTGGATTTCTAATACTTTTTCCTTTCCGAATCGATATCGTAGTATTCTCATATACTCGCACCATTCGTTTCTCTCGAGATCGCTCCTGTTTCAGTGACACAAGCTTACGAGAGGGTTTTAAAGGGTTCTTGTAGACTCGGAGAATGCCGTTGGATTCGTCCCAATATCGAAATTGCTTTTCCCGAAAAATTCACTTAAAAAAGCGGCACGGCTATAATCGAGGGCCGGAAAATCGTGGGAGCTCGATGAAACGAACGGATTTTTTTTTTTACAAATCCAAAACTACCGCGTTAAGGTATTCCTTTCACGAACCCAAATATTTTACACTTAACTGATTTTCGTCTATAATGAAGTAAAAATACATCCCAGTATACTGGTAAAATTTCAAGCCAAGTTACCGAACCTTTAACGAAAAATTACGGCCCTAAAAATCGTCTCACTTATACGGCGCTTTATGGACATGTCACGCTGGCCACATGTCTTTCTAATAATTTATACACTAAATAACTCTAGATGCCTAATACAAACTGCTCACAGGTGTAAAAAAGTCTAAAGATTCCGTAACAACAATAAAAACAGAGGGTCACCGAACGTTTAAAGAAAATATTAATGTTAAAACTTGGAAAAGTGTGGTTAGCAGAAGAATTTTTGTAGCCGTGACGTTTCAAATAAATGTAAAAATGTCTCAATCTACTAAATTTCCGCGAATTTTGTTATTCTAGTTTATCGTTGTGTATAATAATCCATTATAATTTGTTTTTTTTATTAAGCGCAATTGTAATTTACCGACGATTCAGAAGGCCCTGCTTATGCCCCCACAAAATACGGCCCTCCGCGAAAGGAATACCTTAAGCACAAATTGGATCAAGTCGAGAAACTTTTTTTTTTCCAAGGTGCGAAAAAATGTTGGATAAAATTTCTTTGTCCAAGTCCATATCGACGTATTTTTACCATCTGATTACGAATTCATCATTTACTTCCCCAAAACCCCCAATTTCTATTATAAATCCTCCAATGAGTGTGGAGCTTGCTATTCGGAAAAAAATGCAAAAATACGTATCCGACCAAGTGACGTTGCTCGTGCGAGAAAAATGAAGCACCAGGAAAAGAGTAGACGATATATTGTTACATTTCTGGACGTAAGATGTCTGTTACATTTTCCCACAGGATGCCTATCCGATGAGGACCAAGAGTTTGCACTTCATAAACGCCCCGTCGACGTTCGACGCGATATTCTCGATATTCAAGAGATTCATGTCCAACAAACTGAGAGAGAGGGTGAGAAAAGGGAGATTTGGAAGATCGACTGCAGAGCTTGTGGGGAAAAAAAATGATTTCACGTTCGCATTTGCAGATTATGGTCCACAATAATCCGAATGATTTGTACAAATACATACCGCAGAGAGTTTTACCTTCGAATTACGGTGGCGAAGGACCCTCGATCGCGGTCCTAACGAGTGAGTGCCGAAATCAAACTACTTCCCAAAGCACCGCTATAGCAGCGAAAAAAAACGTCAAATAATTGTGCCTCTCACCCGCATATCTCAAAAAAGCTCAAATTCTATGGAAATGGAAAAGCAAAGAAAGAAACATCGTACGTTGTATTTTCAGAGGACTGGAAGAAGAAGGTGATGGATAGACGAGAGTGGTTCCGCGAGGACGAGAAATATCGCGTTAACGAGTCCATGAGAAGTGGTAAACCGATTTCCGGAATGGACCTGTTTGGTGTCGATGGTAGCTTCAAGCGACTCAACATTGATTGAGCACGCTCTATGTGTCCGTTTGTGTGGTTCGTCGCTGGAAACGTATTTTTTTCCTCGCCATTTAATGAGAATTAAAAATTATTATCCGCCCTCAAAGGTTTGCCGCGCCGTATGATTTATTGATAAACATACGAGTTTGTGATATCGACGTATCGCATAAAAAAACATTACCAATAGTTGAGGAGAATTATACATACATTTGATAGAGAAACTGGCAGGTGTAGCTCTTTGAATTATTTATTTTTCACATAATCCATTCGATTGTAAATAAAATAGCCTTTTCATTGATTGCATACGAAAAGAGCCGACCGATAGCTTTGCGGCCAAAGGAATTTCAGATGTTTCAAAGTTATGTAAGGAGAACCGGTCCAAGCTGGCCGACTAACGAATTATCATTATTTTTCCCAAGTGATTTTTACGATACGTTCATTACAGTGGAATTGCTCAAGCTCTCTTTTTCGAAACCTCTATTCTTCTCGGTTTGTTCACATATTCGGTAAATTTTTCATGTCCCAGACGTTGAACGAGCATCGAGAGGCGTTTTTTTTTCTTTTCTTCAAATATGGAAAGAATTTTAATACTGGCAAAAGTGATGGCTTTGAGGCTAGTCCCTGAAATTTCGAACGTGCTTTCTAGTACGAATTCGGTGGTCGATCTGCAGTGTTCTCTCGTAGGCAAAACGTGTTGTGGATGTTCCATCGTGTTGGCGCGCGTCCTTGTCCTCTCTCTCCCCCCCCTTCAGCTCCCTTTTCGTCGCAGTTACCGCTTCCGAGGAGTACGAGGGTATTTTTGTGCGAGAAACCTGCGTGAACGTGTTGTTCGTCAAATGTAGCCACGTGTCTCGGAGATCGAATGAGGAAGGCAGGAAGGAAGGAAGGAAGGAAGGAAGGAAGGAATTGACGAGAGAAGCGAGAAGGAGAGAGCGAGGGATATATAGAGGTCGGGTGACTCGTCGTCGTCGTCGTCTTCGTCGTCGTCGCTTCGGCAAGATATTATTAAGGACGTGCCCGGAATTGTCGAATGGATAATGACATTATCGTTCCCCTGTGGCGACGCGATATCTCGAGAACGGCAAGTGGCTAGGCATCAAAATGAGGAATCTTCAAGTAGCGGAGATGAGATGCGGAGCGAAAGGGAGAGGGAGAAGAGATATTACGAGAGGGAAAGCTAGAAGGTAGATGTAGCAGCAGTCAGCACGTAAGAGCGAGATAAGTAGACGTGTATAAGCAGCGATCGTATCACACACTGCAATTTCATAGGCAACTGTCTCGTTATGTGTCAGAAGGAAGAAAGGGTGCATACGAGACGCGGGCCACACACGACTACGGGAGAGCCCAGCCCTTCGTATATTTTCTCATCAGAAACCGCGTGGCGTGTATAATAGACTTGATACTACATATATACAACTATCTACATAGGCATATGTATAGTGTATAGGATTGAAGAAAAGGGAGGAGCCCTACTCACGGTGTACCAAAGGCGAGAACCGTATTACGTATTCACAGCATACGCTTAACGCGAGTATTATGCTCAAGTCATCAAAGTTGGTCCATTTGAGAGTGTCGTGTATTGGCTCGAGAGAATGAGACAACCAACGCTCTAATTGTAAGAAATTTACACGCGAAATCGATGTACCTCATTTGTTTGACTTTTCTCACCGATTTTTCAAGTACAAGCCCCTCGGAGCACTTTTACTTCCAGAGTCACAGCAGTCGATACAATATTCGCCAACACGCAAACCATTTCAATCGAGATCATTTGTGAATATTTAAAACATACACCGTTTACAGTTTTATTACAAGTGGAGATGATGGAGAGACGTTGATTTTCGTGCGTCTGTCTGTGTGTGTGTGTGTGTGTGTGTGTGTGTGTGTGTGTGTGTGTGCGCGCGCGCGTGCGTGTGTGTGTGTGTGTGTGCGCGTGCGTGTGTGTGTGTGCGTGTGTGTGCGCGCGCGTGCGTGCGTGTGCGTCTGTGTGTGTGTGTGTGTGTGTGTGTGTGTGTGTGTGCGCGCGCGCGTGCGCGTGCGCGTGTGTGTGCGCGCGTGTGTGTGCGCGTGTGCGTGTGTCTGTGTGTGTGTGTGTGTGTGTGTGTGTGTGTGTGTGTGTGTGTGTGTGTGTGTGTGTGTGTCTGTGTGTGTGTGTATGCGTGCGTGTGCGTGTGCGTGTGCGTGCGTGCGTGCGTGTGTGTGTGTGTGCGTGCGTGTGTGCGTGCGTGCGTGTGCGTGTGCGGGCGTGTGTGTGTGTGTGTGTGTGTGTGTGTGTGTGTGTGTGTGGGTGTGTGTGTGAAGCGATCGCGTGTACATCGCTTGCAGCGACACGTTGGAATGCAGTTCTGACATAATGACCATTGAGAACCGACTCGATGGGAATCATTTGCCAACATCAGCAACGAACGTTTTTTACATGTAGAGCGAATTCGTGCGACAAACCTATAAACGAGACTGTATCGGAAAGTTTCTGCCGCGCGTGTACGGGACTTTCCATTCACGCGTTCAAAATCAACCCTCAAAAATTCCCCCCCCCCCCCTTCCCTCCACCCGTCTTCGCGAGAGGTATTTGCCGTTTGTTTCAGATCATTATTAACGTGTTGGATTTTTTGAAATAAGCAAAGTATATAACTGATGGAATTCGAGATGATGCCCCGGTAAACTGAGACTGCCAATTCCTTTGCATGGAAGGCCTTGTATTTACGTGCGCGCGCACGCGGACACACACGCACATATGTATTTCCATTCAACTACGGTCGATCGTCAATCATTTGTATTCTCTCGAACGATGCCAGAGAAAATAAATTCCCGCGGAATTCCTTTCCAATCTCATCCTCTTCCGAGTTTGTAATTTTTCAAAACAGTTAATAATACCCCAGGATTATGTACGATGTTCAGCGTACGAAGAAAAACATACATTTCTCGATTCCGGCTACGTGAAAATAGTGTATGCAAATAATAATTAAATAAATAAGCATATCGTTGGAAAGAATTTCGAGAGGTGGAAAAAGATGCATTTGATTTAAGGGAAAGAATCGCACTATTTACGATCGCCATAAAGATTTTTCTACATAGGTAATTACGGAAATTCCGATATTACACGATACAGCGAAATATATTCGTCGTCTCTCTTGAGTGGATATTTTCGACGAAACAAAATCATGTACTTTTTACAAGGCTTTGTTTTTTCTTATTGCAATTAAATCGTCCGTAGTACGCGGCCTTGCACAGTTTTGCGACTAATCGCCATGCGGGAGAGGTATTTGAAATTATGGTCGTCGTAATCGCGTCGCGTTGCACGTGATTGGCCAGTTTCGGAAGTCAACGCGAAGGTCTTCCGTGACACATGGAAAGGATGGATGGATGCACGTATTTCGTAAATCGAGGGACGATCAAGCCGGAAGAAACGGCCAAGTGCTATGCTCGCCGCGAGGAACCGCGGCGGCGCTTTACGCATTGTAGGTATATCGAATACTCGCGATCTACACGCGAAGAAGCGTGTTTGGAATTTCAGCGGCGTATAGTCGATATCCATGTACCTGTATACCTGCACTAGCTCAATGTTAAACAAATGTAGCGTTCGTCTGCGTTTGATCCAAGTTGGCGTGAAAACGGCCCTCGCGCCTGTGGTTACAAGTCCAGTCGAGATATTAGGTGTACAAATAAGTTTTAGGACACTTCGATTTTGTATCATAACAGCTATTCTAAATTAATTCAAAGGTCCCGCTCACTTATCATAGATGGCGCTTGATATGTAGTATCGAAACGTAAAGGAGTCATAAACATAACCTATAAATTCTGTAAATTAAACATGCAGACCGATACGCTATTTATTAGACACTGCATTCGCTATGAATTCCATCAAGGAAAAAGTGTTAGGAAAGCGTGTGAATCGATATGTTCTGTTTTTGGAGACAACATTGTATCTAAAAGTACATGTGAGTATTGGTATAAGCGATTCAAAGAAGGTGATTGCGACGTTAGTGACCGTGAACGCACGGGGCCTCCTGTAAAGGTGGACGATCAGGAACTGCAAGCGTTGCTGGATGAAAACTCTTGTCAGACGGAGAAACAACTTTCGGAACAGCTTGGAGTAACTCAACAAACTGTTTCTTATCGTTTAAAAGCAATGGGTAAGATTCGAAAAGGAACAAAGTGGGTACCACACTTTCTGACTCAAGAAAATAAAAACAGCCGTCTTAACATTTGTGCGAGTCTTTACAACAAGCAACATAGAAAGTCTTTCTTGTGGAAAAGTGGATTTATTTTGATAATCCGAAACGCAAATATCATTGGGTTGACCCCGGCGAGCCGACAACATCCACGCCAAAGCGCAATATTCATTGTAACAAAGTCATGCTGTGCATATGGTGGGATATGAAAAGCGTACTGTATTATGAACTTCTCAAACCTGGTCAAACAGTTACTACCGATCGCTATTGTCATCAATTGATGCAAGTGAATCAAGAAATTGAGAAGAAACGTCCATTTTCTGGTAAAGGAAAACGTCCAGTAAAACTGCTCCATGACAACGCGCGGCCTCATGTGGGTAAACCGGTCAAGGATACGTTACTAGCACTTGGATGGGAAGCTGTACCACACCCGGCGTATTCACCAGACTTAGCCCCATCCGATTATCATTTATTCCGGAAAATGCAGAACGATTTGTCTGACGTGCGATTCAAAACATTTGAAGAAGTGGAAAAATGGGTCGCTAAATTTCTCACCTCGCAAGACGAAAGTTTCTTTGCGAAAGGCATCCGCGAGTTACCTGAGAGATGGCTGAAGGTCATTCAGTGCGATGGAGATTACTTCGATGAATAACTGTGTTTTACTTCTTTTTTAATAAATCTTGATTTTTTTGAAAACTGTCCTAAAACATATTTGTACACCTAATAGGTCTAAAATTCGATTAACCTGGAATTAATTCCGGGCTTCGATTTTCTTTTTTTATACTGGGGGGTGGGTGGGTGGTAGTGTAAATCTCGATTTTCGGGAAAATCCCCCTGGTGCGTTCGCCGCCATCTTGATTTAAAGAGGGATTTTTTTTGTTTTTCGAATAACTCGCTTATTTTCAACCTTAGAGTGAAAATGATCATATCAAAAGTTGTGGAAAATGTATTTCCCCACAAGTTTGGTGATTATAGTTTTTACCCTAGGATCGATATTTATAGAGTTACACTGCAAATAGGGGTAAAAAACGTATTTTTGTTAATTATCTCGTTTATTATCAAGTTTCTTGTAAAAATAGTAATATATAATCACGTAGGCAATTTTATTTCCTTCAACTTTGGTTATTAGCATTTTTTCTCTCGGATCAATATTTTCAGACTTATACTTAATTGAGGGGTGAACTTTTTTTTATGTTTAGTTATTTCGTTTATTATCAAGTTTATCGTAAAAATGGTAATAAATAATCGGGTAGGAAATTTTATGTTCTTCAACTTTCGTTAGTACCATTTTTACCCTACGATCAATATTTTAGGAGTTATAATTAAAATAGGGGTGTAATTTTTTCATTTTTTTTCTTCAATTTATTATCGAATTTGTTATAAAAATAGTGATGGACAACCGTACGTAATTCAAATTTCTGCGACTTTGGCTGTGTTCTCTCGTCGCAAAGAGCCATTCCAGCAAGTAGAAACGTGTGGATTTTAACACCTGATTAGTTCTTTTAACTTGAAAGTTACGTCAAATTCGGTCAAGTTAATCAAAAGTTCGGATAATCGAAACGTAGGTTTTTTGGGACGAGATCATCAACAACACCTTTTTACATAAAAACAGTACATACATATATATTAAAATTTGGCATACATTTTAACGTGGAAATATACATATATGTGTGTATTTTAAACACCTGAAAAAAGTCTAATGCCTTTTTAAATATTTTAAAAATAAAATCGTCCGTTTTTAATTGACGAACGGCTCTAATGCGTTTTTGAGCAGCTAAGTCTCGCAGCCGTTTGAGAAGGAGAAGATGCGTTGGGTTGCTCATTGTTGCTCACGGTAGCAGCGAGCAACAATGTATCTTTCGCGCCAACATTCGGATAATTGAGCGTTCGGATAATTGAGGGGTGGGATGATCGAGGTTCGGATAATCGAGGTTCTACTGTATATTTGTTTTCCCGCACCTTCATTACAACTCAAAATATTGATCGTAGGGTAAAAATGGTAATAAACAAAGTTGAAGCAAATAAAATTCCCTACCTGATTATCCATTACCATTTTTACCATAAACTTGATAATAAACGAAATAACTGAACATAAACAAAAAGTTCACCCCTAAATGAAGTATAAGTCCAAAAATATTGATCCTAGGGTAAAAATGCTAATAACAAAAATTGAAGGAAATCAAATTCCCTACCTGACTAGACCTGACCATTTTGACGATAAACTTGATAATAAACGAAATAACTGAATATAAATAAAAAGTTCACCCCTAAATTAAGTATAAGTCCAAAAATATTGATCCTAGGGTAAAAATGGTACTGACCGAAGTTGAAGAAAATAAAATTTGCTACCCGATTACTTCTTACGATTTTTACGATAAACTTGATAATAAACGATATAACTGAACATAAATAAAAGTTCACCCCTAAATTAAGTATAAGTCCGAAAATATTGATCCGAGGGTAAAAATGCTAACAACCAAAGTTGGAGGAAATAAAATTTCCTATGTGATTATTTATTACCATTTTTACAATAAACTTGATAATAAACGAGATAAGTTTAAAAAAACGTTCCTTAACCACTTTTAGCAGTCTAACTCTATAAATATCGATCCTAGGGTAAAAACCATAATCACCAAACTTGTGGCGAATTACATTTCCCACAACTTTGAGTATAATCATTTTCACTCTAAGGTTGAAAATAAGCGAATGATTCTAAAAACAAAAAAAAATTCCCTCTTTAAATCAAGATGGCGGCAAACGCACCAGGGGGGGTTTTCCCGAAAATCGAGATTTACACTACCAAACCCACCCCCTCCTGAGTATAAAAAAAGAAAATCGAAGCCCGGAATTAATTCCAGGCGAAATCCCATTTCGACTGGACTATACGTGCAAATAAACACTTGAGAAATTATTACTGAAAAATGCAATTTCCGATGCTGCTTATTATTGTTTAGCTTCTACGTCAACTTTGTCGATTAAAATGCCATGCAATTTACAAACAGTGACAAATATTTATTCATCTTTTTTCCACACCCATATGATTATTCGCGTCTACTATCTTGTAGATCGAATTGGGTCAGATTTCCAAACCAGGTTGCAAGTGGCATGGAGAAAAGGCACAAATATTTGTGAAATCTGTTGAAAATTTTCAACATTTTACAGTACACGTGCGTATGTTTCAACACTGAAACAATAATAAATAAAACATCCGCTGGGAACGAAACGAAGAACCGCGCGCGGGGGGGGTCTCTCGCGGTGAATAAAAAATGTCAATCCTTCCACGCTCATTAACGAAAACGTCGAGAGTATCGTATGCAAGTGCGTAAGTATGCAATTGAATTATAGCGCGAAGAGTTCGTAAACTCGTTGCACACGTTGAGGGGAAAGACCGCGCGCGCTTTCGTAATTTTTCAACATCTTTATCCGCCGCAACGGCTCGTTGTGTCATCCGCGTCGTATCCTTGTATCAATTGCACAATCGAACGCAAAGAAAAAGACAAACAAACGAATAAACAGAAAAAAAGTCGATCGAATATGAGAGTGAGCAGTGAGCAGGTTATGTTTGCAGGATGCGAAATGCAGAGTCGCACGAATTGAGCTGTGACGCGGCAAGTATTCTCGATAACGCGAGATCTTGTCCGACCGTAGTGAAAGGGTTGACTAAACATGCATAGGATGTATTAAGAGATTGGCATACTTGTATCGCGTTTACGGACACTGCTTAATCAGCTTGTTCGTTTGTCTTACTCGTTGGTTGCGGAAAACGCACAAGGGCAATCCGTTGCTCCGAGTGCCGAATTTCGTATTTTGCGGCTTTTTGTTTGTTGCGCGGTTTTTAAATAGGTATACATCGCGCGCGGTCGGTGGTCCTTCTAGATGCATGCTCTACGCGCGTTCAAGTTGTTGTGTCGTATATTGCGCGCGAGGCTGGTGGTGCGGCTCGAGAGCTCCATCCGTGATTCCTTTTGCCAATTGACGAGAGGAACGAAGCAACGCGATTGAGAATGTGTCGGAGCGAGATAGAGAGATACAGAGAGAGGGAGAGAAAGAGTTGGGCCTGTATCGTTGTGATACCTGTGCAATATTCCGGGCCCCACCACAAACTCTGCTTTGACTGCCATTCAATTGGCTTTAAAGGTCCGGTTCGTACGAGACGAGAGTTCAGTTCGGCACCACGTGTCGTCAACGACGACGGAAATCGTCGCCGATGCTTTTTTCCCCCTTGGCCAATCCATCGGGTGCGTACTATTGACAAGAGTGATTAATAACAAACAATCGCCGTACGATCGCGAACTCGTTTCGACTATTTTTCGTTTGTTTCCTCATTGCACGGAATAAAGTTCGAAGTAAGGAGAAACTACCCCCGCTCAATGGTGTTAAATTGATTATCAAGACTGGAAAGCGCAAGTGCCAACGGGTTTTGTTTGTTCGCGATTATCGGGCATTCGGAACCGATTTTCGGACACTTTTCACGCCTCGATTGCTATCGATCGAAAAGACATCTCGAGATTTCGATAAAACGTCAAAAGTTACGAGATTAAAAGAGCGGACACACCCAGCAGTGTATTTTCCACGAGCATTTGTCGAGATCCGTTCGGCAAGATTGTTTTGTTTTATTTTTTTTTTTACAAACGAGAGGATAGATGATGAATTTGAGAAAGATATTGCTGTGTCTGTGGCGTCGGGACGGGAGGAGAAAGAGCGTCGAGTCGAGTAAAGTGCAGAAGGAAATCGAAAGCGAGAGCTACGTCGTTGCTGGGGAACTCGGTAGCCAGTGGTTACAGTTTGCCGCTGCCATAAGTGGTAAGTGTGCATGTTCAATTTTTCAACTTTCACGATCATCGCCAAAAGCATCGTTTCCGTTAGCCACCGATAGTTCAAGATTCCCTCAATTCGATACGGATCATCGATCGGTCGCGACAAATTTGGGACGCAATAAAATTCACATCGATCAAAATGCCCAGATGAGAATCTTTCCAATATTTGACAGTCTTCGATTTTCATGTACTCGTGTATAGATTAAAATGTATCAAGATTTACACTCCTCGAGGCATTCTTTCGGAGGGGGTAGCGATCGATATTTCCCAACGATAGCAGGAGATATTCGTTTAGTGAGATCGTTGTCATCCCATTTGGTGTTATTGGCCCTGATGAGATGCCCCAGCTACGTGTCATATTGATTTCTACGGGACCTACGTATTTCATTGGTTTTACGTAATTGCGTATGTTCGCACAGGGCTATTGGTCGTTGATTGATCCCGCGATACGTACCAACACGGGCGAGAATACAGAGAATCGCATTATTTTATACACCTGTTAAATCGCGACACGGAAGACCGCGCGGGCAACCGCTTTTTATTTCGCCTCATTGCACACGGCTCGTGGCTCTCGTTTAGTTCCGGCAACTACTATCGGCGCGGCGAATGTCCGTCCCCTGGCACACCTTTGTCCAATATACAAACGGCCTCCCCCGCAGCCACGGCTGTACGTTTTTTCCTTCTCCAAATTGCTCATCGTCGTTGCGTTATTTTGGCAAAACGCCTATATCGCCAACGTCCAAGTATTTATCGGGGCAAACTTTCGCGTCAACGCGTTTTACCGGGCCATTGAGAAAGAAACTTGCAACTTTTGTCGCGCGATTCTTTCTTCACCTGTGCATGCTCCGCGCGGTGTGCATACGGCATGTCGCAGAGAGACGGAGGATCGAAGAGGGTTTGCGTTGTTTTTTGGAAAAAATTCTCACCTCGCGTTCGAAAAATCATTTCCATAAGCACGGAAACTAGCAATTCTTGTCCACTGCGCCTAGAGATCGCGCTGACTCGTGTTAACAATTGACGCTCGAGCAAGAATTTTACTCCAGTATGAATAATTATTCGCACGATCTTAAAAATGTTTTACATCCGCGATTAGACTACTTTGTTCGAGGCGTTCGTTGGAGCACGAAAGATTGCGCGAGATAATTTAGCTCAGCCGTCAATTTTCGAGCATTCGAAGCGTACGTGCAATATGCGAGTAACAACTATTATGCGATACGTCAGCGGAGATTATCTACTGTATTACAATCTCGTTACGATCGAGAATACACATTTTGACGCTTGCGTAATGATGACAAGCGTAGACAATCGCGTAAGCGGCGGAACGAAATGACATTTACGAGAACAAAAAAAAAAGAAAAAGATCCATCTGTTTTTTTTTTCAATTCCCAAATAAAATTGGGGCTCATTGTCGGTAGCATTGGCGCAAGGGACAAACCCTGATTTTTACCCAGCCGCTGTAGCCAATACCGATGTTATGTCGTTCGGTTGAATCAGCAGCGTCAATGCCGCCGAACCGGAGACATCCCCTCTGTGCATTTTTTTTTTCTCGGGCCTTATTTTCATACCGAATTTCCTCGCACGGTGCAAAAAATACTCGAATCGTGGAGAAAAAAAATTGATTCGCCGTCAGCCCGCGCCGACCTCAAAAGACTGCAGTGTTCAACGTTGAAATAATCGCTAGTTCCAAACGTATATGGTTCAAAATTCACTGAGATGCAACGCGATGGAAATATTTCCAATGCACATATATCGATGCAATAATGTAGTTGGCATAATGTATCGGCGATGTCACTGGGGGGGGGGCACGCAACGATTTTACGTCCGATATAAGTTAGCTCGTACGGCGCTCGTAATAACAACATAGCACGTACAATTATTATTACGATACTCAGTGTAAAGTGCATCGAGGTTGGAAGTTTGGACGAGCAATGTCTACAAAAGTGGCTACTTTTGTGTCGGGTTGGAGAAACGTGACTCGATACTCGTTGCTACTCGATGCAAATCTCACAGCAGGGAAGATATCGCTACTCGATTCATCTACATTCGTATATACACGTTCAACTGGTAGTAGGGGGAGGATTTTTATTCTCCGACAGTGTGTGCGCGCGTGTGTTGGCGATTCGTCGTTACATAGGCAAATGCAAAGTGCCACCTAAAGATACGAGCATCGACTCGTTTATCTCTCATTACCCGAGTAAAAATGAATATATATATATATATATTCATTTTTCGTTGATCATATACAGTATCCATATATACAGTATACAGATCATATACAATATATTCATTTATTAATTGATCATATACAGTTGTATATGATCAATTAATATAAAATTATATATATTTATAGATATACATATATATATATATATATATATATATATATATATATATATATATATATATATATATATGTATATCTATAAATATATATAATTTTATATTAATTGATCATATACAACTGTATATTAATACATACAATTACACACACACACACACACACACACACACACACACACACACACACACACACACACACACACACACACACACACACACACACACACACACACACACACACACACACACACACACGCACGCACGCACGCACGCACGCACGCACGCACGCACTCACGCACGCACGCACGCATATATATATATATATATATATTCATTTTTACTCGGGTATATTGATAAAAAAATTGGGAATTGTTGGGGTAAAAACTTCGGTAATAGAAATGACGAATAACAACGAAAATATTCCCATATATGAATCAAACCGTCTCTTCTTTTCATTTGAAAATACTTAATATTTTATAATTCAACTTTTCAATGTAAAATACGTTGATGTGTTTTGTCATGTAGAAAAAAAGGCTACTGTGACACATATTATACTACCAGTCGAAGAAAGCGATGACATTTTGTTAGTAAAATATCAAGAAAAAACTAATCGTAATCAACTGATCAGCATTGGAAATTATCTCTGTAAGAAAGCCAATAATTGTAATAAAATTTGGTAAATATATTGCATCAATACATAATTTGTTAACTTTTGATAAACAATCTTTTGATTTACCTGCTTCCATACGCGAATAAAACCGAAGAAAACTTGTTCTATATCTGATCATATATGAAGCCATGTAAAGATATATACAATTATATGTATTTCAAAGGAAAATAAAAGTACTCATATGCAGTCATATACAATTTTATATACTGTAAATAAAAGTTTCACGCATACTATATATAACTATATACAGCACTATATTGACTTATATATAACTGTATATGATATTATATCTAATTATATAAACTCCCTATAAAAAAAGTATCTCCATATATCATTATGTACAAAACTATGTATAATTTTGTCAAATCAAATTTGATGCAAGTACATTTATATCGTCTTATATATACGAATGTATAGAGTTATATACAATTATATATAAACCTATAGATAAATATATATGATTGCATATGATTTTTATATAACTGTATCTAAGTATATCGAATCATTTTTACTCGAGTATCCATGGCGATCACGGTTCCAATTCGAAGATGGCTCTTTTTTGGCCACGTAGATAAGGAAAATCGTCGAAACGAAAAGAACAAGCGCGATCTAGAAAGGGGGAAAACGAGAATGACCCATGCGTGTTATTATTGACGAGTGCTTTCGGCACAAGAGAATTGTCTCGCTGGACTCGATTGGCTGTATCTACGTATTTGACACGGCTTCGCGCAAATATCCGTCGTGTCTCTGTTGTTATCGTGTAGAGGGAAGCAGGTGTCGTCGCGTGCACGTTTGATTTAGTCACTGAGAGTCACTTATTTGTTTGGCAGCCTGTCTCGCGGTGATGGCGTGCGGTGGTCATCTGAGCTGGACGTCGCCGGCTCTGCCATACCTGAAGGGACCGGACTCGAGTTTCCCGGTAACGGCGGGTCAAGGTTCATGGATCGTCTCGTTGTACACACTGGGCAGTCTGTGCGGTTCCATCATGAGTCCGGTTTGCGTCGACCGATTGGGTCGCAAGGTAGCGCTACTGGCGTTCGCGCTACCCCAGTTGGCAGGCTGGGGTCTCATAATAGGAGCTCGCAGCGTAATCGTTCTCTACGTGGCGAGATTCGTAGCGGGGATAGGCCACGGCGGTACATACAACGCGGCGGTTATTTATCTCGGCGAGATAGCGGACAAGAATATCCGAGGTGCTCTGGGGACCTTTTTGAAATTGTCAACGAATCTCGGAAGTCTGTTCATAACGTCGGTAGGCGCGTACGTGCCTTACCGGGAGCTCAACTTGGTGGCGATGTCGGTGCCGCTGATTTTCGTCGCGACTTTTCCCTTCATGCCCGACACACCGTATTTCCATCTGATTCGGGGCAACGACGCCAAGGCCGAGAGATGCCTGATGAAGCTGCGAAGAGTCCGAAAAACGGAAACGGTCAAGGACGACATGGGGACGATGAAGGAGGCGGTTGTTCAGGGCCAGCGGAGCAACGAGCACGCCTTCTTCGAGCTCTTTCGGACGCGCGGCAATCGTCGCAGTTTGCTCATACTTTTGGGCTTGAAAGCTACGCAACAGTTTTCGGGACACATGGCGATAGTCGCTTACACCCAGGAGATATTCAGTCACGGAGGAACGGCGATAAGCCCAGCCGAGGCTGTCGTTGTTCTCGGTGTTGCACAATTGATCGCTGGCGTCGCTGCCGCAGGCCTCGTCGATCGCGTTGGCCGACGGATTCTCATGCTCGTTTCCGGTCTCTCCGCGACTCTGGCCCTCGTTGCGGTTGGCTTCTTCTTTTATCTCAAATACGCCCTCGAAGCAGACGTATCCGCCATAGCGTGGCTACCGGTCGCCGCGATAATCATTTACGAAGTTGCCACTGCCCTCGGAATCGGCACCTTACCCTACGTATTGCTGGGAGAATTGTTCCCAACGAACGTCAAAGCACCGGCCGTCGCGAGCGGCATGATCGTTGGCTCTCTGTTCGCCTTTATCGTTGGCCTAGGCTTCGAGGGACTCAATTCCCTCGTTGGCATGGAATGGACCTTTTGGATATTTGCTCTCTCCTGCGCTATCGGTACGCTATTCGTCTACTTCGTCACACCGGAGACCAAGGGGAAGAGCCTGGAAGAGATTCAACAAATGTTGAACCCGCCACCGCTGGCTCCTTCGCCGTCCCAAGCGTGAATCGCCTTTTTTCCCTTTCATTTTTCGATGGTGCCTTTCTCGGACTCACTTTTCAGTTAATCGCTGACTCTTCGTTATCGCGGAGTTTTTTTTTTTCATTCACGCGACAATACGATCGAGTCGAACAATACGGAAATCCGGGCCGCTCAACGTTTCGCTTTTTTCCGACAAGTCACGTTGAATTTTGTCCAAGATTTACATTTTCTTTTCAGCACATATCGAATATCCGAGTATTTGCGCGCGCACGAGCAGGCTCGTACCGGAATCTCCTCCTTCTCCCCCTCGTGGTGCATCGACGTACCGTAGATTGCCTTTTGTTAAAATGGGATACTCTTCGGAACAGAGAATAACCAACTTGAAAGCTCGAATCGGAAAAACGTATTCGGCCCAAGTAAAATGGGGCTTGTCGTTTCCGCGCGAATACCAAAGTAATCGGTAGTTTCTATGCCTCTCGTATAGAGATCCCGAGATAAATTTCCGGTACGGCCTAACTCGGTCAAGGCGAGACGGGGAAATCTGTGCGTTCGTCTCTCGCTCGAAGAAAATATCTGTGATATAGTATTTACACTGTAGAGTAGACACAGTGGAGAATGTAGTATGATGCTAAATGTATTAGCGAAGGAATGCGCGAGGTTGACCGCGAAACGGAAACGGATCGCACGACTGGCGACCTCGTAGCGCCCGACGCGCGCGCGCGCGCCCGCGAGAATCGCCTCGCTACACACACAACACACACGCACGTGCGTGCCTCATCAGCTACGCACGCACATCACACACGAAGCGTCAAACTTTTTTGTTATTTACTTGTTAGGCGATTAGCGTACCCCGACGATATATCGAATCTGTCAGGATATCGACTGGCAAATCTAAAAGCAAAGCCGAATCGAAGACGCTTCTGTACATGACTTTGTAGTTACCTTGATACAATAGTTGAGAGAGAGAGAGAGAGAGAGAAATTGTATATATTGTAAATGCTGTGTTGAGGTGTATCGGAAGTAAAATAAAAGCGTTAATTATGTTGATACGCGGTGCGTCGTCTCGTTGCTGGTCTTCACCAATTGGATCGGGTCTCCATTCTCATAATGCGCACTTATCCTCTCCGGGGACGACAGCAGCCACTGTCTCGATCGGTAAGTAGTCAGCGCTGATCTTATGGACTCTCAATCGGGAGTACATAAGGATGGAAGAAATAACATCGTATGCAGAGTCTTGGAAGACAATTGATCGAGAGTTAGAGACGTCTGTAACGTGTCTAAGGTCAATTACGGTTCGGTGAAAAGAAACGCATTTTTGTTAACACAAATATACATATATTGAGTCGTAAAAAAAAAAATCACCAAAACATACAGAAAAACAATAAAGCCGTAGCCACCGGCAGGATGACGAAATTCTTTTCGCGCGATGTTTGGCTTCGGACACTCTTCGTCTTTAACGGTCCATGCAAAATATAAAGATCAAATGGCTTATTCGCGTTTGACAATAAATACGAATCATTGACGATCGTGGCGATTTGTAAAATCATTTTTTTCAACAACCTGGCGACGAATTGAAACTCGAGCACACAAAATCCATGAAAAAGTCATCATTTCAACTCAACTATTAAAAAATGAAGATCGATTTTGAAAACAGTGTTTTGAGAAAAACAAGTTTAAAGTTTCAAGTATGGTGTTGCTTCCGCTCGCCCCGTTCAATTGTCGGAATATTACAATGGAATTTTTACGGATAATAGCTAAAAGGTGATACTGTCGAATAAAAATAATTTCGAAAAATGCCATTTTTTCACCCACCTAGGTATAGATGTAGCCCGTTAAAAAGTGATTTTGCAAATTCGTGAAGCAGTCGAATGGCTTTTTTCCACAAGCAATTTATCCGAGGCTTCATCTCGACGCTCGTTTGATAAGAGTCCGCGAATGGCAGTTACCAACGCAGGATAGGTAGGTCCCTCGCTTACCGACGTATGATCCGCCGGTACCGAGCGGGTCGATCGCGGAGCTCTCTGTTTCGTTTCTCGCGCACTGGACACCGCGCTTCCTTCGCGGTGTGCCTCAGTGCTCCCGGGAGACACCGGTACACGACTTCCGGTAATGGCGGACCTCCCCGAACCTCGATCTCTACGTGCCTCTACCACCGGTACGTTCAATTCGACGCAAACTCCTCAACATCTTCCTCGTTCGCCATCAATCGCGACTTTACGCCTCTCTGTTTGCACGCGTTTCCTCTCGTTAGTCTCAATTGGGCCCGCTCGTTATATTTCCCCACTGATCCTTGCCCGAATCAAGCCTAATCCCACTTCCGACATATTTCGATCCAGACCTTTCTTTTCCGGCGCGAAGATCCTTGCAATTGGAATACACGGACTCTAGGGTGGATGAGCACGTGGCGGGGACCTCTCCCTCTCTCACTCCCTCACGCACAGATCCAGACGCTTCCGACCGCGGGTTTTCGCCGAGCAGCCGACCAAGTACGTAACTCGGCCTATAACGCGCCTCTCACTCGTGTCTTGTTTTCATTTTATCGGGTCGCAGCATGTGGCACTCGCGGACCATCCGCACGGTGACACGCGCGCTTCGTGTTCGTTATTTCGATCCGTAGGATTTTAAAACCCCGGAATATGTGTGCTTTTTGTTTCTTTGTTTTTTCTTCAAAGCAACACTGTAATTTTATCGAGTTTCGCGGACGGGAATATAATAATTTGCCATACTTTTATTTCAAAGAGAAGCTAGAGAGAGAGAGAGAGAGAGAGACAGAGAGAGAGAGAGAGAGAGACGAAAGACGAAAAAAGACGAAACGAAGCATCTCTCGCGAAATGTAACACCGCGTCGTCCAGGTCTCTCTTAACTTTAACGTCTCGCCGCCACTATATCGCGATAAACGAAGGAGCGCATTCGGGGGGTCGCTCCCTTGCACTATCCGAGTCCATTATACGTACATATATTGTCGGGCGTAAAGAGACACGAGTCCGATGCTTGGCCGATTTGGTCTCTCGTCTCGTCGTGACCTCCTCGGGACTTTAACGAGCCAGATCACCCCCACTAGTGGTCATTTTCTCTTTTCTCTTTACCCAAAACATATATTATATAGGCGCGCGCGCTGTCACCGAGCTATCGCGACTGGAATGGCTATCATCCGTGTGAATTTGGACGTGTGCGCGTTGCTGACCTCTCGTTTTGCAGCTCGTATAATGCGCCCATCCGAAATGGCTCGAGTCCGTTGGTTTACCAAAGGCCATATAGGTACGGACGTAGCGAGCATACGTGCGCAGTACATAAAGATCTCAAGAATTCGCGTCCCCGAAGCACCTTCTTTTTTTTATGCGCCAATAAAAGCGCTGCCTAACATCATTTTTTTCTTCTCCCGTCGCGGAGTAAACTTTTATATGCGATAAAATGTATGATTAGGAATGAAAATGGACGTACAATTACCGATGGCACTTGCACGCACAGACGGACGCTTTTTTTTTTCTTAGGCCGGAAGTTCATCTTATTTTCCGTTCCTCCAGTCTCGGGCTGCTGGCTGATAGTTGGAGGGTATTCCAGCAGCCCTCCGCCCCGAGCTATACTTTCCAACTCGGTTCGATTAAATCGCAATGCTCTTTTTTAGGATTTTTCATTGTGAGAAAGAGAGGAAAATGGCTCCTGAGAGCCGAAGAAGCAAGAGTGAAAGATAATATAGAGATAGAGCGGAGGTAGCTTTGATTGCCAACAGCCGGTAAACAGTGACAGGCCAATTACCGGATGCTAATATAAGAAGCGGGGAATAGACGCCGCGACGAGGATGCGCGCAGCCCTTCGCGCTAAATCGGGGGGAGGGTGCGTTCGCTATAGCATAATAAGACAACTCTCCATATCCCTTTCTCCATCTCGCGTTCTCTCGCCGTCCAATTTTCCCTCGTACTTTCTCCGTCTCCCCCGCAAACTGTGCGCGTCAAGTCCTTGCGGCGCGAGCACCGCGGCATATCCCCCGGAGCACGACCTTTACGTCAATGTCGACTTTCCAGCGGTCACGTTTACCCTCTTACTCTGGCTTTTCCTCCGCTGTGCCGCCGCCCCCTGCCCCTCCATCTATCTATCTCTCTCTCTCTCTCTCTCTCTCTCTCTTTCCCCCCGCATTCGGTAATTATATAAAAGAAAACGGCGCAGCAGCGCGGGGGTGCGGATGAGGACGTGCTCGTGCTCGGGAAAGGGCTCGTGGTTTGGCCGCGTATGTTTGAGAGCGAGAAAGCGGCGGTGAAGGATGTATAAGGCAAGATAATTTGGTATGCATGAAAAACGAAAGTTACGAATGAGATTTCTCCTTTATTATCTCGTTACGCACTTTTTCTTATTCTCGAGATTCTTATGTATTTATATATGTGTATACGCACCGCGCACACCTTCAAGCCTAACTGACGGAAAATCTGATTTAAAAAATAATATTAACGGCAGCTAAATGAAGTGGGATATCAGTGAAGGCTGACATTAACCGTGTAACGAACCGTCGCGAATTTATTACTCCTCTGTCCTGCCGTGCTTGAATCTTTCGATTTTTGGCAGAATTTCAAAGTCGGACCATCGATTTTTTTCCCATTTTTGTCATAGATGCACCCCTTATTTGCCTCTGGATCGGTCATTATTTGAGTGTCATTTCCGTGTTGAACCATAATTAAGATGTCGGGGTAAATCCAACGGTGCTCTTTGAGTCTGCTGAAATCCTTTTCAATGCTCCACCCCCTTAAACCTATCTATATTGGATAGGTATCCAATAGGTTATAGGTATAGGCTCGGCGGTACAGCCGTTTGAAATTTCGGCGTTTCTGGAAAAGTGGCCGAAAGGGTCGAAAAATGTTTCTTTTTCTACCTTTGATAATAGATATTTAAACATTTTTATCGAGTATAAAATTACGCCGACGAAACGCGAAGAACCCCTGTTCCTGCACTTTTGACGAGCTTAGTTAAAAAATTAAGAGTTCTGGAGCAATTCAATAGGGCGTTTGTATTCAGGAGGTAAAAGTACATCGAAATAGATTTGAAGTAAAAAAAATAAAAAATCCAAAATTGTGTCGCACTTTGCCTAAACAAAAAAAGTTTATTCACTGAATCGGTGGTCATTTTTTTGCCGTTTCCATTTAAAACTCCAGTCTCTGATTATCCTATACCCTTTCGTTTGCTTAAAAAAAATACCATTTCGCGCATCAAGCTCCGATTATTTTTCAATTTTCGGCAGAATTTCAAAGTCGGGCCATTGATTTTCGCGAATCGTTTTATATATTTGCCAATTCGAAAAATTCAATTTCGATATTTCGACTTGGGACTTGCCTTGTTTGTGCAAAAGTTGAATTTTTACCCGTTTGTCGTATGAAAGCGGACTACTTTTTGGAATTTTCGAAAACAAGGAACCGCGCTGAACTAATGAAATCGCAGAAAAAGGCTTCTCCACTTTAAGAATAGCAAATAAACACTGATAAAAGTTTTTGTCAAAATAAAAAAAACGCACGTGTCTAGCGCTTTACGATCCAGATATTTTGCAATCCACCGAAAAAAGTTTTCTATTGTTTAATTTTATACTTGATGATGCCGTCCTAGCTTTAGTTCAATGGAATTGTAATGGTTTCATGTTGTTGAAATTTCAATATTTGATAGGGTTGCCTAAGACGTTAGGCCAAGGCTGTATGTACATTTTTTCTCCTTGATATTTTCATTAAAACATTTTTGTTTCTAAATAACGGCAATAAATTAATGAGACTAATTGTCAACGATAAAAAAAGTAACGATTAAAATAAATTTTGGAAAAAATCTTTTAAAAATATAGTGACTCCAAACAACAACATACAACTTTTTAATCCTCAGACTAAATATTCCAAACCTCATAGTTTTCAAGTTACGCCGCACGATGCCGGATGTTGAGAAATATGCTGGGTTTAGGAGTTTTTTTTATTTTTCAAAAACGTACTTCGCCGATAATATTTTCATGGCCCCACATCTCTGTGTTCCCCTAGACAGCAAAGAAACTACCATACAAATCGGGCCAGCCAACACGACGAAATTAGTTTACATACATATAAAAAAAAATAATGACAACACAAAGCCGGCGAACAGTTTGGAGCCAGTTTAAAATGGTTTATTTGAAATGCTCGTAAGTAAAAAAACTTATACTGAGAGAAATGCTATAAGTATGGTGTTCTCAACCATATTATAACTATAGTTTATTTCTCCCGGAGCGGAACAATAATATTTTACAGCCATAGTTACTGACAAAAGTATAGCACGGCTTATTGATATTTCAGCAGTTGTATGAATTATGCACATATGTTAACCGCAATGACCAATCTTACAAACATCCGTTTATTCTTCAAGGCTATATATAATATACGGTACTTCAAAAAATTTAAGAAACAGAACATTTCCTCAATTTTTTTCAAGCTTCAAGTCTGTAGTTTCGACATCTTTTGGCAAAAAAAAAATTGGTAAGCTACGGTTATCGCGCAATCATCAGAAATAACGAGAGAAAACAAATTTCCAAACTTTTTTTTCAAGGGTCCACGGGCTCGGAAATTTTTTTATCAGTTAAATTAAAGTATAGGTCAGATAGCTTGTTTATTCACATTCAATTTGGTTTCTTTGGTTTCTCTGCATCAATTTTTTGCTGAGATATCCGACTTGGAATGAAAAAAGATCGTTTTATCTTTGATCATTGATACCTCAGCAACCAATGATCGCACAGGGACTTAAAGGGCAGTTCTGAAAACATTAATAAATTCCGTACTAGGTACTCTCGCTGATTTTTGAGGAGTTCTTTTTTCACCCTTAACATTAATTTTAAAAAGTACAAAAAATGACGCTTTATGGTTTTTAGTAAATCTACGACTACTTTACAAATATTGATGGAAAGACTAATGATGCCATGTTTTTTCTAGGTTAATGTACCGCCAATAGCCCCGTAAATTTTCAATTTGATCCATCGAACCGTGTTTCCGGATCGATTTATCAGTTTTACAAAACAAGTAAAGGAACAAGTGTATTATTTCTAAACATCGTGTAATCATCATCCAAATGAGAAGACAATTTTTTTCGACTTTTTTACAACTATACACTGGTTGCCTGTTAAATTTGGGAGAGAAAAATTTGCAAAATTTCAACAACAAAAAATTATTAATTTTTGTATTGGTAAAACATTTCAAGAAACAATACTGACTCATTTTTTACACAATTCGGCCTTTGCGCACCATAATTTCACTCATCTTTAATTGCATTAATTAAAAGTTGATACCCCCAAGCCGTATTCATTAGTCGATCTGAGAACTTGTATGCGATTAATTGTCCATATTTTCTGCGAAGGATATTAGGGTTACAAAAAACAGTTTTTTAAAAACTGATTCCTTTTTTGAAAGAAAAACGAATTAACCGTTTTTCTCAAAACTGATCTTTTTTCTGGTAAATTTTTTCTAAGTTTTGATAAAAAAAATTAATCAGCAGTTTTTGTAAACTGTAACTTTTTTTCAATTTTTGATCATGCCTAGTTAAAAAAAACTGTTCTTTTTAAACCTAATAATCTTCACGGAAAATATCGAGAATAAATCGCATTAATGTTCTCAGATCGAGTACTGAATACAGCAAGGGGTATCAACTTTTAATGAATGCAATTAAAGAGGCGTAAAATGATGGTGCCCAAAGGCCGAGTCGTCTAAAAAATGAGTCAGTATTGTTTCCTAAAATATTTTACAAATTTGAAAAAACCAAAAATTAAAATTTTTCGAATTTTTTTTCTTAACTTTAACCACAAACTAGTGCAAAGTTGTGAAGAAAGTGGGAGAAAATTTGTTTTTTTTTTCTTTCATTTCGATGATGATTACACGCTGTTTAGGAATAATACACTTGTTCCTTTAATCGCTTTGTAAAACTATCATCAATCGGTCCGCAAAAACCGTTCGATGGATCAATTTGAAAGTTTACAGGGCTATAGGGGGTACGTCAAGCTGAAAAAAATCTGGCAACATTAGACTTTCCATCATCATAAAGTAGTGATAGATTTACTGAAAAACCATGAAAAGTAATTTTTTTGTACTTTTTTCAGATGAATGTGAAGACTGAACAAAAAAATGCTCAAAAACATACTGAAAGGTTCTTGTAGGAAATTTTTTAAAGTTTTCAAAGTTGCCCTCTAATTCCTTGTGCGATCATTGGTTGCTGAGATATCGATGATCGAAGACATCCATTAAAGATCTTTTTTCATTCAAAGTCGGATATTTCAGCAAAAAATCGATGCAGAGAGAAAAAAACAAAATTACAGTTGAATAAACATCCTAACTGACCTATAAATGGATTTTACTGAAAAAAAATCCCGACCTCTTGGAATCTAAAAAAACTGAAAAGTTGATAAAAAATTTCTTTCGTTATTTCTTAGGATTGCGCGGTAACCGTAGCTCACAATTTTTTTTGCCGAAAGACTTTGAAGCTACAGACGCGAAACTTCAAAATGCATTTTTTTTCATCTCGATACGATCGTTTTTGACATCGGTAGAGCGCTTCAAAAAGCACTTAAAAAAATTGAAGAAATTTTCAGTTGCTTTAATTTTTTTGAGTAGTGTAGTAGGTTTCAATAAAATGGATATTTCCTGTTACTATAAAAATTGACTTCCCTAAGATTCTTATAGTAAAATGAAATATATATAGGTTGATGAAAAATGTTGTCTCTGATTTGCGACGATGTTTATAGTGATTTGTACCATATTATAAGATACGACCTGCTATATGGGTATTTGGTGTGTTCTTCAAGTGTTGGTACAAGGCATCAACGCCCGTCTACTAAATGCATAGAATATTTCATAAATTCCAAATACACGGAAAAAAAGGAACAGCGAAAATCACAGTATAAGCTGCATAAAAAACAGGGTGCCATATTTCATTTTACAGTAAAACAGAGTAATGTTAATCCTGTCCTACAAAAATGACCAATTTTCCTGTACACACCGAGATTTGTACAGTTACACTGGCTTATTTACAGCTCGGTACTGTGAATACATCACCGTTTTCAGTAAAAATATTCATCTATAAAATTTCATGAGATCACTAATTTTTATACTGTACGCAAATTGCAAGGGTTACAGTGTACACTATATTGAGTACAGAGTGATTCATTAAATTTCACAGTGTGGCACGGTAGTTTTATTCTTCTTTCGACAGTTCGTGACGTTATCTGTGCACTCTGAGATTTTTACAGTTACACTGGTTGACTTGCAGTTTGATATTGTGAATACATCAGTGATTTCAGTAAAAATATTCAACTGTAAAATTTAAATGAGATCACTGATTTTTATACTGTACGCAAATGAGGCACGAGTCGAGGTACGAGGCCAGGACACAAAGGATTGCCAGTTAGTAGTGCGTGGTTGATGGGACGCGGACATCGAAATTTGTGCAACATCATTTAAGAAATTATAAAAAAGAGAAAATTATTTACAAAAAGGTACGTTCTTGTGTATGTGACTGGTTTTTTATATTTTCTACACATTTTTTTCCAACTTCTTTTATGGATAAATTGTTTTTGTGTGCCTCATTCACTTCATTCTATTTTATATACACACACACACACACACACACACACACACACACACACACGCACGCACGCACGCACGCACGCACGCACGCACGCACGCACGCACACACACACACACACACACACACACACACACACATATATACACATTGTAAGAAAAGGTTTCGCCGATTTTTTTATAATTTTTTTTTTATAATCAAATTTACAGTGTGACGTTGTGAACGGTATTCACTGGTTAGGACTTGTCTCACGCGTGGCGCGACCAGAACACAAAGGACTGGCAGTTCTTTCAGCGCTATCTAATGTTATTTTTACCCCTAATTTTCTATAATATATGATTTGTGGCACTATTAAATTACGGGGTTCATCAAGTTTGACTTACACTATTAAAACTAGAACGTTTCCCGTCTTTATACTGTAAAAAGCAACGATTGAAAACTGAAACTTTATCTGTTGCTAACCAGTTTCTAGAACAGAGGACTTCACTGTTAAAACACCTACATAAACTCTGTCGATATAACTGGCGCATTCATTGTACATAATACAGATTAACCAACTGTCAAATTATAAGTTTTGTTAAATTTATATTACAGTGTCGAACTATCAAAATTTACTTTTGACTACACTGTATTTTGGACTGTCTTCCAGTAAAAGATACAGTAGAGCGGTTCAAGTCCAAAGAGGACAGTATAGGAACTGTAATAATTTACTTCAAGCACACTGTATTTTGAGCACTGTGTTTTAGTAAATATCGCTGTGCAATCGCTCGAGTCCAATGCGAACTGTGTAGCCCCTGTATTTTGTACTATTTCTTTTTTTCCGTGTAAAATAAAATACGCAACTAAGACTTCTACCTCGATGATTTTTTTATTACAATTCGCCATTCCCTGACTTCTTGTAATGATTTATTTTGGAGAAAATATTTCGCCTAATCGAAATCGAACGTAGAACCTAACTGCCTACCTTCTGCCTATCCAACGCACGCTGCCACTACGCTACCGAGTACTTCTGGCATCTTGTGCACAGATATGGCATAAGAAACAAAAGTAATTCCGGCTGTACGTCCGAATTGCTGTTACCTGCGATTGAAGTGTAACTTTGCACAGACCTTTTGTTTTATAATATAAGTAATTGTCTAAATGGATTTTTGGCGCTTCGCAATAGTTTTGTACCATATAATAGTGATTTATACCATATTATATGATACGATCTGCTCAATGCATGGCAAGGTATACTGCCGGTGAAAAGTTTGGATACACTAGTCGATATATCTTGCCGCACTAAAAGTTACATAGTATCGTAAAAAAAGTAACCAAATATACCGAGAGGCGTTTTGAAGGGAACAAATTCAGCTTTGTTTTGATTAAAAAAAATATTTGTTATGATTTTTTTTCGACCTAGTACGCATTTTTGTACGCGACTGTTTTTCTTTTTTTTTTTCGACCATCGAGAATTGGGACTTACGAGTTGTCGAATTTTTTTCGTCGTGTTTATCTATGATAAACTTGAACGGGCTGGACCTCAATTTTCGTTTTTTTTTTTTAAATTCGTACAATTCTTTTTCGCAAAGTATTTCATTTTTGGCTAAAAAAGACAAATTTTGGAAAATGCAACGCAACTCAAGAACTATAGGGTTTAAAAGGAAATTTCAAGGATATAAAAAGTTGTGTAAGTTTATACTGGATCGCCTGGAATTTTTTCAAAATTTTCCTCCGAGATTTTTTTAAAACTATTTTCGCTCGCAACTCTGATGAGTAGGATAGCTTAACTCGAAAAGTATGGTGTTTATAACAAAATATCAGGAGGAGAAACTTTTTTAATTTTTGATTTGAAATTCGCTTAAATTTTTTTTAAATTTCTTTCGGAAATTCTTTTGGCCGAACCTCGGAGGATCATCCGAACAATTAATTGGCGTATCTCGAAAACTATTGAATTAGAGACACAATATCAAGAGGAAAAAATGCTGCAGTATTTCGTTTTGAGTACGTTGACATTTTTTCAGATTTTTTTCAATTTTTTTTTACAATGTTTGAAAAGCAACTAGACGCTCTGAAAAAAAATGGTCCGACAACAAAAAAAAGGTGAACTTCAAGAAGAAGTGTTGAACTGATGTCCTATTTTTGCAATACAACAAACATACTATGTGACAGTTTGTGGGCCATGCATAGTTCATCAAACTATTAAGGTGCGGTTGCTCGAACTGCAAAAGATTTATGTCTTAACTATAAGTAAAGTTTACTATAATTTCTTTCGAATAGTTACTTTTCATAAGGTCTTCTACCAAATTATACTTGTAAAAACGTTAATGTTAGCCATCTGAATTGTACAAGCTTGAAAAGAATAGTAGAAGTTTGACTAAATACAACCTAACGTACAGTATACAACATCAGTATTTTTACGCCGATTTTCTTACAGCACTGAATTAACTATACCTATATTGTCAAGTCTTTTACAATAGTGAATAATCGATTCGAGAATGACAGAGAGTCATACACGCCACTCAAATCGCATGTTTAGGTATACTTTTCGCTTATACGAGGGTGGGGTGAAAAGTTTCCGGCCTGACCAAGAGATGGTGCCACTAGGTCTAGTTTTGGAGCGGCGTCATGCAGTACCATTCCTACCGAGCTTGTATGTACAGTTTCAGCGCAATCGCTACGTTAGTTTGCATTTGAGAGCACATTGCGCGAGACGCTTCCGTTGTTTTCGTAAAAATGGAAAAATTGGAAAAACGTGTTGTCACCAAATACTTCCATTTGAAAGGTTTTACACCAAAACAAATAAAAGAACAGATGGATTCAGCACTAGGAGACTCCTCCCCATCATATTCAACTATTAAGCAGTGGGTTTCTGAACTTAAAATGGGTCGTGTGAGCACCTCTGACGAGCCTCGCTCAGAACGGCCCGTTGAAGTCACAACTTCAGAGATGATTGAAAAAATCCATAAAATAGTGTTGGAAGACCGCAGGTTGAAAGTGCATGAGATAGCTGAGACCTGTAGGATGTCAGCTGAACGTGTGCGAAATATTTTGCACAATCATTTGAACATGGAAAAGCTGTGTGCAAGGTGGGTGCCGCGTTTGCTAACGCTCGACCAAAAACTGCTTCGAAAAACCATTTCTACCGACAATTTGGCGCTGTATAGGCGTAATCCAAACGAATTTTTGCGTCGATTCATAACTGTTGATGAGACATGGGTCCACCACTACACTCCTGAAAATAAAGAACAGTTAAAACAGTGGGTTGGAAAAGGGGAACCAACCCCAAAGAAGGCAAAAACAATTTTATCGGCAAACAAGGTTATGGCTACTGTTTTTTGGGATGCGAGAGGAATTATATACATTGATTACCTTGAAAAGGGTAAGACTATCACTGGTCAATACTACGCAGAGTTATTGCAACGTTTGAAGCACGAGGTGCAAATTAAACGACCTCATTTGGCGAAGAAAAAAGTTTTGTTTCATCACGATAACGCACCAGCGCATTCGTCGATTGTTTCCATGTCCAAAATTCATGAATTGAAGTTTGAATTGATGCCGCATCTTCCCTACTCTCCAGACTTAGCCCCCAGCGACTATTACCTGTTTCCTAACCTCAAAAAATGGCTTGGCGGAAAAAGATTTAAGAGCAACGAAGAAGTTATCGAAGCTGTAAATCAGTATTTTGAGGAGCTTGACGAATCTACGTTTAAAACTGGTATAACAAAATTAGAACACCGTTATGAGAAATGTATCAGTGTTGATGGAGATTATGTTGAAAAATAAAGCAAAAAAAATTTTAAATATCGTTTTTCTTGGTCAGGCCGGAAACTTTTCACCCCGCCCTCGTAGTCGTGTTAACCATAGGACGATTGCGGTGTCAATAAACCATAACGAATTTTACTATCCCTTCTTTTACCATGGGCGTTTGTTGTAAATACCATGAGCTTTTCTCTCAGTGTTTCCCGTAGTTTCAATACTATTCTGTATTTATTTTGTACTAATTTCGAAATGTCAGTATTGAAATCGAGTATTTTTTTTTTAAATATATTTTTCGCTTGACCACATGAGCCAGGGGGGAGAGGAGTGCCTGCCCCACCCTGCCCAGCGTGGCTACGCCTAAGATGCCTGCGTCATTAGCCACATCATTTATATTCATCCTTATATTTTTTTTCATTCAGCAATCCTTATTAAAACATGCGAAGCGGACGATAAATCGATATCTTAGGAAGATATTGAACAATCAGGTTAAATTCTAGCAGCAGGTTTACACTATATTAGGATGGCTAAATCCTAACGCTCCAAATCCAAACACTCAGCTTTCGAATTACAGGGCGTAGGTTCAAATCCCGCCGTTAGACAAGAACTTAACGAGGCAAGTCACTATTGAATGCAATTATTATATGTGCAGGTACATGAATGAAGCATATGGCAACAAAAAATACGACGATCATTTTTTCATTTATAATTTGCGGATTTTTTTCTTTTTCATTTCGGACACACATACGGCGGTCGGATCAGGGCTTTAAGGCCGGTCGCCAAAAAGTGTTTTGTGCATAGTAGATAAAGCCCTGATCCGAGAGTCAGTGAAGTGCCGCAGTACGGGATACGGCATGCCGAATCCGGTCTCAGTCTACCCCGTAGGGAAAATTCTACTTGGGTATCCCTTGGCCTGTTTATTGCTCATTGTTCAAGTAAACGTTCCATGGGAACAAATTTCGATATTGGGATAAATCGAAGGGCATTCCCTAAGTCTACCAATATTATTTTCCAACCCCCCACTCCAGGTTATAGCAGTCAAATAGGAACGGTGTTGCAGCCACACGGAAAAAAAAAAATAGTACAAAATACAGGGGCTACACAGTTCGCATTGGACTCGAGCGATTGCACAGCGGTATTTACTGAAACACAGTGCTCAAAGTAAATTATTACAGTTCTTAAACGGCCCTCGTGGGACTCGAACCGTTCTACTGTACTTTTACTGGAACACACAATCCAAAATACAGTGTAGTCAAAAGTAAATTTTGACAGTTCAACACTGTAATATAAATTTAACAAAGCTTGTAATTTGACAGTTGGTTAATCTGTATTATGTACAATGAATGCGCCAGTTATATCGACAGAGTTTTTGTAGACACACAAAAAAAAAGTTTATTCATAAAAGAAGTTTGAAAAAATGTGTAAAAATATTTAAAAATCAGTCACATACAGAAGAACGTACCTTTTTGTAAATAATTCTCTATTTTTTTATAATTTCTCGAATTATGTTGTACAAATTTACACGATCGCATCCTATCGACTACGCACTACTAACTGGCAATCCCTTGTGTCCTGGCCATGTACCTCCCCCATGCGCGAGACAAGTCCTAATTAGACAAGAACGTACGTTAAAAAAAATTCTCTCTTTATAATTTCTTGAATTCTGTCGCACAAAATTCGATGTCCGCGTCCCATTAACCACGCACTACTAACTGGCAATCCTTTGTCTCCTTGCCTCGTGTCTCACCTTATGCCTCATTTGCGTATAGTATAAAAATCGGTGAACGCATTAAAATTTTACAGTTGAATATTTTTACTGAAATCACTGATGTATTTACAATATCAAACTGCAAATAAACCAGTGTAAGTGTTAAAAACTCAGAGTGCACAGATAACGTCACGAATTGTCAAAAGAAGAGTAAAACTACCGTGCCACACTGTGAAATGTAATGAATGACTCTGTACTCAATACAGTGTACACTGTAACCCTTGCACTTTTCATACAGTATAAAAATCAGTGACCTCATTTAAATTTTACTGTTGTAAAATTTTACTATTTACTGAAATCACTGATTTATTCACAATACCAAACTGTAAATAAATCAGTGTAACTGTAGAAATCTCAGAGTGCACAGATTACGTCACGAACTGTCGAAAGAAGAGTAAAACTACCTTGCCACACTGTACAATTCAATGAATCACTCTGTACTCAATACAGTGTACACTGTAACCCTTGCAGTTTACGTACAGTATAAAAATCAGTGATCTCGTGTAAATTTTACAGTTTAATATTTTTACTGAAAACACTGATGTATTCGCAATACCGAACTGTAAATAAGCCAGTGTAACTTTACGAATCTCAGTGTGTACAGGAAAATTAGTCATTTTTGCAGGACAGGATTTACATTACTCGGTTGAACTGTAAAATGAAATATGGCACCCTGTTTTTTATGCGGTTTGTACTGTAATTTTCGCTGTTTCTGTTTTCCCGTGCATTTGAAATTTTGAAGTTTTGCCGATTCTGGAAAAGTGGCCAGAAGAGTCGAAAAATGTATTTTTTTTAAATTTCCTACCTTTTGAGAGCCTCTTCGATGCGAAAATTTCCGCTGTTGACGAATATCACCTAGTTTTGCCGAAAGCTCAAGATTAAGAGGGAATGACACCTTATCGCGGTCGGTATGGTAGAACAATTATAGATTCCCAAAAATCTCTGAAACGGCTCTTCAGATCCCGTCGAAACTTTGCCTAACGACGTCAAATACATAGACGAATAGCTGTCAATCCCTCAAATTTTCTGAATTTGAAAAAAAAAATGTAGATTGGCTTATCATAAGTCAATTTAGTTTTTTTTTCTCAAATTCAGAAAACTTGAAGGGCAGACAGGTATTCGTCTATCTATTTAACGTCGTTTGGCAAAGTTTCGACGGGATCCGAAGAGCCGTTGCAGAGATTTTTGGAAATCTATAATTGTTCTACCATACCGACCGCGATAAGGTGTCATTCCCTCTTAAGTCGGGTGCATGGAAAAAACATATTTCCATATACATTCGACGTCATGTCATAGTTATTTAGAGTTTTTGGGGAAAACAAATGGTGAATTCCGATCGAGGGGGTAAAAATGCATCGACGTAGATGAGAATTTTTTTATTTAAAAAAATTCAAAACGCCTTATATGGATAGCCCCCCCCCCTCCCGCCGCGAACTTGCAAATCTTATGTCTTTTGTTCGTGTGACTCTTTTCGCGACTTGTTCCAAATTCAAAATATCTCGCTCTCATCGAATTTATGAAGTTAACAAAAATAACGGACGAATTGTCGAGAGTGGGCAAGCTTTCTATTTCACGGTTCATTCCCCACTCGCGAATTGTCGACACGAAACAAATTACTCTCCGACTATTAATGGAGTCGGTAGAGAGTACGTGACAGCTGGGGATCTGAAAATTCCGATACGTTTTTTCTCTCGTATAGGTTGTTTTTTCGAGCGTTTCCATGGACCCTCTTGTTTCAAGAACGCACGTATGCACTGGGTCCTGATGGCGCATATAGGTTTAAAATATTCCACGCGCCGGGTGTTTGAGAAGTAATAAAAAGCCGGGGAATACCGTCATTACGTTCATCCAGACAAACGAGGGGACGCCGTGACTGGGATGTCGACGGGAGCTCGTCTCTTCTTTTTCTAGGACAGAAGACGAATATCCGACGTCAAAGGGAGAATCGAAAACTTATTCAAACCGGGAAATTGCAGGATCGCTCTTTTCTCCCGCGAGTCCCTTTCTTTCGATATACTTTGATGGTTTTCCTACTATCCGGAAGGGAAAGCAGCCTTCGATGGCCAGACGGGAGAGGAAAAAATAGGAGAGGAAGAGAGAGAGAGAGAGAGAGAGAGAGAGAGAGAGAGAGAGAGAGAGAGAGAGAGAGAGAGAGAGAGAGAGAGAGAGAGAGAGAGAGAGAGAGAGAGCGAGAAAAGGAGGCTTCCATCGAGCCAAACAGTAAGTAATGTATATCACGCGGCACAGCTCAGCCTCCTCAAAGCCCACTCGTATTACATATCCAAAGATATTAACCGTTTACCTATAGAGATATGATATAGCGATAAGGAAAAAATTGCGTGCTCTGGGAAGAAAATACGAAAGCAGATTGATCGGGCGCTCCGGACATCCTTCTACATCGGAGGAATGAAACCTCGAGCAAATTCAACCCCCTCTCGTGCAGGGCTTTGGGGTCAAGAGGTTTCGATTTTTTTTCTATTTCTTTCGATAGCGAAGGAAACCGAATATTCGGATATTCTCGAGTAAAATTGAGGGATGATCCTGACATTGGATAATTCTTCCTACTTGTTTCTTGCAACCGGGATTTTTCATAAAAAGAGGAATACACAGAGAGAGAGAGAGAGAGAGAGAGAGAGAGAGTGAGAGAGATGGGGGTGGGGGGGGGGGGGGGATGAGAAAGCGAAAAGTAGGAAAACGTGGGTAAGCAAACTTTCGCAGAATGACGAATGATCGCGTTGACGATGTGCAGGACGAGATTTCCGTGAGCCAGACTTAATGCTTTTCACGCAGGAAGAATATTTTATCAAGCCATTCCGCCTGGAGCATCTATTCGTCTCGCTTCTCTAACGATTCCTTTCGTCTTTCTTCTTGAACTTTCACAACGCCCGCTCCTTCTCTTCGTCCGTCTGTTCTCCGCTGTCTCAGCTCTTTCGAGAGATGGAAAAACCGTGACTCTCGGAAAACGTTACTTCCTCTTTCTTGGTTCTCTCTGCCTTGCTCTGTCTCTGTCTTTCTTTCTCTCCCTCTCTCTCTCTCTCTCCGCGTAAGCTGGGACGGAAAAATCCTGATGCATCTTGCGATATTTACCGGACACACGAGTGGCACGTGACGGGATAATAAGAAATCAGAGGCTGAGCTCGAGAGCGGCTCAACACTTTGCATCTCCGTGTTTCGTCTGAGGAGAGAAAAGAGGCAATTGCAAAGATCTTTTGGGACTCTCCGACATTTGGACAATGTTGAATTTGTTGATATTCGTGAAATAGAGTATCTTGGAAATACACTCCATTTTTTCCCCTCCTATTGGAAGGCACAAACGTAGCTGCAGGAATATTGGCAACATCTTTTTTTCGTACGAGGGTAGGAAACACACAGTTCTAGTTCGAGGCAAAATCTATTCGAGTTTAACTAAAATCTAGTTAAACTCGTATACCAGAAGTTCGCTAAGACGGCTCAAACTAGAGTGCAACTATGCCGTCTCGCTGACTCGCTTTGGAAAGTCCCCGAGAGAGCAGATCCTCGCACACAACTCAATATAACAAATTTGTTTAACAATTGGTTGAGTCTTTCGATATAGATGAATGACAATTTATTCATTTCATTAAAATAATGACAAAATAATCAAATTGAAAATGTCTTATATTATTTTGTACAGGTTGAATTGTCGTTTTCGTAGTAAAATAAAACATTCACAGTGTAGTCACCTTGTATGTTCCATTACAATCGAAGAATGGCAAATAGACCATTTAAATTTTTCATAACTAAAGTCACTCTAAAATTAGTGGGTAAAGAATGAATAAACACTTGTTTGCAGTAAATAAATGTTTAATGTACGTAAGTACTAAATTAGACGGAAAATTAATAAGGGCTGCGTGAAAAGTGTACCGATCATTGCCCATGGGGTTTTGCGTCGACGAAATCGATAAATTCGTGTACGTACAGAGATCGGTGCGCACACTTCGGTTATATTCGTCTGCCCGAAGGATACCAATCCGGGCAAGTCGTAGAGAATGTCAAACGGAAGTTGCAAAAACGGGAGGACTCTGTTTATTTTTTCCAAACCGAGTAGCGCCGTTAAGTTGGTTCGTTATCCTTAACACCAAAACTCTTGCAAATGCTTTTATATAACATTGAAATCCATTCTTCAAGCAGTGTGGAGTCTTTTCATTATATATTTCGATATACGTGCCAGTTTGTGAGGGCAAATGGCGTCACAGTGGTATCTCTTTGGTCGAATTACATACTCGAACATGATCCAACCTAAATGCGCAAAGGCCAGGGTGAAACCGGACGCGGTAAAGAGATAAACAAGGTTAAGGGAAAGGAGCATCAACGTGACTGAGAGGGAGAAAAAAGGAGGCTCGAATTCTCCGCAATATCCGGTAAAGCTGTGCTCCATTAATTAGCCCGCGGCAGGGTGACGAGTAAGGTGGTTAGATGGGTGGTAGAAAACTTGGAAATAATTCAAGTAGTCGTAAAGACGAGCCTAGGGGAACGATTATACACACAGGCATAGTGGATGGTCTGGACCATTATTAATATCCTAATTGCGATTGGCACTCGCACGAAACGACAACGATCGTACTCTTCGTGACGGTCGTTCAATGAGATTTCGGTTACATTTTCCCAGTTGTTTAATGTTTAATGGAGCCCGCTAATGGCATTTGGCAGAAATTGGGTTCGGACTTTACGACCTGGAGGATATGTGTACCCCGAGAGAAGCGCGAGGCGGAGAGGGCGAAAATACGCCTGAGAAAATGGCCAGTCGGGGTGGAACGTACGAGCAGTCTCAGCAAGGTGTAACCTTAATGCCTCGTGGACGAGCAATTCCGAGACGTGCCGTTAGCGTATCCGATGCTTCTACTGCTCATATATATATGTATGGATGGCGCAGAAGGGCTCAATCTTAGCGGACAGTGGCGCATACCGTAAGGAAGAAGCAGTACAAGCATAAGCGTCTCGAAATCGCTCGCCCATGAAGCATTTTATGCACACACACACACACACACCCACACAGTCTAGCTTTAAATCTCGTGCTGCAGTCTTAGCGTTATTAGTCACGTACGGCAAGGAACAGAGTCCCTCGTACTCTGCCGGAATGTCATCAAACTTCTCACGGTAGATTCTTAAAGAAATGGGATTAGAAAAATGAGGAAAGAATTTCATCGTGTTTGCTGCTTCGTCTGAAAATAAATGGCTCAAACGAACAAGTATGGACTTTTAGTTATTGAATTTGTTGCCTAAAGCAGAGTCGTTGTCGTCGTCAGAGGTCTAGCATCCGGTAAAATAAATGTACTTTTTTATTTTCTTTATTCAAGAAGAAACAAAAGTCTTCAATCGTTAGTCTCAAAACCACACGTGATTTATTTTGTCAATAAAAAGGTTTTTTTCTTCAACTGAACGAAGTTGAGGTTCTTGGGGACACGTGTGGTCGCTTGTATCTGCCTTCACGAATATTTTTGTCAGCTTGACATATTGGGTTTTTATCGGACAAGTTATTGGCCAAAGGGATTACCGAGCCAAGGATAAGATTTGGGGCAAACAGTATTGCACGAAGTGAACCATCTGACTTCGCCGTTGGACATCTTGAGGGAGCAGCCGAGAGGCCTGCACGGCGTTGGCGATTTGTTTAGCGTGCATTCACCAAATGGTTTTTTCTCGTCCAGTGATTTCGGATTCTTCACCCATTCGATCGTTTTGTTGACCGTCACGATATAAACATCCGGCAAGCTCTGCGCATAGTCGATGAATCTGAACGAGAAAAGTCGTCGCCGCATTCAATGTTCAACGTAGATATTCTCCCAAAATTTTCCCACGAACTGTCTCACTTACTTGACATAGGCCTTGAAATTTTCTGGATTTCGCAGGAACCAAGCTGCGTGCATGAAGATGGGAAACGGCGCACGATTGGTATTGTAATGACGATCGAATTGTTCGATGATCCAATCGGCAATCGAATCAGCATTTTTCGGTCTGCAACGAAGCGGCAAAAATAATGCAATGGAATTGTTGCTAGAGATAGATGGATAGTTTAAAAAGGCTCGACTAATCCGCGTAACAAAAAAATCTTTTATTTCGTTATAGGGGACGGTAAGGCGCTGTCTAGTCTCCCGATGAATTCACGCGAATCAATCCATTTGCTATATAATAAAAGCATTCGCGCATCCAATCATCCCATCTCGCCCCCGCTATATTTCATGCGCGAAACGCGTTCCCGTTCATTCCATGTACCCCCACCCGGCTTACCCAACTCCGTCCACGGATTAACGAAATTGGGCCGCAAAACATACTCGGACCGATAGCGCGCGAGAGCCGCCGCGATCGATACGCTCCGATAGAGCAAATTCGACGATTCTTTTGCCGAATCGAGTCTCGCGACCGATTCATATCATAATCCTGATAGAAATTCGTTTGAAAAAATGGAAAATATCCGGAAACGCCCTCGACAGGGTGCATGATTAAAAGGATTATCATTGGAAACTACTCGAATTCCGAATGTTCTTCTTCGGATAAGCACGAGTGTTTGGAATCAAGTGTAGTATCGGGTGTTAGGAAATACGTACATATTGACGCAAGAGTCGACCATACTGCAGCCGATATTGTTCTCGTCGAACCACATGATCATCGGTACCTCCCAGACATTTGGAAAGCTCGCCGTTGGACACACCTCAATTTGACAGTCTTGGGAAGTCGCGTACTCCAGCGTATAGGGCCACAAGGGTGGATCGACGTAAGCTCTCGTTGGCAACGAACTGTCGTACGACAGGCCAAGTTCTTCGAGTCCTTGAAAACTGACGTTTCCCGATGGTTGAAGAAAAGGAAGCCTGACTCCTTGCATTTCTTTTTCCGGTATTAATCCAAAGTGATTCGCCATTGTTCTCATGTCACCGAATTCGGCCTTGAAGGTCGACAGATTCATCGCGGACCAGTAATTTTCAATGTCAGCATTGTGCCTGTCGCGATTGTAGGGAGATTGTCAGTCGAGTAATTGTTTGAAAAATTGCCAAACTATCTTTGCGAATTCCTCCTTCGAGTACATACGTTACCGAATGCAGTGCGATTTCGTGACCCCTCAACCATAGATCGTGGACTTTCGAGTAATCGGTGTATTCGTGAGCGAGAAAGTGCGTTACCCCTACTGGACATCCGTCTGGATTTTTCCGGTTGAACAGCGCTTTGGAGAATAGATCGTAAGTGACGGGGTTGACGCCGTCGTCGAAAGTAGACATTATTATCTACGTACGAATTAGAATAGGAATATATCAAAATGACGTTAATTCGATACTCGAGTTAGTTTGGAAATAATTCAACTTTTCTTACCTGAGGAATTTTTGCTACCGGGATTGAGCTTCCGCTCTCGAAAGTGCTGCACTTGCATTGCGGAAGCTTACACTTGCTCGGCAAACATGACTCGGCTAATTTCAAGCCTTCCGCCCGGCACAGGAAAATAACAATGCCAAGAATCGCAGTCACCGGCTTGGCCCTCATTCTCTTGCGAATCGAATAATTATTTAATTGCTTTAATTGATTTCGAACAATCTGAAAGCCGGCCGGATTACACTTGTCGGTAACGGTATGGTTGTGCCTCGTTTTATGTGATGTGTCTTGGGTATATGCCGTTTTTCATTTTTATTCTTTCACTTATCACGATCGGAGAAGATAAATTTTTCCTCACCGCATCCATCCAACGCAACATTGTAGTTTGTCCGGTGACAGAGTTGCTATTATAGCTATATGAATTTATGAATTGGCCAAGTACGTTGCAAGAGGTTTTAATATCGCTCGAGATTTCTTGGAAATGGCAATAATCTTCTTTATCTTATCACTCATTGTCGAAGAATCGTACGTCAATACTCCTTTTGACAACGATACCGTATTTTTTCTAGATATTTTCTCACATCATCTTGTATAGATAATACAGCAAAAATCATTCTCAAGATTTATTGGAAACGCCAGTTTGCGATTTTCAAAGGGGCCGATTCTGAGTTGGCATTCTTTTTTTACTCCCAATTGTTATTCGGATAAAAATGATTCATTCAGTCCATAATAATTAGTGTTTCATGGGGAGTTTTCTCGGTTTATAACGGAGTGTCCGGAAGCTTTTCAACAGTCCTGATGTCGGTGCGCGCGTGCACGTGCGGGTGTGTGTGTGTGTGTGTGTGTGTGTGAGTGAGTGTGAGAGAGGAGGCATACGTGTTTATACAAAACGATGGCAATCCCCAAGAGTGGAATTCCCAACTCGACCACTTTACGCCTCTTGTGGGCTACGTGACGGACGCATCCTTCGGCATCAACGTAAACAAAAATGTCGAAAAAAAAGTTTCTACCGTGTAAATAATTTGCATTCGCGACTGTCAGCAATTAAACTACGGTCGAAAATATGAAATTGTCCTTCTGCAAGTTTTTTTTTTTGCACGACAGGAAGACATCGCCAAGTATTTTAATTAATTGATATTAAACAATTAAAAAATATTTTTCATTCAATGAGATTTGAAGAGATGCTTTCAATGACGATGGTCATTTCTGCTCGCCGTACGGAAAGAAATAATAAAACAAGATGGTATAGGAAAAGCACATATATGATATTATTTGATTGAAAACTTATTTCACCCTTGACTTGCGTTTTTCACACAAGTTCCACATTCTATTTCACTTTCCTCTGGGTACTCGACTCGGAATCGGAGCGCTTTTTCTCCGATTCTTGTCGCAACGTCTGCGAGTTCAATATAGAGAGTGGCGGATGGTGCAGGCCGAGTCGTACAGTCTTCTCGAACGAGATGGATCGAAGAGGAAAGGAAGAGGCCAGCCCGCATCTCGACGCGTACTAAAACAAAATTGTTCCTGCTGAATATTTTATCCCATCTGACTTTTTTCTCGCGTTGCTCTTTCGCTTCCTCTCTATCGTGTCCTTTGACTCGTCCTAGACGACACCGAGGAGCCGCGCCCTTCACGTTCGAGGCCTCGTCCCGACCGTTTTCAGGTCTGACTCTATCCCCTCGTACCTCGGCGAACGAACCGACATATAAGTCCGGAGGATTTCGGCACCACGAACGCGCATCAAAAGGGCCTATTCGGTGCCTCGAGTCCCACCGATCGAATTACACCTAAATCTCTCGCGCTTCAATTTTGTTTTTCCTCTTCTTTGCTTCCTTCCTTCCTTTCTTCCTCTTTTTTTAACCTATCGTATATGCATGCAGTCCACCAGTTTATGACGTTCTCTCGGAATACCTGGCGCTTTGTATTCCCAACACGCCAGACATTCCAGCTCGGAATATAGAATTTTTGCATTACCTTTTGTGCCCGAGTGAGTCGAAAGGGCCGCAATAATGCCATACGCTAGAAAAATATCGACTCGCTTGAATTCCTGACTTTTTTTTATCCGGTGTTCCTATCACGAGTGCGTGTATCAACGGGTCCAGCCACTCGAGGGTTTCCAAATTTTCAGAAAATAAAGCGAAACGAGTTTGAAGGCGAAATGTATGGCGCTGGTATCGCAGATTCACGACAAATAAAAGTTGGTTGAAACTTTGAACGCGTTTTTTTTTTTCAAAACGATGCGTTTTAAACTGGCTGGAAACGCCTGTGCGGAAATTGAACTAGGGCTTTGGTCGGGCCCATATAGAATTTCCCTAACTTTAATAGGGCCCTAATCGGGTAGCCTCACATAGGCCCTTAGTGGCCGGTCACACTTTGCTACTGAGAGCCATTAAAGGCAGAATAATGAGGGCCTTCAAGGATGCCTGATCGACACCTCATGTAAGCCATGGTGTGCCCATAAGTTATCCCTGCCAATGGATATGCTCACGTGTGTGTAAATGTATGTGTTTCTGCGTATATGTGTCCGTTTATATAATGTCACGATACACTACCAAATTTTTTAAATTTATTTAAATAGGATCCATTTAAATGAGATAGGTTTTTTCCTCGTCTCACGGCCTAATACTATCTTATTTGTTTCAAAGATCCCCGAGTCAAATTTTTTAGCCTCCTCTAAACCCTCGCAGGACCCATTTCTTTTGTAATACATAAGCCGCCCTCCGTTGAACCGATGAAACCTCATTTGTCGAGTTCAGTGTCATGAAGAGACCTCCTCTTGGTCCAGTGTGTAGCCTCTGTTAGACCTCCCAAACCTTCTTTCGACCCCCAGTTTCAGTGAAATGTGCAGAACACAGGCCTCTTTAACTTGCTTTCAATCTCAAACCGTTGCCTCGACCCCACCTAACCTACTTTTGGCCCAAATTCGATATCTCCTCCATCATCACTCCATTGTAGTCTGATCGGTAACCCGCTCGATGACGGAAATGATACGTTTTCCCTGATTATCGCCCGAAAAACGGTACAGGTAAATATGCATTATCAGATGGTGGATAAATACTACACAATTAATAAAAATACATCGTCCCTTTATCACATTATTAGTGCAATATTAATATGCGAAAACAATCAAATTTGCTCAATATCGTTTTTTTATTATTTTATAGGCGGTCCGTAAAAGAATGCTCGTATATACAGTCTTACTCAAATTATATCGAATTAATGGGCGTCACGAATTTTCCTGTGAGAACATATCTCACAGGAAAATTCTTAAAAAATACCAAGCTATCCAGTATAAGCTTACGCGACGTTTTTCATTCTTGACATTTCTTCTTAAACCCTTTAGTTCTTAAGTTACATTGCATTATCTAGAATTAGTCTTTTTTAGCAAAAAATGAAATAACATTGCGAAAAAAATCGTACGAAATTTTATGAAAAACGAAAATGGAGCTCCTGCTACCCCGTTCAAGTTTATCATGGATAAATGTAAAAATTTTTTTTTTGCATAAGTCATGCGCCCAATTCTCGATGGTCGAAAAAAGCCGAGAAACAGTCACGTATAAAAGTGCGTACTGAGTCGAAAAAAAAATCATAAAAAAATATTTCAGACAAGCAAAGTAAAGCTGAATTTGTTCCCGGCAAAACGCCGTTCGGTAAATTTGGTAAAACATTTTTTTACGAAGCTATGTAACTTTTAGTACAGCAAGAAATATCGACTGGTGTATCCAAACTTTTAAGCGACCGTATATATTATATAATATTATATAGATATATATATTATACTTGAAATATGTGGTTGCGTTAATATATTTGAATATACACTACCAGTCAAAAGTATTCGGACACTTCAGATAACTGCAAAACGTAATATCACTTTGGATAATTGCAAACTTATGGTAGAATAATTATTATTTTACGAAGATACTATAAAGCTCTATATCATTAATTAATTATATAGGCCTTTATAATATCTTCGCGAAATAATAAATGAAATAAATTATATTACTCTAACATTATTTGGCAATTATCCAGCGCTCAACAGTTTTGCGATTATGCGGAGTGTCCGAAAACTTTTGGCTGGCAGTGAAGATCTAAATAACATATCATTTTGATATCTATATGAAACGTTAGGGTGTTCATTATAGTCTGTTTCATGTTCTAAAAGATTGAAATTGTCTGTTTGGAATTCAAGCTCATTGGATTTTTTCTTCATTTTTTTCCTTCTGTTTTTGTTCTTTTTGTTTTTTTTGTTCATTCAATAATGAGTCGATAAATGGCGATGGCCGATTACCGTCGATTTCAAATAAAATGTTAGCCTTTTCTTTTTTTTTTTTTTTTCATTTTTTGCACGTCGAAAATTTAAAAATATTTCCACGTGCATGTATGAAGCATATTGGTATTTTTTTCCGCTAAATATTATGATATTAACTAACCGCGTCTAGTTGATTCTTTTTTATTTCAATTAACTAGATTTTTCATAGAACCAAATCTTTCCTATTGCATTCCATTATTAAAATTATTGATTTCAAAAATGTTTATTTATTCAAATCAATCTATTTAATATTGTTGAATAACTAAATATTTTATTTGATCCTAATAAATCTGTGATTCGGTTTCCTCAGTTCAACATTTTCATCTGTTCAAAAAAATAATTTAGTCAAGTTCACTGTACGGATCTAGTTAATTTTTTTAATTTACCTCAAATAGAATTCGATTAGAATAGAATAGTTCGATTGTGTCTCTCTGAAGCGTTTTATAGCATCCCCAACGGTTGATTTAGGTATTTTCAATCGATTTGCAATGTAGCGAATTTTGAACCCTTCATTGCAAAGAGCAAGGATTGATGCACGCTTTTCGATGCTTAAATTGGGTCGACGGCCCATTTTTTTCTTAAAAAGAAAAATAAAATTAACTCTAAGAAGTCGAAAATTTTATTTAATTAACCGTCAATAAATTAATAGTTAAACACACTTCAAATTCAATATATTATTCGACACGATACGACAGGAAAATCTAACGCGAACGTTTTTTCGATGCTTGCCGAAGAAGTACTGAGTCGAAATAAATTTTGAATATTTTTTCATTGTAACACGTAAAGAGTGCGTGGACGTTTCTCCCACTCTTTGTTTTCTTCTTGTTTTCGAAGTAGAGTAGTCAGCGAACATAGCGAATCTCGCGACGGAGTGTCTGTCCTTGTTCCTTGTTTATTTTTTCGCGAGATTCGCATCGAAAAAACGTTCGCGTTAGATTTTCCCGTCGTATTGCGTCGAATAATATATTGAATTTGAAGTGTGTTTAACTATTAATTTATTGACGGTTAATTAAATAAAATTTTTGACTTCATTAGAGTTTTTTTTTTGAAGAAGAAAATGGGTCGTCGACCCAATATAAACATCAAAAAGCGTGCATCAATCCTTGCACTTTGCAATGAAGGGTTCAAAATTCGCTACATTGCAAATCGATTGAAAATACCCAAATCAACCGTTGGGGATGCTATAAAACGTTTCAGAGAGACCCAATCGAACCGCGATAAAAATCGTTCCGGGAGGCCTCCCGTTACTTCCAAAGCGGAAGACTAATCAATAATTGTGATGTCTAAAAGGAATCGAAAACTCACGGCGGCAAACATCCAAGCGCAGTTTGTCGAAAGTCGTGGAAAAAACATTTCAATTACGACGATTAAGAGCGTGCTGTCAGCGAGAGGAGGTTTTTTCGACGAGACCAAAGTATAATATGTAAATAAAAAAATTAATTATATTATTATCATGGTGTTGAGATCAATCGCGTTCCGACCGGAAATAAATTTTAAAAAAATTTCGCAAAAAAATCTGAAAAATTTCTCATGAACTCAACAAAAAGTAACGCAACTTTTTACCATCTTGAGGTTTTGTTGTAAACCTCGTCGTTTTCGTACTCCGGAGCAATTTTTTCATATTGTATATTTTTATCGAAAAAACGAAATATTTTTGGGAAAAAAAAATCCCAAAAATTTTTCTACAAAACGAAATTGAAGCTTAGGCTTCCCCTTTTATGATTTTAATAGGAGAAATGCATAAAAAAGATTTTTACTGTAAACGGGGTCCACTCACAAAACAACAAAAAAACGACAAAAAATTGTCGTTTTCAAAACTGGGTGCCAAGTGTAAAAGAAATCGTAAAATTTTTTTTGATAAGCCAAAATGTAGGTAAATCCCACCTCTTTAAAATGCCGTTGGTCAAATTGGCCTAGCCCAACTACCGGCGAAATGGCATAAAGAACCGTTCGGGCACTTTTTCCAACTCTTGTCGGGAAACTTTCCGCCGGTAGTGTATATACATATATACATGTGTGTGTGTGTGTGTGTGTGAATTTGTTTGAAAAATCTATAGCATGTTATTCGATAAAACTCTCTAATTATCACAATGATATTAACTAATTGATATAGCTTATGTAATACAATAAATAGTTATAGGTATTCATTTGGTTTCTTATGCCATATCAGCGACCAAAATGTTATAAGCACTCGGTAGCACAGGGGCAGCGTGCGTAGCTATGAGTACGTAGGTACTAGGTTCCATTCGCATTTAGGGCAAATATTTTCTTTGAAAACAATCATCTCTAAAGGCCGGGGAATGACGAATTGCGACGAATAATCCTTCCGGTAAAGCTCTCAATTGAGGAGTTCATTTTATTTTCAATTTATGAAATATTTTATGCATATAGTACACTTAGCTTAACAGTGTACATTGTAAGCAATTAAAGATTCATTTGAATCTCATCTTTATTAACATACATAAATATCTTTGAAACAAATATGATCGTAGTAAGCTATGAGACAAGGAAAAAACCTATTTTATTTAAATAAATCCTATATAAATAAATTTTTTTGTTTAGCAGTGTACAGTAGGCCGAAAGGGGGGGGGGGCAGTAGGTTCTACGGGAGCGCTCGAAGTAGGCCCTCCTTTGAGTCAAAAAGTCTACTTTCTGCCATGCCGGAGGTTCATCGGAGGCCCTAACGCATGGTATTTCCAAATATTGTACCCTCCTTTCGATACCCAATAATCCGCTCTCGCCGATTTCTGCTCGCTTCATTTTGTGGGTTGAACGTGGCTCGAAAATTTCGACTCGGGTATTTTTTATTCGTTTTAGCTATTCTTTTTAACTATCAAATATATTCAAATCGAACAAATAAAGATTCGATTCAAATAAATCTTTATTTGCTTACAATGTACACTGTAAATCTAAGTGTACTATGTGCATAAAATATTTCATAAATCCAAAATGAAATTAAGCACTTAATTCGTTTATCACAACGATTTTGTATCGTAATTCGTCATGCCTAGTGATGTAGCCATGTATTGAACCTAGTACCTATCTACTCATACCCGTGCAGAAATTTTGGCAGGGATACAGCTGGATTCTGACTTGTATCCCGGGCTCCCAATCGGGATCTAGTCCGATATCGGATCAGATTCGAAGACTAAATGTAAGATCCGTAAACTGGATTCCATTAGGGATCCAGAACCGGATCCGTTAATGACTCTCAATAGATTCCCCATGGAATCATTGAGGAATCTGGGAAGGATCACTGGTGAATGCAGGCTGAAATACAATGTCAAAAATGGAATTATGACATGTTAAATTTATTATAAAAATAAATAACAATTATAAAGTTTTGGTGCATTAAACTATCAATAAAAAAAAATTTGTCCAAAGATTCAAATGGCAGATTGCGCTCAACGCGAGATTTTGATGTGAATTAAAAAAAATTCACATCAAAATCTGCATCTGTATTGACAAGAAATTATAAATACAAAAAATTCACAAAATTAGTTGTGAATTTTTTCGTATTTAAGACAAATTAAAATCAAATTCAAAATGATTAGATTAAAATTTTCACCAAAAGTGAGTTCGTACGTATTTTGAGAGAAAACATTGCCTCGAGGCAAAGAAATTTTTGCACATAACTTTTTGTGCGAACATTTCTTTGCCTCAACACAATGTTTTCTCTTAAAATACGTTTACACTTGTGGTGTAAATTTTAATATAACTGTCGTGAATTCGATTTTTATTTTCTTCAACTTGAGGAAATTCACAACTCATTTTGTGATTTTTTTCATATTTATAATGTAATATTTGAAACTCAACTTTTTTTGCAAAAATTTCTTTGCCTCGACGAAATGTTTTCTCTCGAAATACGTAAGAACTCACGCTTGGTGTGAATTTTAATCTAATCATTGTGAATTTGATTTTAATTTGTCTTAAATATATGTTTATACCCACCGACATGTCGGTGGGTATAAACAGAGACTTATTCCCCAAAACCGGTATCCCGGTTAGAATCCAACTTGCATCCGTATCGGAATATGTACGACGATGATGGCATAATTTTGAAAGTTTTGGCATCACGTGTATTTTCGGTATTACTATGTAATTCCTATCTATAGATAGGAATTTTATAGATAGGAATCTATAGATAGGAATTCCATAGTAATACAGAAAATACACGTGACGCAAAAATTTTCAAAATGATGCCATCATCGTCGTACATATGCCGATACTGATGCAAGTTGGATTCTAACCGGGATACCGGTTTTGGGGAATCCATGACAAATCCTGATTGGGATTTGATCGGACATAGGGTATTCCGGTCAAAATTTCTGCAGGGTAGCTACGCACGCTTCCCCTATGCTACCGAGTGCTTGTAACATCTTCGTGGCAGATATGGCATAAGACACCAAATTAATTCCGATAATTATTTGCCGTTTCACATAAACAATATCATTTAGTCAATATCATTGTGAAATTAACTATCACAACGCGAAATAATTTTTCATATGGAAAGTATTCGGCGAAAGTAGTCAGTATAAAAATGTAAAAAGGAAACCGAATGGCATTGTTCAAACATATGCGCTGGCATCACTCCATGAGTGAATAAGGCAATAAGAATAATATGTAAGTTTATGAAGGATTTGTAAATGTAATATATAATAATTTTTAATGCCCTCACATTTTTATCCTATTTTTACGAATCCCATTTTATCGAATAATTGAGTGTAGTAATTAAAATACCACAAACGATTTAGTCCAAGCTATATATACTGGTCCGTTTCCTATAATGCCCAAACCTGGCCCTCTTGTGGCAATCCCTGTCGGGATTGCCATAATAGGACCCGCAAAGGCCCTTATAAGGGCCTTCAAGGGCTTATTTGCGGCTTCCCTGATAGGGAAAGCCTCAAATAAGCCCTTATTTTTATCAGGGATGCCGTATCAATTTTCCGCACGGGCGTAACAGCCGCATATACATCGAATTCACTGGAAATTTCGAACGTATCTTTTCAGATGGGTTCTCCATAGAACTGCGTACGAAATTTGCGACTGCACGGAAAAAAATACGGCCACAAATTCTAACACTGGTTGCCAGAATTCTAATATCCAGTGCTAGAAGAGTATAGCAGTTTACTGCCAGTTCGGAATTCTCAGACTTGTTATAGAAGTGTAAAAATGATTCTCACACTGTATAGAAAAAATGATGCGTGCATAATACATTTGAAACTATTCTCATATAGGCGCGAGTCCTATATGCTGTATAGTAAAAATAATGCGTGCAGATTACATTTGTAACTCTATTACATGAAACATACGTTATATTTTCATATGGATTTTACTATACGTATATCATGAATCTTCGTGTATGTATATATTTCACTATACGCATAGCATAAATCTTCAGTGTATAGCGAAAAATATTACGAAGTTATTAGTAAAATATGACTATTTATACCGTACTTTTTGTAGAATACTGGAAACTAATTGTTCCAATGACGTGGGCAAAATATTTTTTGAATACTACAATAAATCACAATATGCCGAATAAAATGTATTATTTGTATCAGTTTACGTGCCATATCGTAGGTTGAAAATTAAATTTCTTCATTATTACTACATCATAATTACAATTGTTATCTTCCATTCAATACTTAAGCATAGTGTTAATTCGAAACTTCAAGGCCCCTGTTTTCTCCGTGTGGCCATTAACTTTTTCATCTTTATAAACAATTACTCGTGTTATTTGTTGCTGAAAAATGATTTTTTGTTAAAATCTGCACAGTGTAACAAAAAGGGTGTTTTGTCATTTTCGTAAGCAGTTCCATGGTTTTGTGTATACATTATATTAGGATATTTATTGTTTTTGTATTTAGGTTGAAAACTACCGGACAACTAGACGCCGCTATTTTCAGCTGAAAAATTACAACGAAAACACATTGTTCGTAATAAAAAGAAAAAACATTCTTAAGAATAGCCTTTTTTCCAAGAGCTCGAGTGGCCCGAGTCCTTAAAGTATACACAAAAAAACGAGCTTCTTTTAAAGGTGTAGAAAAGAGTTTTGTTTTTTCTTCAAAATAATCTCAGTACATGCGGCTAAATGTGATATGAGCCTAAAATCCATTCCCCCCGTCCACACGAAGCAAATTTCCGATGTACACGCGAAGCTGCGAGGCAAAGGGTGCGTATAGCTCAAGTACAGCGAGTGTAGTGTTAGAGACACTCACACACACAGACGCGCGCGCACACACAGCGTGAACGATGCATCGACCCGTGTTGGAGTTGCTAGGACGAAACGAAGCAATGCGGAAGCGCTGTGGCGCCGCGGTGTCTGGAGAGTCGCGTGAGACGCCATTGAGCCTATCCGACATTGGGGCACGTCGTCGTCGGCGACGACGACGCCGGCGACGAAGACGATGATTGCGAGTAGAACGTACAAGCTTTATAACCGCAAAGTTTGACGGCTCTAACCCAAGATATTGCGTCTGGTTTGCTTCTTGTGCAATAAGGCACGCCACCTGTCAGCTCGTTCGGCTCTTTGGGCACTCGTCATAATTACAGCTGAGCCGAGTCATATAGGTAGGTGGCCATCGCAGTATCGGATAGCTAACGAGGTTGGTGGGTAGTAAAGGATACATGTAGGAGGGTAGGGTACGTGGAGTGCGGGTCGCCCGGGCGAGAAATAATACCGCTGTTTGCTTGGAAATAGAGAAGCTGCCGAGCGAGCACGTCGCAGTGGCGCGTCGTACATCACCGCGAGTCTGGAAGCCAGACAACGATAACGACCACGATGAATAAGCGAACGATCTATATTTCTATGTATACCTGATATCGCCGATCCTCTAGCCGTACGTGGCGATTTCGAGCTCGTATTTAACTTTTTTTTTTCATGATTTGCGATAAACTACGGCTGAATGGTACTTTGTATATTAGACACGAGTGGTCTTCCGAGTGCTAACAGAAATCTAGTTTGTTTTATGCTCCTCGGAGGAAGGACAACGGTAAGAGCAAATTACAAGGACATTGCTAAAAAATTGCGCACTTTCGGATGAGTCGTTGGCTAGTCGCCATTTCGGATAACCATCTAGAGCTTGAATGCTGGAAAAAGAAATCCAACAGCTGATGAGATAACGATCGAGCGAAAGAGAAAGAAAAACTCCCGGAACTGTATGATCCTAGCAATATTTTCCAGGCTGCTGAAATTTACAAGCTTGCGTGGAAAAAAGATCAAGTCCCGGAGGTAGTGGGCTCGAATGTCCGGGCAAAGTCCGTGATGCTGCTGCTGCTGCTGTGCTTGGCTTGACCCTACGGATCTGTTTGAGCGTCCGGGGTAGAACGAAGGTCGGGAGGTCAGGATCGTGTGGCGATTAAAGGGGCTCGACCTTGGAAGACTCTCCCTATGGGTTCGCGCCTCGGAGGTGAATTAACGGCCCCATCGGCTTTCTCTCTCCCTCTATACCAAGCGCCTCATCCCAATCGCTCCCCGTCCCGAGGCAACATAGAGAAGATGCGGTCTGGCTATGACCGCTATGTACCACATCCCGCGTATATTCCCGTGTAGTTGCGCTGCGCCTCGCCACAGGTAGGAAAACGAGGGCTTTCTGGCCCGCTCTGACGGAGAGGGTATAGTTTTATGACCGGCTAAAGAGCACGTGAAGGTCCAACCGGATCTTCCCTTCATCCTACTCTCTGGCCACCCTTGCGTGTTTCCTTTGGGCGCGCGGGTGAGGCTGGTGAAATTTGTGTGGTGCGCGCAGCAAAGAAAGCTTGCTCTTTCCTCCCTTTATACCTGACGCTCGAGTGGTAAACGACCGGTTCCTGACCACAAGGGTCAAGAAGCTTCGTCTCTGCGAAGAAACGCATATTTCACAATCACTGCGTAAACTTGTTGATTTTCTATTACGACCTATTGTCATGTTAGATGCATAGCTGTGAGGAATAATATTATAGGAATTCACTGGATTCCTTTGTTTATTTAATCAAGCCTCTTTTACGTCCGATCCGACGACAACTACAGTTAAATATTCAATTAATCAAAATATAAATGTGCTTTTTATTAATTAGTAGTATTTCTGGATTCCAACTTATACTCTTTGGCGGGTTTTTTTCTTCGTATTACCGTTCCCAATTGAACGCTCTTCCATCGTTCCTTACCTGCGCTTCGCTAATCTAACCCAACGTTCCGTTGCGTCCACAGCCGTCCAAAGCTATCATAAACCGCCTTTGCCGTGGGTATCGGGGAATTGGTGAAAAACCCGTACTGGTATAGACGGCCCCATATTCTTCCGATTCTCCGGTGCACTGACTTTAACTCAAGTATCTACACCAAGGTATCAGAAATATTGGCCTTCCGCTCACTTGGTTGATGCGCCAGCTGGGGCACGGCTATGCGGTCACCGCCCCGAGCATAGGCCATGCACAGTACTGCTCAACTCGAAGTATGCCAATTTTATATTAATTAATATTTTCATATAATCTGTCATACTTTTTTCCTCCATATACACCAGGGTGTGCAGAAAAAATCGATACATTTTTTTCTGTTGCATCCACCAAAAAAAGGTCAATTAAGGTAAAAAATGAAGAATGCTCGAAGGAGAGCTCAAAAAACAATTATTTCGAATGGCGCATTGCATTTAAATATTTTCAATAAGAATAACCCAGGAAAATATTGGGATTTCTGAGTGTGGTAGTGCAACTCGTCAGGAAAAAATCACACAAAGATGTCATTAACATATTCTCATGGAGAATTGAATTTCCAACAAAAAAGTTTTTACGAAAAATTAGCTCAGAACAACCGTTCAAGTGGAATCGCTGTCTGAAATTGAATTGATAAAAAAATAATAATTTAGAAGGCTGTAAAAATCGAATTTTTCCCTTTACGAAAAAACTTTTTGGGTTCTTTTTTGTAGAGAATGTTCTGCTCTAACATACAATTTGCATGGAATCGTTCTCAAAATATTTCTCTGATACAAAAAAGAATCAAGTACAACAAGAAATATAAAAGAAACGACGTCCATCATTGATCCTGTTTCGAAAAGTTTTATTGAATTAATTTGGTTTAATAAGATAAAATGATTTGTTTTTACATTACAATGCTTGATAATCATCGTTCCTTTTTTGAAGAGTCTGTTTGTTGCAATGAGGGTATTTCTGTCGATGCTTTTGCACTACGCCCAATAAATATTGTAGCTGCTTTTCGTTTTTTGTTAACGAACCGTTATATGCTTCTATCAAAGTGACACCACGTTCGGCTACGTTATTAACGACTTTTGGATTAAAAAAAATCTAAGCAACTCAAATGAGTGGCATTTTCCGGCCATAATTCAATATTTACTCTCAAGAAATCATGAGGTAAATTCAATTGCTGGAAAAGAAATAAGGATTCTTGAGTAACGGAATCGCTTATGTCTTCTTTCAGCACCATTTCCCAATCATTTTTTTAAACAATCACTCGCTCGGAAGGATTTTTGGATTTTTCTCGAGATTGCAGAGCTTGTACCATTTTTACCTTCACACTTATCGGCACAGCATTGTCAAAAAACGACAAAGCAACAATTTTCTCGTTAAAGTACCACAAGTGACTCGCTAATTTGTTCGAGGCAGCCTCCCCTACTACAGGATTCACTTCGCAATAACGAATGAAATTTTGTAGCAGTGACAGATCTTGATTTGGGGGAAAAATGTCGCGGTTTCCCGTTCGTGGCGCTAGCGTGAAGCTTGTAATTTTGCACTACGAGCTACCGCATGCTGCCGCCAGGTGGCAGCGGGTGCTAGGGCGCGCACGCCGCTTAAATAAAAAAATAATTTCAGGCAGCGATACCACTTGAACGGTTGTTCTAAGCTAATTGTTCGTAGGAACTTTTTTTATAGGGAATTCAATTCTCTATCAGAATATCTTAATGACATTTTTGTGAGATTTGTTTCTGAAGAGTTTTACTACGACGTTCAGAAGTGCCAATATTTTCCTGTGTTATTCTTATGGAAAGTATTCAAATGCAATGCGCCGTTCGAAATAATTTTTTTTTGAGCTCCCCTTCGAGGATTCTTCTTTTTTTACCTTAATTCACCTGTTTTTGGTGGATGCAACCGAAAAAAAATATATCGATTTTTTTCCGCACACCCCAATACACACACACACACACACACACACACACACACACACACACACACACACACACACACACACACACACACACACACACACACACACACACACACACACATTTCTTTTAAATGATAAATTTGATAAATATCTCTTGTTAAATTTTTCTATGCAATATTTAAAAAATTAAATAATATTGAAGTTTCTAATATAAATAATAGGATTAATGAAAACGATTTCTAGAATCATCGTCATATATTAAACTTTCTTCGCCTTTCTCCTTGGTTTTTGTCATTGCCGTCGCGGTTTTTTTTTACTTCTACTCTCAGATACTTATCTCTCCCTATCGGTCATACCTCTATGATTTGTCGGATCTAATATTGGCGAAGCCCTTGGGTATATATGCACTTGCATTCCCCTCAACGATTTTCTTGAGAAAAGCTGACGTTCCTCTGTATGTCTTCTTGCGTCTGGATCGACGACGATAACTTCTAGCTCACTAATTTTATGAGACTTCTTTCTTTGACCGATCAGCGAAATCGATAACGTTTTATGTGCAATGGCTCTTCCCTACGCCTCGCTGCATCGATGACGAACGATCCATTCTACGAATGAGAATCGGAGAGAGCCGAGTGAAGAGAGCTTCGCACTATATCCGCAGCATTTATGGAATAGGGAAAATAGAAGAAAAAAAATGCTAGCGGATTTGTTTTGTAATGAAAAAAAGCTCCGCACGTGGAATTGTTGTGACTTGTCTGAGTGTATTTTTATTTTTCATGTTGAACAACTTGATCCGGTGATTGGGGATCGCAGATCGCTTTTTTGGGTGGTCCGAGCACTCGATAAGGATGATATATCTGTAAAAAAATCAGACTTATGTTAGCCTTTACGTCGTTGTTTCAAGCTAATTTAATTTGTACACATTATGTTTCAGGAACGCGTGTACGTCGCCGTAATATATTTTTCTCTTTGATGTAAAAAGAAACAAAACAACAACAAAAAGGGGATTATTCGGTTATCGCGAGAAAGTTTGTATCGTTTCTCCTTTATTTGCACGTAAATAATTCCGCGAGAGCGAGATGTATGCACGTATACCCTGCTCCGAATTTTTTCCACACGTCTAGCGTTCGTACAAAATTCTTCCAATTCCAACTCGCGCCTTTGCTCGCAAATATAACGTAGTTCGCCGACGGAGAAAATATCGTGTTGCAAACTCGTGAACTTTTCATGGCTTTCATGGGAGTTGTTTTTGTACGTTTGTAAGGGAGGCAAGTTTTATAGAATAACGCGAGGGATAGAGAGCTCGTGCGGTATTCGAGAGTCGCAAAACTGTAAACAGGAATAGGAAATGCGAAAAAAAAATTATGGTCCTGGAGCCGCAAAGCTCCATATATTACCAATGATATCCGATATGTATCATACCGGGCAGAATAATTGTAATGCCTTTTTGAAAGAGAATGATCTTTAATGGACACACACGACCGACGAATAGGACAGGACATAATGAAGTTTGGAATACCGGGTGCGTCGGATAATTTTTCGACGAGAGACAGGATGCAGCGAATTTTCCATCTTTTTCGACCATTATTTCCGCAAAAGACGAGACATTGTGTAATTCGAGGCTGACCGTGTTTGACTCCATATTACGTGGCGAATTGGATCGGTGTTTTTCTCGAAACATTTTTCTTACACCCCCCCGCCGTGTACTCTGGAAGATGGCTACTCAGCCTCACGGGGAATCATGGCGAGGGTTTATTGAATTTGCTTTCGCAATTATATCCGCACAGAAAGGATAGGAATAAAGCGGACGCAAGATGGAAGGATGGATTCGGGGACGGATGCACGGACGTGTGTATGCGTCGTATTGTGTTTGTGTCTCCACATAGAGAGGCTACGCTGGAAGTACGCACGCTGAGCAGCTGAAAGGCACACCATGTGTAAACGGTAAGTCTGTTACGTTTCCCTATTACCACCGAAGATTGCCTTGGGAATAGGATCCGCGCTCACCGTGACCAAAATACGCATCACTTTTTTACTCCGAGTCTACCTCTCTGTCCGCCGGCTTCCTTCCGCCCTCTCTCTATCTCTCTCCCTCTCTCTCTCTCTCTGTCGCTGAAACTTTTTCGTTGTTATATTTCATCCTGGTTTTCCAGCTCGTGCCATCGTATTTATGGCTGAGAATGTATTAATCAACCCGAACGAAGTTACTTATCGTAATGCTTTTTCACATGGCCTCATTCGGCCGGAAGATACGTGGAAACATCGTTGAAGAGAAATTCAACGTAAATTACGTCACTAAAGAGATCTACATACTAACGAATCATATTTAAAGTTTTCCTTTGTTTTTTTAGCCCAAAGGCATTAGGGAGTAGAACAAATCTTTGTATTTTTCAAACGTTGGATATTTGAACTTGTAATATTTTGTCTTGCTCCCCTAGCGGAAAGTACGCACTTTCCGGCCGCATTTCAGGCCGGGAAGAGCATTCTTCGTGGCCGGCTGACGACCGCTCGCTCTGACAGGATTTTCGCGGCCGGTGATATTTACATATGCACGTTATTCTTTTATCTTGTGCTCGCTCCTATCAAAGTCGTATCGTGATCTCGTGAAGAATTTCGTTCAAGTGTCGGAAAAAAATGGAAGAATCCTCATTAGAAGGTTCCGCAGACGAGGAAGAAATGTTAAGGAATTTTGACGAAGAGGCGAAAATAATTGTCCGATCAGAAGCAATTGCAAAAAAGTCTTCTGATCAATACCTCCTCGTTTACAACACATATAACATATGGCGAGAAGAAAATAAAAAATCTCTGTCCAGTTCTGAAGAGAATAATTTAATTATTTATGTTCAACAACTGAAAGGAAAGCTCAAACCACCAACTTTGTGGAGCATCTGGAGCATGCTGAAAAAAACGCTAAGTGTAAAAGAGGGCATCAATATTAGTAACTTTGTGAGCTTGAAAAGTCTCATAAAAACGAATGCCAAAGGTTACAGACCAAAGAAAGCTTTCGTTTTAAGATGGGACCAAATCATGAAATTTATGAACGAGGCTTCGGATTAAACGCATTTAGCAATGAAGGTAAGAGTCATTTACGTTTTCCCTTTTCGAATAATACTTTTTTAGTTAGTGCCGTTCAATTTGTTCATTGAAATTTTTACAGGTCATACTGATAATTGGGATCTGTGGTTGCCTTCGATGTGATGAAAGAACGAACATAAAGGTTGAAGATGTGGAAGATTTAAGGAATAAATATCTGGTGTCCATCAATCAAAATAAAAATGACTATGCTGGGCAATTTGTCATTGGGAAACTTTTTTACGACACAGTAAAGAAATATATCTCATTGAGACCATCGGAGAAATTCAGCGACCGCTTTTTTTTATCAAGTATGCAGAAGGCAAATGTGCCCGAATTGCAATTGGACGACATAAAATCGGGGAAGTCACCGAAAAGATTGCGGCCTATCTGAAATTACCCGAACCAAAGGGATACACTGGTCATTGCTTTCGCAGAACGTCTGCAACGCTTCTCTCCGATTCTGGTGCTAACATGCAAATGGTTAAACAGCTAGGAAGATGGCGTTCAGATATTATTGCCCACGGTTACATAGAAAATTCTATGCACAACAGGGAAATGATATGAAATGGCGTTACCCAAAAAACTGCATAAACAAACATACATTCGAAGCCATCTACCAGCGCGCAGACCATTGTACCTGAAAAGGATGATTTCGATTTTCATATTAATCTATCGGGTTTTGACGAAAAATTCACTGTTGATTAGGTTGATGCCACTCAAAGTAAGTAAAAAATATACACTCATTTAACTATTAAACGCACCTGTATATCCCTTATTATTTACAATAGATTACTTTTCAGATAAAATAGTAAAAAGTGGTTTTACTACAGCAAGAAATAATCTAATCTTTATCCTAATGTCGAATCAAAATAAGCCAGATGTCGGCAAAAAAAAAACTAGTTTTGGGAAAAACAGGGAATAAATCTAAATTTTCTAAATGAAGAGAATGTTCAGCCTTCTACATCCGAACAAAGAAAAAACATTAAAGATTCGGACAGCGAAAATCAAGCAGCTGTTCAGCCACCGATATTTAAAAGAAAAAAAACAATGAAGATTTGGGCAATAAAGTTTACAACGATATAAGTTCAACACTGAAGACAGACCTTTTAGAATTTTCCAACGGCACTTTCAATAATTTTGTGTTCAACGTCGTTTCATGTGAATGTAATAAAGAAAACAAGCGTTGAAATCGACAAAAAAATGTAGAACGTTGATTTGATGTTTATGTTAGTAATGTTGGTTTTATTTCATCTTGATGTTTTCAATGCCCGCTTCGACCAGCAAAACCTCGGCTTCGCCTCGGTCTTGCAAAAGTCGGGCGGGCATCCCCCCCCCCCCTTTCGCTCGCCTCCCTCCGATAACGACAGCTTCATTGTATTTCACGAGGTGGCCGGCTGACAGCCGACAGATGACAGCTGACAGCACCAATGACAGCATTAATTGCCCGGAATTACATACATTAATTAAGCCCGTACTTTCGGCTACGGGATCAAGAAAAATAGTATACAACACACGGCCCAAATGTTGGATGCCAGGAAATCCAACTTTCGGGCCTAGGGTCATAATATACTGTTTTTACAAGTCCATATTGATATATTTTTACCCTTCAAATACAAATTCAGCATTAATTCCCCCCAAAGCCCTTAATTTATATTAAAAATCGTCGAATGTGTATAGAAAGACGTTTTTCGCATTTAGCCGACACAATTTCGAGCTTCCGACATAAACTCAGTAAAATTTGCAATCAGGGGAAAACTCCCCGAGTACAAATGAATCTATATAATCATATATAATTGTATATTAATTGATCATATACAATTGTATACAAAAATTGGCCCGATAGAATTGTATATATTTGTATATAAACGTATACAATTGTATACGTTTATATACAAATATATACAATTCTATCGGGCCAATTTTCGTATACAATTGTATATGATCAATTAATATACAATTATATATGATTATATAGATTCATTTTTACTTCGGTACATTTATATCGGATTATATATACGAATGTATAGAATCATATACAATTATATATAAACCTATATAAATATATATGATTGTTTATCATTTTTATATAATTGTATCTAAGTATATACAATCATTTTTACTCGGGTCTCCATCGTAAAGGTGCTCGGAAAGTAGTAAAAGTCGAAATAAATGTTATTCAAGCATTTTCGCCACTTTTCCGGGAACGCCAAAAACCCAAAATTTCGAACGTCAGTAACGTCGCGGTCCCATTTGAGGGAAATAAAGTTATTATTGGAATAAAAAGGATTTCTGATAGGGGTGTGCGAATATTCGAATTCACGAATTATTCGTCAACGAATCGAATCGAAATCGAATTCGAAGGTCGAATCGAATATTCGAGTAATTTGGATATTCATCAAATAATGAATAATTATTAATGTACGATAAATTCGTCTGTTTTTAATATTAGTTTTAATCAAAACTGCTTACAAAACTCCAATATAAATAGAGAAAGCAAACTTTTTTTAACTACAATTATTTTGCATAGATTTTTATGTAAAAAAATGAATTTGGCGACCGTTTCTGATGCCAAGGACGTTCTTCTTTCGGTAACTATGTTCCCAGCCGACGAAAATAAACGTTTATTTTCAACTGAGGTACATGGTATCGGCAGGCACTGTCTTGTCACTGGTGAAAGGTGAGGAAATTTATTAGTTTTCTCTTTCCACCATTGAAGTGGATTTTCCCACTGGCTAATTCTTGACAAATACAAATATTCAATGACTTCTTTATCAAAATCAAGAGCCACAGAGAAGTTTCGTTCTTGTTGTTTAGATCTCGGTACATTCATAAAATCCCAGAATAAGCTGCGCTCTGTATTACTCGATTCGCGAGTTGGTGAAATTGTGGTACGCAAAGGCTGAACCGTGTCTAATATGAGGTAGTATTGGTACCCGAAATGTTTTACAAATTTTCCAACAAAAAAATTCATTTTTTTTTTAATTTTCGATACTTTTTTTCGAAAATTCAACAAGTATCTAGTGCAAAGTTGTGAAAAAAGTCGAAAAAATTGGTCTTTTCATTTTGATGATGATTACACGATGTTTAGGTATTTGTTCCTTTAATTGTTTTATAAAACTTTTATCAACCGGTCCGGAAAAACGGTTCGATGGATCAATTTCACAATTTACAGGGCTATTTGAGGTACATGATGTTAAAAAAAACCTGGCAACATTTGTCTTTTTATCAATATTTGGAAATGGTAGATGTACTGAAAAGCCATGTCATTTTTATGTACATTTTCAAATTAATGTTGAGGGTGAAAAAAAATGTCTCATAAATGAATGAAAGGGCCTTGTAGGAAATTTATTCAAGTTTCCAAAGCTGCTCTTGAATTCCCAGTGCGATCATTGGTTGCTGAGATATCGATGATCAAAGACGAAAGGATCCCTTATCATTCAAAGTCGGATATCTTAGCAAAAAAATTACGTAGAGAGACAAAAAAAAACAAATTAAAGTTGAGTAAACAAGCTAACTGACCTATGCATTGATTTCGCTGAAAAAAATGTTCCCGAGCCCGTGGACCCTTGAAAAATAAAAACACGTATCCAACAGTTCGGATACTCTGAATGCTCCACCATGAGTTTCAACATAGTCGCAGGCGGACACCAGAGTGATGTTCCCTGTAGATAAAGAGACTAACCAATCATATTGAAAGCTTAGTTTTTCAGCCCAGAGGCATTGGGAAGTGAAAACATCTTTGCATTTTTCGAAAGAAGGATATTGGAAATAGAATAAAATGTGAAACGAAATGTTTATCTTGAATTCGTGTAAGGTGTAAATTGTAAATTGGCCTGGGTGAGAAAGAAGTGAATGCCTGCATATTTGGGCATAAATCGAGGGGATTTGATAATACGATAAGTTTGGCGAACCGAGTTACAGAGAAGAGGTATAGGTGGGAGATTCTCTGGCGTACGAACGGTTCTCAGCTTCTCTCGAAAGCGACGCACTCAAGCTCCAGGCACTCAAGGAATCTTCGTACGCCGGACAAAGTTTTTTCTCGTCGGAGAAAAGGCGAACTGTGCTTGGGCGAGGAAAGGACATGGCATGTGCGCTGATAAGGAAAGCGAGGGCGAGGAGCATATCAGCATGAGCTTTCGGAAGTGAGAGGCGAAGCTATTTCTTCGTTCGCCCTTCGGCTATTATCGATGTACGGTACATCCACCAACACCGCCACCACCACCACCACCACCAGAAGCGGGAGAAGCACTTTTGCTCAACGGCTCGCTACACGTCGAAACATGAAGCAATAATGAATATCGTTGGGAAAAATCTCTGGATCCCGGGCTACACCGGGCTCCTGTAGCGCCCGAGTACTCGCCATTCCTCTTCTCTCTCCCTCTCTCTCTGATCCACTCATGCTCAGAAAGCGATGTGGCCGGGGGCCACTTATTAGAAAAGTTGCGAGTATCGAGAGAAGAGAAACTTGCAAATTGGAAGGCTGCCCGACGCCGCTAAGCCGATATATCCAAGTGCTCCCTGCGGCACTTTCGAATCCGCCATCCTGTACGGACGTTTTGAATATCTGCTCTAGGAATTGACGATATTTCTTCGCCTTTGTCGAACGTATCCGTCACACCTACCGAGATCGCTAATTTCTCGACGTGTCTTTTCGGCTCCCAAAGGCAAACATCGGAAAATACCGATTCTCGCGGCTCCCCCGGTGCGACAACGCGAAGGTGCGCGCGCGTGAAAAGTACACGAGAGGATGCGGAAGAAAAAGAGCGCGGAGCGAGAAGCCCGGTGGACAATAGAGTTCTATATTGGTGATGGAATATATATCCCCCGGTCAGCCGAATCCTTAACGACCCACGCGGACGCCCACCGAGAATCGTTCGACGTTAATCAGTGACACCTGTGCCGCGGAACCTCCGTGCAACTCTCTCTCTCTCGCTCGCTCTCGCTAGATGTTTCATCGGGACGAAATAAAATGGTGGCTCGGGAGCAAGCTCGCTCAGCGATCTTGTTTTTCGTTGGCTCATCGGATAATCTTTCATTCTTGCACGACACTTCGCTGTTGTTGGTTCATTCGTTAATCGCTGAAATTCGACAGGCGGACGTTCGTTAAAATTTCCCTCCATCGAAGTGACCCGAATTCGAAGGCTGATCCGATGATTAACTCCGATCGAAAGATAACCGGAACAATTTCTAGCTGAATCTTTGGGACGAACGTTATTTTCCAGAGGCTCGTATATATCGGGTCCGGAGCCGCTTGGGGTTGCCCACCTACCGCGTTGTATCTTATTGTCCGACGCTCACCTCCTTCCTTGCGCTCTTCTTTGTCTCTTTGCCTCACCCTCGGTCCAATCCCATTATAGCAAAGGCACAGAGAAATTCCCTCGTCCGAGCTAACTCTCTCGCGTTTCTCGCTACGTGCCGGAAAACAATTCTCTCGGTCGTGCGCGCTGTGTGCGGAGCCCTCGGTGAGCACGGCTAACGTCTTCGTTCCCGAATCGCCACCTGAGCACGGTCAGCCGTCGGCGCCGCACGGTATGCCGCTGCTGTTTTTCCACTCTTTCCCGCATCTTGTCGCTCCTTTCACCCTCTCCGTTCTTTCACCCTTGCCTCAACGCGATGTCGGCACACGTGTATACCGTAGCGCTTAATTCTCTCGACGTACAAGCAAAAGCTACGAGGCCTACCTACCGATTCGTCGGATCCGGAAGTGGAGAACGAAACCCTCATGAGCATCTATGAAGCACCATGGAGCTTTGTGGAATAATCTTTTTTTCAAGCACAGGCCTTTTTTTCATCAAATTTTATCCGTGTGGATTATTGTATACCATTTTCACCGCCCGCTCTATTTTTATCGCGGGGGCTGCTCTCACGAGTGTTGCACCGCGATTAGGGAGGACGATCCATCCTGAATTTTCGTCGAGCTTAAATTCCGAAGATCAAGACGAGAGAGAGAGAGAGAGAGAGAGAGAGAGAGAGAGAGAGATCCCTTCGAACTCGCAATAAAATAAACCAAAGAAAAACGGAGGAAGACCGCGGTGGTGGTGGGATGGAAGATCGAGGGTAAAAACTCTATCAAGATGAAGGGCGGGGCAGTAAAGTAAGTATAGCGCAAGCAATTGGTTCGGCAAGTAACAAGTATATACGTATAGGCTGCCCCGCTGGTACCCCACAAGACAAGCTGCAGTTGAAAAACGAAGCACGTCTTGTCCGAACCGAGTGTTGCCAAGACAACAGAGAGCCGAATGGAAGTCACGTGTGTGTGTATGTGAGAGAGAGAGAGAGAGAGAGAGCTGCTCTACGAATCTTCAGGTTCGTTGAGAGAATGGCTGACTGAGAACGGTTGCATTTACCACCGTACTCCTGTTTTATTTTTGTCCAGATTCTTTTATGATTCCTCCTCCTCATAGTGGTCTTTCGACGCTTGCAGTAATTGCTCCAATAACGAGTCAAATATTAGCATTGAACGTGTCGGAAGAAAACGTTAGCGCGTGCTTCGATAAAAAATGAGTCGAGTCTTGATAAACGAGTCCAGCCGCTGAATTCTCTGAAATCGCAATGAGAGACGAAAACTAGATGTCAACCAGTCGGTCGGACTCGCGGCCCCGTATATTCCACCCGAGCTCTCCCGCATTTATAAGACAACACGAAGGGGGTTGAGGGAGAGCGTTGGAGTACGAGTGTAGCGCGGCAAGTGAGGTTGACCCTCCTAGCAGCGGAGTCACTTGAATTCCAACCAGAGGGTGAATACTGTGTGAGCTTGAGAGCGAAATTAAGTGAATTCCCGTGGGCATCAGTTCTCAACTCCTTGGCGTATTCGAAGGTGTCTTACGCGCACAAACGCCCTCTACCCCCACAGACCACACGCTCGAAGCCCGTAGCGCATACGTATATAAGTACACGACGACACCGAAATGGATGGAAATGAATATCATTTCTCGCTTGTTATCCAAATGCCCCCCTTCACCCCTGATCGTATTCCGTGTTTCCCCTGCCCGTATACACGGAGGCAGGAATAAAAAAGAGAATGTGATATGGCATTTCCGTCCTTTCTTTCTTCCTCCGTAAGTATACGGAGGGAAACAAATGGGAGGCGAGTAGTGATATTTGGATAACAAGCGAAAAATGATATTCATTGTTCGCGGTTGCCTCCAAAAATAGGAACTATTCCCAATAGCGTTGGTGTCAACGATGCAGGGAGAAGAAATGTTTATTCCCTTTTCCTGCCCAATTACATATCGTTAGTCTACGTGATTGTTCCACTGCACACTTGCCGCAAGAATCAAGCAATTTTACATCACTGCCCATTCTTCTTTTCCCCTTTCCCTGCTCCGTCTCGAATTCGTTTCGCTTTATTGCTCCCTTATATCACACCCAATTTTTCTTTTTTTCCGCTGCAGGATAAAACTCTCCCGAATTTAGCGCTTTCCGAGCCTCTCTACTTGAGCGCGAGGGTCCATTTCGGTGTGGTATAATCTCCCACGTTCGATGGATACACTGTAAAAGCAAGCGCGTTTTTTTCACACGTTTTGCGTGTGTAATCTTGTCGCTCTTTTCAACACGGTAACGCGTGTGTTGATGTCGTAACGACACATTTTACGCGTGTTCTTTCAACACGCTTCAAGTGTGTTTTAGCAAGATCAAAGCGGGTTGTTTCGATACACTTCAGGTGTGTAAACGCTTGTCGCCAATTTCAACACGTTTAAAATGTTTTGATGGCTAAATCAACACACTTTTTTATGCGTACTTGTGGACGCTTCCTGTGCGGAAATTAAACTAGGGCTTGGTCGGGCCCATATAGAATTTCCCTAACTTTAATAGGGCTCTAATCGGGTAGCCTCACAAGGGCCCTTAGTGGCCGGTCACATTTTGCTACTGAGGGCCATTAAAGGCAGAATAATGAGGGCCTTTAAGGATGCCTGACCGACGCCTCATGTAAACCATGGTGTGCCCATAAGTTATCCCTGTCAATGGATATGCTCACGTGTGTGTAAATGTATGTGTTTCTGCGTATGTGTGTCCGTTTATATAAGATCACGATACACTGCCAAATTTGTTTTAAATAGGATTTATTTAAATGAGATAGGTTTTTTCCTCGTCTCATGGCCTACTACGATCTTATTCGTTTCTAAGATATTTTTTTATTCTTTCCGCTATTCTTCTTAAATATCAAATATATTTAAATCGAATAAATAAAGATTCGATTCAAATAAATCTTTATTTGCTTACAATCTACACTGTAAATCTAAGTGTACTATGTGCATAAAATATTTCATAAATCCAAAATGAAATTAAGCACTTAATTGAGAGTTTACCACAATGATTTTGTATCGTAATTCGTCATGCCCTGGCCTTTCGGAATGATTTTCTTTCGAAAAAAATATTTCACTTATATCGGTATTGCACCTAGTACCTACCTACTCACAGCTACGCACGCTGCCCCTATGCTACGAAGTGCTTGTAACATCTTCATCGCAGATATGGCATAAGAGACCAAATTAATTCCTATAATTATTTGCTGTATCACATAAAAAATATCAATTACTCAATATCATTGTGATATTAACTATCACAACACGAAATAATTTTCCATGTGGAAAGTATTCGGCGAAAATAGTCACTATCAGAATGTTTAAAAAAACCGAATGGGATTGTTCAAAGATACGCGCGGGCATCACTCCATGAGTGAGTAAGGCAATAAGAATAATATGTAATTTTTTTAAGGATTTGTAAATGTAATATATAATAATTTTTAATGCCCTCACGTTTTTATATTATCCTATATTTTTACCTATTATCGAATAATTGAGTGTAGTAATTAAAATACCACAAACGATTTAGTCCAAGCTACGTATACTGGTCTGTTTCCTATAATGCCCAAACCTGGCCCTCTTGTAGCAATCCCTGTCGGGATTGCCATAATAGGACCCGCAAAGTCCCTTATTATGCCAACCGCTGTCGGGATTGCCATATAAGGGCCTTCAAGGCTTATTTGAGGCTTCCCTGATAGGGAAAGCCTCAAATGCCCTTATTTTTATGAGGGACGCCCTATCAATTTGCCGCACGGGTTGGGAATAATGTACAAGACGTCACGTAGGCATACGTACGAAAAAAAAGGTTTCTTCCGCTACTGGTGGTTTATTCCGATGGTGTACTACCATACTTGATGATTTCCAGTCGTCCTGAAATCAATTCCTGCGAAACATTTTAGTGTCATTATCTGGACTCGAACCTACCTAACCTAGTTACTTCTATACCTAATGTACGTAAGCTAACCATTGTGCTATCGGCTGCTTGCGGTTTTGTGTGTGTGTGTGTATGTGCGCGCGCGCGCGCGTGTGTGTTTGTTTGTGTGTGTGTGTGTGTTTGCACATAAAATGTGAAATGCCTTTATCACTCTCCTGTAAATGTGTATATATATATGTGTGTGTGCGCGCGTGTGAGTATGTAGGTGTGTGTGTGAGTCGGCGTATTATCTACATTATCGAATACATACAAAAATTATATTTTTGAATTACAGTATTTATTTTTCTTTTACCTTATCAACGTACAAATCGACTTTTCCTGTTCCATTATGTAAAACTGAAACACCTTTAAGGCGGGATATACATTTATGACGATAAAAAAATATATTTCTTTTTTTTTCTTTAAACGATAGATCTATATATGTAGTATATTTTCCAGAAGTTTCAAAACGAAATTCGAAAAATTTTAAACGTTGCAGCCCGTCAACGGTAAGACACAGTTATTTTAAAAACTACTTTTTTAATGCAAATTTACAGATATTTTGCGTGAACTGTTGATTTTTTTTGTAAACGTTTGCCATTCTCTTAAATTTGAATTTTCTTCATTTTAATTACTGTCAAATAGAATGTATACATGTTCTAACAGAAAAAAACTTGAATTTTTTTGCAAATCAAAGTCTACGGAAGCTATAGACTGCACGCCGATTCACAACTGCCGCGGCAACCTTGCTGTAACACTCTGGCACAGCTCCGCCACTTTGAATGACTTAAACAAAATTGTTTTATTTTTAATTGGTTAATTTTTTTCCGTTTGAATGCATATCCCGCCTTAATGGCCAAATAAAAATATGAAGGAAAAAGATTGAATAAGACTGGAAGATATGCAGTATCCCACGCGAAGTAGCTTCCCATGACAGTCGACGACTTCCCCCGATAGTGCCCAACATCTTTTCCGATTCATCTGTGAGCTCTGGTAATATGATGGGATTTTGTATGGTCCCTGGTCCAGTTGGATGGTCCGACTTGAATTGTGGTATGTGTGATGTTTTGCATTTCTTATGCTGTCCTTTTTTCGCATCCGTACTCGTTGCTAGCTGTTCCACATTCTGAAAAAGTATGATAAATTATTGAAGAAGTATAAAAACATTTGGCTGTTTGTACTTTGATACAGTGAATCGACAAATTCGTTGGAAAGAAAATCGCTATTCGATCTGATCAGGAAATCTCTAAAGCACTGAATAAAAAGTTTTCTGGACAGCAATTAGAAAATGCAGCGACGAGGATATTTGCACCGAAAAGAAAATTTCGATTTGCAGTGAACAGAACTTTTCCCCCGAACAAGGAATCTTCTTTGCTCCGAACGGACAATTATCTTCACACTGGACAGAAAAATTGGCCCGCACAGAATAAAGAATTTTCTTTGCCCCGAACAAGAAATTGCCCTCACTCCGTACAGAAATTTTTCTTCACACCAGATAGAAAAAGTGGTCCGCACAGAATAAAAAATTGCGTTTGCCCCGAACAAGGAATTTCTTTCGCTCCGGACAGACAATGTTCTTTGCCCTGCATAGAAAAATTGGTCCTCACAAAATAAAGAATTTCCTTTGGCCTGAACAAGAAATTTACTGCCATCCGCATAGAAAAGTTGGTCCGCACAGAATAAAAATTTCGTTTGCCACGAGCGAGGAATTTCTTTCCCTCCGGACAGACAATTTTTTTTGCCCTGGACAGAAAAATTGGTTCGCACAAAATAAAGAATTTGCTTTGCCCCGAACAAGAAATTTCCTGCAATCCGCACAGAAAATTTTGTCCGCGCTGAACAGAAAACCTTGGTCCGCATAGAATTAAATTTTCCCCATGCCCATAAAAAGGATCTTTCTGCATTCTGGGCAGAAACTTTTCTTACCAACAAACAAAATATTGATCCGCACAGAATAAAAAAATTTCTTCGCATTGACTCTTTACCAAAAAATGATTTTATATATACGTCAATAAACTGAGCGTTGCGCTTACCATGGTTTCACAGAGCAAATTATTTTCGCCATTCATGTAGGTCTGCTCGCCGAGCAAAAACTTATGTGTTTAGCTTTGAAAATAACACAAATCGTAATTTAAAAAACTCTTTCGCACGTCCGTCCATAATATCGCGAGGTTATCTGAAGTCACCATATAGTCATATAAACTCACTGGGCGCGTGTTGTTTGTGGTACACGCGTGCGAGTTGTTTTACGACGCTTTGTGTCGTTCGAGTCGCGTGTACTTACACTAAGTGTGTTGTTCGCGAGAAAATGGGTTGATTCGACACGCTTCATGTCAGTTAATTTAGGCGTGTTCTCCGGCAACTCATTAAAAACGTATTGTTACCAAGAATGGTATAGAGCGTATTGTTTCAATACGTTAAAATAGGTAAAACACATTGTTTCAACGCAATAACCAGTCCCAACACACGTTGTAGACGTTTTGTGTGTTGCTTCGACACACCGACACACGCTTATTTTTTACAGTGTACAGTCACTGAGAAGTCTTCGACAACCGACCGTGTCTTCAGCAATTGGTGCAAGTGTGACAGACAAAGCGATCAGAGAGCAAGAAAAATACAACAAAAAAGAAAGTTTAGGGAAAAAACGAAGAGGATTTGTGCCCAAATGGAAGTGCACCCGCGTGCGCCATCGTTGCAAGCTAACGTTTGACGTGTAGATATCGTCGAATTGTCCTTTGAGTGGGTGTGTGTGTGTGCCCATGAGCGTGGTGCAAGGAATACAAAAAAACAAGATAGCTCCTCATAGTGAGCATTAGAAAGCGATTGTACGAGCGTTGTTTTCGTTCAATTTTTGATATGTTACTTTTCATCGGAATTTCGAAGACGCGTATTTTTTAATCGACGGAAAAACGCTTTTAAGGGGTGAAAATTACCCTTGAAGTTGGACGCCCTCCGAGTGACTTTTGCAGTTTCACGTATTTCTAATCAGATATTAGACTGAAACCATTTGGAGAATAATAAGGCGAATAATGAAAAATGCCCTTTTTCAATTCCATGGGGGGGGGGGGGGGGAAGATCGCCTGAAATACATGCATTGAGAGAAAAATTGTATTCATATTAACTAAATGCCGCTATCCGATGTTTTAAAATTTAAACTAACTAGATTTTTCATGTAATCAAGTTTTTCCTACTGGATTCCATTATTGGGATTATTTATTTCAAATATATTCATTTATTCAAATCAAGATACATTTAATATCGTCTAATAACTGAATTTTTTTTATTCCTAATGAGTCTGTGATTCGGTTTCATCTGTTCAGAAAGCAATTTAGTTGAATCTACTAAATGTACCTATCTAATTTATTTTTATTTCAATTTAATAGAATTTTCGCAGGGTCGAACATTTTTCCATTTGATTGAATTAATGGTCTGTCTTCATTGCAACACAGACATCGAGAGGGTAGTGAGGGGGCCAGAGAGGCATTCCGTAAATATACACTGTCGCTCAACATTTTGGATACACCGTCGATATTTCTTGCCACACTTAGAGTTACATAACTTGATAAAAAAAAAATGATAACCAAATTTATCAAACGCCGTTAGGAAGGGAAGAAATTCAGCTCTATTTTGCTTTTTTGAAATTCTTTAAATGTTTTTTTTTCGACCTGGTACGCACTTTTGTACGTGACTGTTTTTCGACTTTTTTTCGACAATCGAGAATTGGGCATGACTTATGGACATTTTTTGTCATGTTTATTCATGATAAACTGGAACGGAGTAGCAGGAGCTTCATTTTCGTTTTGCAAAAAGTTCCGAACGATTTTTGTTCGCAAAGCTATTTTATTTTTGGCTAGAAAAGACAAATTTTGGAAAATGAAATGTAACTCAAGTACTATAGGGTTTGAGAGGAAATGTCAAGGATGTCAAAAGTTACATAATTTTGTACTGGATCGCCTGAAATTGTTCCGAAATTTTCCTCTGAGGCTTTTTAATACTATTTTTGCTCGAAACTCTGACAAGTATAACAAATTATTGAGTAACGTTTATAACAAAATGTTAGAAGGAGAAACTTGTTTACTCTTCGATTTGATATTCACTTAAATTTTTTCAGAATTTTTTTCTCAAATTCGTTTGGCCGAACCTCAGAGCAAGGAGACTAGAGTAAAGGAGTGGACAATCCATAGAAGATAAGCATCGAAAGACGGTCCCAAAATCCCGACTTATAATCTGACCGCAAGAGGCGCTGCGATCGCAATTCCCCGGTGTATATTGTAATAATTGTAGCTAAAGGTTCTAGGCATGCGCATTAGAGGTAAGTGGTCAAAATCGAGGTTTGCGTCTTTTCGGCCATTGTCCTTTTACCTTGGCGTGACTTGAATGATACCGGGTTTCTTGCGAGTGAAAAGTTTTTAAAAATTGTGTGTCTCGAAAAAAGTTCTCATTTTTACGAAAGGAGATAAGCGGTTGAAAAAGGTATGTTTTTATTATTAATTTATTTATCTATTAAAAAACATAAAAAATCACCGACGAAATTCTAACCCCGCAAGAGCAAGTAGGACCAATTTGTGTCAATGCTTGTTGAATTCTTTTGCAGTGACGAGTTTGAAAGGGAACGTTCTTGTGAGATCGGAGTTTCTTCGGTGATTTTTCAAGTATTGAAAAGAACTTTCGAAACTTTTTTAAATTTCATTGTTTAAATAATCCATCTACTATTCAGTATGAAGAGACTATGCTCGGTTCTTGGATGTCACAGCGGTAGATACAACGACGAGGCGAGAAAAAGAAGGATGGGAATGCGAACAACGTCCATTTTTGCAGTGCCTAAGGTAAGATATGTTGAAACTCAACTAGGGTAGGTCCATTAATTTTTACCAGTTACATTTGTAGCTTTAAAACAATTTTTTGAATCAGTGCAACACGCGACTCCAGGAATCGAGCAAGGCCCTTGGTTTCGCAGTGGAAAAAATGCACTTTGTGAATTTCACTTCGCAGACAAATATATTGAAAAGAGTGATGATTTTATAATCAATAGAAAAAAGGAATCGATACCACGAGATCACTGGACGCTCTTGGACGACGCTGTCGTATCGTCGATCGTTCCCTCTGCCCCTTCGGCGTCGAGGTGCTTGATGATGCGGATGACTTCGCCCTCTGTGAAACTCAACTCGTTTGGAAAGTGGGCCTTCTACGAATACAGCAACGCTTTCATGATGTCCTCCTCACTTTGTCATCATCGTTTTGTTTTGTATTGCATGACATTTGCAAACTTGTACTATACTAGCATTTCGTTTTCGTTTCGCGAGCGTTCAGTCAAATTTTTCGTTTATTATAAAACACAAAAACGATACGTGTGCCGTAGTTGACGGAGCTAATGTAGGGAACTCTACCTGTAGAAAGTGAGATAATAAGAATGAAAAATGTAAGATTGTTGCATCGCTGAAAAAAATACACTGTCAGAATGAGCTTCAATGCATGACGTACTGCAGGATTTACATTGTTTTCCATTTTTATTGTTCCAATAATGTTAAGAGCGATGCTGGAAGCGTTCACGCGTGCGATTAACGACGGTAGACAGAAGTGTTGCAATGAAAAGTAAACAATATAATTTGGAATAATAAATTGAAATTTGGTTCACTGCGAATGAATTAAATAAACAATCTGTACTGTTATCAAGGCGCATTTTGCCGTATATGATGTCTATGTAATAATAAATAACTATCACAATAAGTAATAATAATCACAAATATTATATTGTACGAGGGTAATTTTTCAAATAATAAGTTATCACAATTACACGCATTGTTACTTTGTCTATGTAATAATCGTCTATCAAATTTGAAAACGATCCACCGAACGGTTCAATAAATATTTCGTTCTCAATTAATACACATTTACCATTGCCTCTTATAAAACATTAATAACTATATACAAAACTCATTTGAAATATGAGTTTTTATTTATAATTTTTTTACACATCACATAATTATTTATTTTCGAGCACGGATTCAATCCACAGACAACCATGTACAGGGTGCGCCAGAGAAACTTACTTATTTGAAAGGTCAATAAAAACAAAAGTACTTCAATTATTGTTTTAAATTTTTTTTTATTTGAGAATACAATATCCCAATTTTTTTTTCATGCAGTCTTGAAAATGACATCGGATAAATGGCGACCCCCATTGCGCATACATTGATGAAGTCGATTTTTGAAATTCGTATCCACTCTTTGCAGCATATCAATCGGTATGTTGGCAATGGCGTCGCGAATATTGTTCTTGAGGTGTGCTATGGTCCGTGGTCGATCGACATAAACCAGAGAGCTTCACCAGAAGCCACTTAATTGTGAGCGAGTTACTGTCTGGTGTGCGATGTCGGTAATGGGAATAATTGGTCCTTATTTTTTTGAAGAAAACGAACGCGCAGTTACCGTGAATGGAGCTCGTTACAGAAACATGATCGAGGAATTTTTTCTTCCAAGACTCGAAGAAATGAACGTTAGGAACGTGTGGTTTCAGCAAGATGGAGCCGCAGCACACACAGCACGAGACTCAATGAATTTGTTGCGACAACATTTCCCCGACCGCCTCATCTCTCTCAGAGGCGATCTCCAATGGCCGGCACGCTCTCCAGATTTGACTCCATGCGATTTCTTTTTATGGGGTTATTTGAAATCTCTGGTTTATGTCGATCGACCACGGACCATAGCACACCTCAAGAACAACATTCGCGACGCCATTGCCAACATGCCGATTGATATGCTGCAAAGAGTGGATACGGATTTCAAAAATCGACTTCATCAGTGTATGCGCAATGGGGGTCGCCATTTATCCGATGTCATTTTCAAGACTGCATGAAAAAAAAATTGGGATATTGTATTCTCAAATAAAAAAAAAATGTTAAACAATAATTGAAGTACTTTTGTTTTTATTGACCTTTCAAATAAGTAAGTTTCTCTGGCGCACCCTGTATAAGTAGCCGACGGAAAGCTAAGCAAGAGAGTATAGCTATATATAAGGGAAAGCCGACTGCAACGCCGCCTACAACTCTTATTTTCCTTGACTTTGGAGCCACATCGCTAGCACACAGTGTCTACTCCTTTACTCTAGTCTCCCTGCTTAGAACATCGTCCGAACAATTGATTGGCGTATCTAAAAAACTATTGAGTTAGAGACAAAATATTAAGAGGGAAAAATTTTGCCGTGTTTTGCTTTGAATATGTTGACATCTGTTCAGATTTTCTTCAATTTTTTTTACAATGTTTCAAAAGCACCAAGACGACCTGAAAAAAACATTGTAAAGAAATTGAAAAAAAATGTGAAAAGATGTCAAAATATTCAAAACAAAACACGGCAACAATTTTCCCTATTGATATTTGGTCTCTATCTCAATAGTTTTTGAGATACGCCAATCAATTGTATTTCGCGCCTCTTCCTCGAGATCAAATTGTAGTACCCCTGCCTCACACCGATATAGCCACACTTTACAGACCGAAAAAAAAGGAACCCCGCCGCCGTTGCTACGGCACTTGATTTCGTCATTCTTCTTTCTTGTGCCGAACACGTCACACGTAGTCAACGAGACGAAAAATGGAAAGTTCCAGCGAAGCTGAATCCGAAAGCGGAATTCGGAAGGAAAAGCGATTAGAAAAAAGATTGAAAAGACTTGAGGAAATATTGAATGATCGGGTTAAAAGGAAGAGAAAACATCGCAGTAAGTACGAGGTCCCTTTTTCCTTCGGTTAGGATTCCTGTCGAGCGCATGGTCGTACATCGCAGGATCGTGGGGACCGCGATGGAAAAATAAGAGTCGTTACTCGAGTGGCCGAGACTTAATCTTTGCAAGGTTAAGGTCTCTTAGTTCCGTAAGGAACACCGTCTCTGCAAGACGCGTGGCCGTCACATACTCGAGAGGGGAGGTACGAGTGAGGTTGAGCCTTGCAAGGCCGTCGATGATGACTCAATAGTGGTCAGGACAAACCTAACCTCAAAAAAAAAAAAAAAAAGTTGGCAGAATAATCACAAATCTTGCAATATTCTGTGACCCATCTCGCATGGAGGCTTTACGTCGACAGCCCTCTTTCGACAGGCAAACATCGAAGACGTCGGTCCCATAGTAGGACGCGGGATCGTCGCAGGCGTTCGAATACATCGCGTTACAGTGCCTCCAACTCCCCGAATCGTTCTCAATCCGACAAGGAGAATCTGGATGAGGGAGATCGTAGAAGAAGGAACGTATTGGAGGATAGGGCGGAAAGAAATAACGTTCCGCCAGCCGTACAGCCGCCCGCTTTGGGTGAGTTGTCGGACCCTCCTGTGCCATCGCTCCCACCTTCGTCCTCAGTGGAAGCTACCGAAGTGACGGGTACGGAGGCTGCGTTAGATGCAGAAGTACTGCAACTCATCGGTGACCGTATTATACCGGATCGTACACTGGCACCCGTGATCCACTCCGAGTTTTCGATTCGGATTCAGGACATTGTTAAAAAAGGGTTACCGGCGGAGGAGAGAAAATTTCTTTTGGAAAAATTTCCCCCACCAGCGAACGCTCTTTTTATGGATCCTCCCAAGCTTAAACTGGAGGTTAAAGCGTGTCTACAAGAAGCCCTCGTAAAGAGAGACGAACGTATTATTGAAAAACAAGAGCGTATCGGAGCTTGCTTAGCCGGGATGGCAAAGCTGATGTAACAAGAATTCTCGCTGATCTCCAGCGGGAGGAATCACTTATTAGACGGAGTTTGATTCTAAAAAATATAGAAACGTCGCTCCGGGACTCCCTGAGCGCCTCCGATGCAGATTCCTGGTTGTTTGGAGAAGACCTCGCGAAGAGGGTCAAGGCGGCTAAGGCTTTGGAAATGTCGAGCGCGTCCTTGAAACCCAAAACGGCGAAACCACAGACGACGGGTCCAGAAAACGAGAAGGGCCCGCAGCGCCGACCAGCATACAAGGCAAAGAACAGGGGGGCGTGGAGCGGGCAGAATTTATCTCGGTCAGGGCACCATCCCCGCTCATCCGGAACGACATGTCACTTCTCGCAGAGGATGTTATCGTCGAATCGCGGGAGGAAATGATTGGTTCTGGAACCCCATCCACTGTGGAAGACTCTTACCCTGGTGGCAGGGCTCTTGTCAAGCAAGCACTAAGGTCTAGGGCAGTGCCGGAGAGTAGTTTAGACATTCTCATGGCATCGTTGAGCGAGTCATCATTGAAGCAGTATCAGACAGCGCTGAAAAAATGGTGGAGATTCAATCGAGAGGAAAACAAGGATCCCCTGAAGAGCTCGGTAGCGCAGGTGCTGAGATTTCTCACGTTTGAATTTAATAACGGGGCTTCTTATGGGTCATTAAATAGTTTTCGCTCAGCTATTGCTCTTCTATATGGTCCGGAGCTGGGTATAGATCCCAGAGTAAAAAGATTTTTTAAGGGTGTTTCGAGGCTGAGACCCCCGAACGCAAGATATGACTATACGTGGGATCCGGGCGTGGTCTTGGACGAGTTTAGAAAATGGGGCTCAAATGACGGTCTGCGTTTAGATTTGTTGGCGCGAAAACTAGCTACGCTTTTGGCGCTGACGACGGGTCACCGTATGCAGACCCTGTCGCTTATTGATATTCAGAATATTATGTCAAGAGGGGATAGGCTGGAGATCAAAATCATAGAGAGAATTAAGACCTCCGCTGTAAACAGAGCGCAACCGCTCTTGGTTCTCCCCTTTTTTAAGGAAGATACCTTAATTTGTCCTGCGAGTGCAATTAATGTTTATTTGGAGAAAACAAAAAAAGTGAGAGGTAAGGAGAGTCGCCGTCTAGTGTCAACAAAGAAACCACATAAAGCGGTTTCAGCAGAGACCTTGAGTCACTGAATAAAAAAGACGTTGCAAGATAGTGGCATAGACGTAAGCTATTTTAAGGCGTATAGCACGAGACACGCGGCGACCTCATCGGCGGAGAGGGGTGGTGTTAGTTTGGATTCTATCCGAAAGACTGCCGGGTGGTTCGAAAGATCTTTAGTCTTCGCTAAATTTTATAAGAGAGAGATTTTAACGGATCGGAGAGAATTTTCTTTAACAATCTTAAGCTCAAAGTAAATATAAGAAAGATATTTTGTTAAGAGGTAATAGCCCTCGTAAGCGTATACTCACTCTCGTTGATTGATAATAAAGAAGTTCGGAGAAACATCTCACTTCTTGTAGATAGTCGTAACCAACGTTAAACAGCTACAATTTGATCTCGAGGAAGAGGCGCGAAATACAATTGAATGATTAAACGAACTTACCTGTAAGTGAAGTTCTATCATAATTGTATGGAGCGCCTCTTCCGAGAGATCAAATTGTAGCTGTTTAACGTTGGTTACGACTATCTACATCAACTCCCACCCTGGTAAACACATTCCCTTATCTTACATCTGGTTCAAATGAAGATTCCCTATGGGTTACGACACAACTTTGAAGTAATGACGAAATCAAGTGCCGTAGCAACGGCGGCGGGGTTCCTTTTTTTTCGGTCTGTAAAGTGTGGCTATATCGGTGTGAGGCAGGGGTACTACAATTTGATCTCTCGGAAGAGGCGCTCCATACAATTATGATAGAACTTCACTTACAGGTAAGTTCGTTTAATCATTCAATTGTTCGGACGATTCTTCAAGGTGCGGCCAAAAAAATTTCACAAAAAAATTTAAGCGGATTTAAAATCGAAAATTATAAAAGTTTCTTCTCGCTATATTTTGTTATAAACGCCATACTTTTTGAGTTAAGTTACCCTACTCATCAGAGTTTCGAGTAAAAATAGTCAAAGAAAAAATCCGAGAGGAAAATTTTGAAAAAAAAAATCCCGGCGATTCAGCATAAACTTACGCAACTTTTTACATCTTTGATATTTACTCTTAAACCCTATAGTTCTTGAATTACGTTGCATTTTCCAAAATTTGTCTTTTTTGGCCAAAAATGAAATAACTTTGCGAAAAAAATCGTACGTAACTTTAAAAAAACGAAACTGGAGCTCCTGCTACCCCGTTTAAGTGTATCATAGATAAATATGACAAAAAAAATTATATAAGTCATGCGCCCAATTCTCGATGGTCGAAAAAAAGCCGAAAACAGTCAGGTACCAAAGTGCGTACCGGGTAAAAAAAAATCATAAAAAATATTTCAAAAAAGCAAAACAACGCCGCATTTGTTCCCTTCAAAAACTCGTTCGGTAAATTTGGTTTTCTATTTTCGACAAAGCTATGTAACTTTGGTGCGGCAAGAAATATCGACTAGTGCATTCAAACTTTTGAGCGGCAGTGTATATATATTTATGTGATATAAAAAATAATTATAGGAATTCATTTGGAGTCATATGCCATATCTGCGACCGAGATGTTACAAACATTCGTAGCAGCGTAGAAGCAAAGTGCGTAGCTACAGGCAGGTAGATAGTTTGTAGTTTCGATTCCATGTGTGGCCGAAATATTTTCTTCAATCAAAATAATTTCCGAAGGCCAGAGAATTACGAATTATGATACAAAAACATTGTGGTAGAACTCTTAATGAAGTGTGTCATTTTATTTTAGATTTATGAAATAATCTATACATATAGTACACTTGGATTTGCAGTGTATATTGTAAGCAATCGAAGATGTATTCCAATTACATCTTGATTTATTTATTTTAAATATATTTAATATTTAAAAAGAATAGCTGAAACATATATATATATATATATATATATATATATATATATATATATATATTTGAAACAAATAGGATCGTATTGGACCGCGAGACAAGGTGAACACCTCTTTGATTTCTGAATAGATCCCATTTAAATTCAATATATTTTTTTGCAATGTAGCTGTTGAATGTTGGAAAATTTGTATAACTTAAAAACTTAAATATATATATATATATATATATATATATATATATATATATATATATATTAAGGACACCAACTGCATTTGAGAGAGCTAAAAAGTAGAAGATACAGATTTTTGCGTTTTTCGATAAAACCTCATTTGAGGGTTGAGTACCCTCATAGACTACCATTTCCGGTGTTCCTTTCCGATTGAGATGCATTTTAATATATGTCATTTTCCATCGAAATCCAAGAGACACATTTTTTTAATCTGCGAAAAACGGTTTTAAGGGGTAAAAATCACTCTTAAAATTACACATCCTCTGAGTGACTTTTGCAGTTTCAAATATATCCTCTCTTGATTGAAACCAATTCTAGGATAATGCTTATAGCGAATAATGGAAAATGCACTTTTTTCAATTCTGACGGGGTGAAATAGCAGTAATATATAGGGGTTGAAAATTAACAAATTTGTATAACTTTAACATTTTCCTTCATGTTTTAATGAAACCAATTGCATTTGAGAGCGCTAAAAAAATTATAAAATACGTTTTCTGCGTTTTGCGGAAAACCACCGTTTGAAGAGTGGACTGTATGACAAAAACGGTTTTAATGGGTGAAAATCACACCCCAAGTCGGACACCTTTACTGTGATTTTTCAGTTTCGCATATTTATAATCGACATATTTAATTGAAACCAACTGAAGGATAAAGCTTGTGGCGAATAATGAATATGGGATTTTTTTCAATTAAAACGGGATGAGCGGATTGAAATGTATAGGGGTCGAAAGTTGTAACGCTATTGTAACATAAAAGTATTCTTTGTACCTATTTCAACCAAACTATTTGTATTTGATAGAGCTAAAAGGGAGATACCCGTTTTTTCTCGCAGTCATCGTTTGTAGGACGAACTACCCATTTCCGGTGATCACATCCGATTTTGTTCCATTTAAGAGATGTTATTGTTAATCGAAATTTAAATCACACTAATTTTTTTAACTGATGAAGAAAAATGTAAAGTCTCAGGCTGCAAAAATGTTGCGGTTATTTGCTGTTCTTGGTGCAAGAAGTCATCATTGTGTTTTAAGCATTTTTTCGATTATTACGATTATTGCAGTACTTTTAATGAGTAATATAATTTACATCTCGCTCAATGCCAGGATTGCATAAAAAAATTACCATGTCTTGCTGCAATTACGATTTGAAATATCCGCAATTTTGTATTTGGTTAACTAAGTAGTGGTATGGGAATGAGCGTAAGAATAAGCGATCCAAATGCATAGCTTCGGTAGGTAAATTTGTCGTTTCAACACCACAAATATCCTAAAAACAGAAAAGCGAAACAATTTACGAGCGTATGAGAAAGTTCGCCGGAAGGAATTTAGAAAACAGAGGCGGTGGTTTTTGCAGGAAATGAAACCGAATGTTTTTACAACGATTAAAATAGTCAATTGTCACATGAAAAGAGCTTCGTAACAATCAGGAAACTAGATTTGAGAAACATAATACGATTTAAATGGAAATTCGATTGCACACGTGTTTTTTTCGATAGAACACAAGAAGCTGTACCTCTTCTAGTATGTTCGAATGCAAATACTTTCATTAAAGTACACTACTCCAAAAGATTAAACAAACAGGCCATTTCTTCAATTTTTTGAGCGTTTTTTGAAGGGCTGTATATATGTGAAAGATGGTCGTATCGAGATAAAAAAAAAAGCATTTTGAAGTTTTAAGTTTCTAGTTTCGAGATCTTTTGCCAAAAAATTGTGAGCTCCGGTTATCGCGCAATCATAAGAAATAGCTGGAGAATAAAATTTCCAACTGTTTTTATTTTTTTCCAATGGTCCACGAGCTCGGGGACTTTTTTCTCAGTTAACTCAATATGTACGTGGGTCATTTGACAAGTACCTAGCCTCACCGCTAGATGGTGCCACTATTGCAAGAGAAATACACTATAGTGTAGTACCGTCTTGTAGACGGCTACTGACAAAATTTCAGCCGGATCGGACTTGTAGTTCTCTTTTGAGAGCGTGTGAAAGCAAGTGTGTCCGTTGATTTTTGAAAGAATGGAGAAAGAACAATATCGGTTGGTGATTCGATTCTTATTTTTGGAAGGGAAATCGCGCAGTGAAATTAAAGAACGCTTGTATGCAGTGTATGGGGATGCTTCTCCTTCGATGGCGACCGTTAAATTTTGGTATAACGAGTTTCAACGTGGTCGTACGTCGGTTTTTGATGATCCACGCCCAGGTGCTCCAAAAACAGCCACTACGGAGGAGAACGTGACAAAAATACACGATATCATTTTGTCAGACCGCCGATTAAAGGTGCACGAGATAGCTGTGATAGTAGGCATCTCAGAAGAACGCGTGTGGCATATCCTACATGAGACTTTGGGCATGAGGAAGCTGTCGGAAAGGTGGGTGCCGCGTTTGCTGACTGCAGACAACAAGCGCATTCGTGTGACCACTTCAGAGCAGTGTTTGGAGCTGTTTAATCGCAATCCAAAAGAGTTTTTGCGTCGTTACGTGACTGTCGACGAAACATGGATTCACTGGTATACTTCAGAGACCAAGGAGCAGTCAAAACAGTGGACCTTACCCGGTGAACCTGCTCCAAAGAAGGCGAAGACGGTCCCGTCGGCTGGAAAGGTGATGGCCACTGTTTTCTGGGATTCTCAAGGTGTGATTTTTATTGACTACCTGGAGAAGGGCAAGACGGTCACGGGACAGTACTACGCCGAACTATTGAGCCGATTTAACGCCGTGTTAAAAGAAAAACGGCCCCATATGTCGAGAAAGAAAGTGCTTTTCCACCACGATAATGCACCGGCTCACACCTCCGCGCTCGCCACGGCTAAATTGGTCGAATTACGCTATGAACTGCTGCCCCATCCACCGTATTCTCCAGATTTGGCTCCGTGCGACTTTTTTTTGTTTCCGAATCTAAAAAATTCACTCGCCGGGAAGAAATTCCACTCCAATAACGAAATAATCGCCGCCACGGAGGCCTATTTTGCAGACCAAGTGATAACATTTTTTTCAACGGGGTTAAAAAAATTGGAACACCGCTGGGCCAAGTGTATTCAACTAAAAGGAGACTACATTGAAAAATAAATTTTATTTTTAGCAAAATTTTGGTGTTTTCATTTGTAGGCTAGGTACTTATCAAATGACCCACGTAGGTCAGTTAGCTTGATCATTCAACTTAAATGTGGTTTTTTGAGTCTCTCTCCGTCAATATTCGACTGAAATATCCAACTGAATGAAAACATATCTTATTGTATTGAATTGAAGGGCAGTTTTGAAAAATTGAATAAATTTCTTACAAGCCCCTTTCGTTGACTGTTACGAGGAAATTTTTTTCCTATTAACATTAATTCGAAAAAAGTACAGAAACATAACTTTTTGTGGTTTTTCGATAAATCTACCACTACTTTGCAAATATTGATTGAAAGACAAAGTTTTACAAATTAAAAAGAAATTGCAACTTTTCAATGTATTTTTCTAAAATTTTTTGGAATGAATTTTATGGAAAAACCATAAAAGTCATTTTTTGTACCTTTTTCAAATTAACAACAAAGTTTTTTTTCTCAAAAATCAATGACAGTTTCTTGTAGGAAATTCATTCAAGCTTTCGCAGCTGCTCTTTAATTTCTTGTGCGTACATTGGTTGCAGACGTATCGATGATCAAAGACAAAAGGATCTTTTTTCCTTCAAAGTCGGATATATCAGCAAAAGATTGATGTAGAGAGATGAAAAAAAAAACAAATTGAAGCTGAATAAACAAGCCAACCGACGTATATATTGATTTAACTGAAAAAAAATCCCGAGCCCGTAGACGCTTGAAAAAACAAAAAAAAGGATTTTTTTCTCTCTCGCTGTTTCTTATGATTGCGCGATAACCCTAGCTCACAAAAAACGTTTGTCAAAAGATCTCGAAACTAGAAACTTGAAGCTTTAAAATGCTTATTTTTAAACTCTATACGACCATTTTTCACATCGATGCAGCACTTCAAAGAACACTGAAAAAATTGAAGACATGTTCTGTTCTCTCCATTTTTTGGAGTAGTGTATAAAAAACAGTTGGGATGTTGTAACATGTTAAAAAATGTTGCCCCCATAGATTTCTAACAATTTATGCTGTCAACAATGAAACACGTCGATTTTACGTTATTCTTCATGAGACGAAAAAAAATGGTGCGATTTGAATTTCAATGAAGAACAACGTCTCTCAAACGGAACAAAATCGGATGGGGACATCGGCAACGGTATCATACAGGGGTAGGTCGTCCCTCAAATTATGATTTTGGGGGGAAAACTGGTATCTCCTACGTTTCTCAGCTCTGCCAAATACAAATAGTTATGTTGAAATACGAAGCGTACATTTATGTTATAAAAGTGTTTCGACCTTCAACTCCTATACATTTCTAACAGTTCATCCTGTTTTAATTGAAAAAAATCAAATGTTCATTATTTGCCATAAACGTTGTCCTCCAGTTGGTTTAAATTAAATATCCCAATTAGAAATATGTGAAACTGAAAAAAATTGATGCAGGTGTTTGACTGTGAGGGTCATTTTCATCCCTTACAACCGTTTGTCGGCCGTTGAAAAAATTGCGAATCTTCTATATTTCGATTAAGAAAAACATACCGCAAATTGAATAAAATCGGAGGGGGACACTCGACACGGAATCATACAGTCCACCACTTAAACGGATTTTTTTGTAAAACTCGAAAACACGTATCTTCTACTTTTTTAAAACTCTCTTAAATGCAATTAGATCGGTTGAACTATTAAAAAAAATGTTAACGCTGTACAAATTTTCCGACTTTCGACCCCTGTATATTTTGACCAATTCACCCCCCTCGGAATTGAAAAAAGTGCCATTTTTATTATTCGCCACAAGCATTATCCTCCAATCGGTTTCAATCTAATATCTTTATTGGAAATATGCGAAACTGCAAAAGTCACTCTGATGGTGTCCAACTTCAAGGGTAATTTTCATTTCTTAATAATGTTTTTTCGCCGATAAAAAAAATACTTGTCTCCTAGATTTCGATGAAAAATAGCATATGGACAATTGAACAAAATCGGAGGGGACACCGGAAGCGGTTGCGAGTCGTAATTTCTTCTTTTCCAAAGGATCCAAATGACGTTCCTCCTCGTCATCGTGGTTATTTGGATACATTCGCATATCCTCTTTCTTTATCACCATAGAATACGACGACGAATCATTGGTGCCGTAACTTGGCTCCTTTGGGTCAATCGGCATCAAGGAGCTTCACTTGTCGAAGTCAATATGCACAGGCCACCGCGTCCTGATTTCGGCATTTCGACTGTGGAACGGGCGACGAATTTCCTTCTCCAAGAGGTTGTTTGCTTTTCCGAAGACTTCCAAGGAGGAAAAGAACGAAGGGAAATGTGGACGAGGGAAGAGAAAATGAAATAAATCTGGTTGCAAGTGCGAAGCGAGTGCAGAGTACAGTGTTTACCGAGCGATATGGTAATGACCAGAAGTGTGGAACTGGAAAGAGAGCCTACGCGGAAAGGCTTTCGTGTCATTTATAGCTCGTAAAAGTTGAATCACAGGCTAGGGTAAACAGGCGATCATCGGAAATTTACTTATTCTTATGGCGCAGTGAAGAAAGGGTTTTTCGCGGACCCTTTCTCGTAATTTACGACCTATATTGTCGCTACGGAAGTGAGAAAAAACAAATGTAACAAAGGACAGGACGATGGAAAATAATGATCAAGACCTTACACAGCTGGAAGTAGGTATCCCTTGGTTTTGGCGAGTGGCCGTAATACTAATTTGATACAGCCCTGTTTCTCTGTTCGGGCTTTCGCAGCCGTGCGCCATCGTTTCGTGCAAATACATACATCACTCGTCTAACGAAACGTGATACGAGTACTCATATCCACCGAGCGAGTAGGTTGCTTTATAGAGAGGCTCGTACGTGCTGCAGGATTTTGTGCTTCCCTCCAAACGATATAAAGTCGTTAGCCGGGCTAGGTATGAAACTTTGTGTGTGTCATTTCTCGAATAAAACAATGACCAGTCGTGGGGATGCGGAGCACCGCATTACGGTGGAATGAAAACGAGTGGCATTGGGAACGGGGGGTTGAGAAGGCGTCGAGTACGAACGAAAACAGAGCGAGAAACCAAAAACGAAAAAAAAAACACAACAACGTAAAAACACAAAAAAATAAGCCATCGCCAGAATGTGTAATTAAAGCAATTGAGGCAAAGTTCACACTGGGGCTACGCGCATACGCCTGGAGTCAACTCGGGGCGTACGCCGCCAGCGAAAAATAAGGGCGATTCCCCGAGGGTCTTGCAAACTGGCCAAGAATAAAAAGAGGAAACAGGCTAAACCCGAGCGCAAAGGTCGGGCCAGGATGAGCGAGGGATGACTGTGAAAATAAGCTCGATATAGGGCCGAAAGTCGAGAGCGCGAACGAGGAGGACGACTCGAACACTTTTGCGTGTGCGTTGTTTGTGCGTGCGTCTGTGTGCGCCCGAGGCCCGGAGCGGAATATAAATTCCTTAAACAAACTCAAGTTAGGTAGTTGGCAAACTTTTCATTGCACGGAATACTATTTAAAAAAATTATGTCATAAAGTTTTTCTAGTCCTCTCGCGGCGTCTCTCGGGAATTTATCATTGCTAGTTTATGAAAACGGCATTCCATAAAGATTCAAAGGACTCTCGGTCTTTCGTCAGCCATTGTTTGGATCTTGCTTTTGACGGTAGTGCGAACCAACGGGACATTTATTTTACAGACGTCTGATACGAAAAGTATATCCGTAAATAGCGGAACCTTTACTTCCAGTTGTAATAGTCGAGTTTCGAGAAAATATGGACGTTGCAGCAGGGTCGGAAAGCATCTTGCGTCTATGGGGCCATTTTACAGTTTTGCATTGACACTTTTCCTTAGGCCTTGGACGCTTTCCCTTTCTCTTCCTCCCTCCCTCTCTCTCTCCTTCTCTCTCTCTCTCTCTCTCTACAGCTATGCAATTTCGGTACGACTTTGAGAGCACACTTGCTTGGTGGAAAAAAAGGGAAATACATTCGGTATGAAGCCTGGAATCGTAAACTGGGGTACAGATGTGCCCCGCGAGACATTCAAATTTCCTTGCTGCGCCCGGGTATACGACACTTTCGGTTCAGGACCGTATTCATAATTCAATTCCACTTATTTGGACGAGTGGAGAAATGTTATGGCGTCAGTCGGTGAACATCTGCCGAGCACTGAGTCGTGTAATCGAGCCTGGGCTTTGTTTGTACTTGGGCTTACAATCCGCAATTGTTTTTCGTATGCGCGTGTCAATGTCGGTCTTTTTGAGGAACAGTATCTTTCTCGTGTAATCAGCCAATACGATATAAATAACGTAACTCGAATCTCGTTATTCTCCGGGCAATCGAGCCAAAGTAATCGCCTACCCCAAACAAATTTCGAACGAACAATAATGACCGAGAGACTCAAAGACTCTCGACAGCACGTAGAAAATTCAGTGTCCGCACATCGAGTTGTTGTTTTCCACAAGGGATGGGGCCTTGTACGGAGTAAATTAAACAGCCGTGTTTACCGAACAGCAAGTTGGGTGAGTATTGAGAGTAGGATGCGCCCGAAAACGGCGAGATGAAGGCGCTCGTGAATGAGCGAGAGAGAGAGAGAGAGAGAGAGAGAGAGAGAGAGAGAGAGAGAGAAAACGATGAGCTCCGTAAGTTGGGCAAAGGAACTCTCGACTTCGTGTCAATAGTACGGTTAAAGCTGCAAAGTACAGGAGCACCTTAGCCATCGTCAGAAGCAGTAGCTCCTACTTTTGCACTTTGCGGAAAGTAAGGCTTGCATAGAGACCGCGGGGAGTAGACAGTGCAGACGACGACGATGATGAGTCGCCAGACGCACCTCAACTGCACTCAAACTCGCTGTTCCTTCGTCCCTATCTGGCTGCCGTTCTCTCTCTCTCTCTCTCTCTCTCTCTCTCTCTCCCACGTAGATAGGTATATGTATGCGAGTACTTCAGCTGGAGGAACATGCGAAGGAGAAAGATCCTGTGCTAGCGCAAATGAGCAAGAAATATGGCGTACCAAAGGATAGATCGAGCGCAAGGGACGGAAGTAATGCGTTGCTCTAAGAGACACAGAGTCACGGGAGACATACCGGAACTCGCACAATTGTTATTGCGCGCAGACATCGTTCTTCTCCTCACGGTTGCAGTTTGTGTGTGTTTACGTACGGGTGAAGAACAAGGTGGCTGTGACTTGGCGATGGGATAGTCGCAACTTGTTAATTATACAAATGTGAACTTGGGAAGTGAGGATCTTGAGGATGACTCGCTTATTTACGTAATTATCTCGATGGATGCTCTATTTCCCTAGCTCTTGGTCTATCGATGTTTGTTTGTTTGTCCATTGCCTCGTTCGGCCCTTCTCACCTTTTTTCGTTCTCGTTCGGTCTCGTATCTAAAATCGTATTATATTAGAAGATTAAAGATAAAAGAGTTGGCGAACACCTCTTGTAGCTGATAAATAATGGCTCATTTCGCACTATCTTCGCTGTGAAGATAGTGAGAAATCAACGCTGCGCTTGCCTTGATCGATTAAATCGATAACGTTACTCGCCAAAGCCTCGTGTTATCTGCACAAAGCTTAAATATACTTATATTCTTTGCCTCTATTTTTTACTCGAAACTTTTTTTTCCAAAGCTGCGCTCTATTTGTTAAGGGTGTCATTGTGGATTTTGGATAATCGAAAACGGCGATAAAAATGGAAGATGAGTGGATTATGAGGCAGATTTTGAAGGGCCGTCAGGGGTTTGATGGAAAAAGAGCTTCTTCGAGAATCGAGAAGCGCAGAAATTGAGTCTCTCGTTGGGGCAAGCAGTGAGACAAACACGCCAACGTTATTGAGGCACCGCTAATTTACTTTTTAAATAAATCCCAGTAGCTCGTTACCCATTGAGAAAAAAGTGCACCAAGTTTGGCTAAAGCATTATAATATTCCTACGGAGTTTTCTCGAGTGTCTGAGAGCGAGAGAAGGAAGAAGGAAGCACGAGAAGCCTCCAGGGGAATCCCTGGCGTTGTGGAAAAAGGAGATCGCCACCGCAGTGGGTGAAAGAGGTGAAGAAAAAAAGTGGCCATGCACGCGAGGAGACGCGAGTGGAGCAAGTGCGCGCGAGAAAAGTACGAGACGATCAGAGGTACGAGAGAGAAAGAGGAGGCTCTACTCCTCGAGCACCTCGGCATATCCTCCAACCGCTAACCGCCTCGAGCTCTCTCTCTCTCTGTCACCTCGCTTCCTTTCTTTAACCGATAAACCAGCATCTCGTTTCGTGCGAGCGAAAGAAGAAAAAAATCCAAGCCAGTCGGAGAAATGTGTTGGTGAAGAGCCGTCTCGCTTTTCTCGTAGATTCTCGGAAAAACCCATTATTTCTTCGAGATTCGAAAGTCACACTCGACCAAATTATTCGATCCTTTGCTACGGCTGATCGTTGATTAATGTTGGCAGCGTCGTGAATTTTCCCTCCAACGCCGAGGTACGCATACCGATAAAGAATCGCGTACGAGTTCTCGCCGGAGTTACTTTTCTTGCCGCTCTCCTTCGTCTTCTTCGTCCGTTGCGGTCCTCGTTTTCTGGCTCTCCACCTACCGGTGAAAATGTGCGCGACTATATTCAGCAATCGGAATTACCGCTTGTATTCTTCGACGGAATGAGAGAGGATCGGTCGAGGAAAAAAAAAAGAATATGTAACGGGCTCCTGGCTGAATCGATTAAAATCCTGACTAGTCTCATCGCCACTACGAGGAAAAATACACGTTTCGTTCGAACGGAGAATTCATCCGAGTCTCGGCCTGCCGAGTTGTCGTTCCATTTTCCATTGATCCTTGCTATTCGATCCAAGAAGATTGCGACCTACCTGGCGGTAATTTCCAGTTCTTTCGAGATATTCAGTTTGGACAAGTCCATGAGGATTTTGGGCGAGTGCGTTAGCACCTATAGATTTAGGATGACTGTAATGCCAAAGTTGAATATGCAGTACGGAGCGTATCGGAAGTGATCCGGTAATGCGGAAGTACGTCTTGCCGAGCTACCCGCACCTCTCGATTTACACTTGCGCTCGAACTGCGAATGAATTTTGAAAAGTCCGCATTGTACGTGACCCTTGAGGTTTGCACGTAGAGGCCCCTTTTCGGTGTGCGGAGAGCCGAAGGGCAGCGAGCCGAACCAAAGGGCAAGCAGGGCGGCATGGCTTGGGTTCCCTTGGATTATTCGTCACGAGTGCGGTGGACAGCGTCCCAAGACTACCACCGCGCGCTGCTATTCATGGTGGATGAAAAAGATAGCTGCAATGTGCCGGCGCATGCGCGTGAGATCGCTTATCGAACGATTCGGAAGATGGCCTACAATACCGGCGGCTATATTTTACTTACCTACTTTCAGTTGCTCCGACATCGAAAACTCGGCATAACTTGTTTCTCTAGCCAACACGCCAATCCGTACGATCATCCATCCAAGTATTGGTCTAGGCCACGCGTTGAAAGCACCCGGAGGATACGCACGCGTATATACCCGAGGTGGAAAGATATAGGTATCGAGCTTGTGAGGCTGGTACACGAGGATGAGTCGGAAAACGGAGGCATCGGAAGAAGCACCGTTTCTCCCGCCGCGCGTTTATATCCTCGCGCTAACCTCGTGTACGTATATATGTGTATATAATCCACGTCCCCGCGACACACATAAGTTCGTTAAGGTAGCGCGCTCTCTCCCAATTTTCACTTTAGCAGAATTTACGAGCCCCTAAAAGGCCAGTCGTACCTTACGCCAGCACCATTTCGGAGCTATCGCAATCCCCTTCCTACCGATCTTTCTTCTTCTCTTTCTCCTTCTTCTTCTTTTACTACTGCTTTTTTTTCGTTCCAGGCCTCCGTATAGAACAAAATTGTACGGGACTCGAAAAAACTTTTTAAGAGACTCTCCCCTCTATCCCGCAAATCCCAATATATTCACGTTTAATGGCACGAATGAGTTATCGCTGCTCGAAAGAATGGAGAAAAACCAGTTCTCTTGTCGCTCCGTATATTTGTTCGTTTAAACCTCGAAAACTACTCAATCAATTTCTGTAGAGTTTTTGCCAAAAACAGCTCAGAGTAGCGAATAGCTCCAAGGCTACTCGTCATTACGTCGCAGGTAGTTTGTTACAATTGTAGTTACTATTGATAAAAAATAGAGAAAACCCGAGTCGAAATCATCCTATAGATCCTTAGATTCTAGCCTCACTTGAGTCTGTTTACTGCTAGAAGTCCTACTATGGGCCGCCACATGCCCTTTGCTGCTTACCTCCTACATACTCCTACCTAACCTAGCTCAAATCGTTGCAGCTCCACTTTTGATTGCGTTCGGACCTATCGCGCATTTGACTGTTTCGACGAAACGAGGGTGGGGATGGTCGCATTCGAAAGAGCGGGTCTGATAGTTTTCGCCGTAGAGGCCTACTTTTCCCATGGTCTTTCCATTATCTCCACCCAGCGAACCTTCCGCATTCACTCCAAACTTGCCCCTGCAGCTCCAGCAATTTCCCAAAGTGGAAGAAATGGATCTTGGGCAAACAGTTGCAATATTTTTTATAGGAATTGCCCTCACGTATGCATGTAAATGCTGATCCCTATAGCAGGCACGCATGAAAACGTACAGGTACTAGTAAACGGGTGTTGGTGTATGCTTAGGCATGTATGTGTGCGGGCATATGTATCTCTATATGCGTGATAGAGTGTATGCGTGTGCGTGTATACGTGTGCCAATCGACGTCCTCCTTAGCGCCTGCAAGTGGAGAAAAGGAAAATTTGTTCCCGTTCTAGGCGTTAAGTAGGAGCTCATTTTATATTGAATACGAAGCTACTTTACTGCCTTTATCTCCTACCTCTGTGAGGATCTTGCGGGGCAAAATAGGTTGAAAATTTCAACTCGGGAAGCCAGCAAACAAAATCTGTGTTACCATTGAGCTACGTGCCATACGTGGAACGAAACAATAGCCAGAATGTTCTACTCTATTTCATGCCGGAAGTTGTTTATCATCTCACCGGAATGAAGGGTTCTCTTTCTTTCACTTTTAGAGCAGCAACCGGTAAGGTGGGTGTAAAAGCAGGTGGAATTGTTGCTTCCTTGCGGTGTAACTCGGGTTGGTCATTTGCATCTCCAGGTCGTATCGAAACACCACCTTGGCGCTCCCACCTTCTGGAAAGGTCTAAGCTTTCTCCACTCCCAACGATCTACCTAGAGGCCCAAAAAAATGGCCAAATACGGATTTTTTTCTTCTGTGAAACGGTTGGTCAAAAAGAAACGCATCTTTTTAACCCAAAGGTACATATATTGAGACCCTTAAAAATCACCAAAAAATACAGAAAAACAACAACACAAATGGCCGCCGGCAGATGATGAAATTTGTTTCGCGATGTGTGGCGGTGAACACTCTCTAGCTTAAACCGTCTGTCTGAAATCTAAAAACCAAACGGTTTATTCAAGTTAACAATAAATACGAGTCGTTGACGATCATCGATTTTCTAAATCTTTTTTTTTTAACAACGTGGCCATGAATTGAAACTCGAGCATACAAAATCTACGAACAAAGTCATCATTTTTACGCAACTATTAAAATATAAAGATCGACTTTGAAAAAGTCAGATCGTCAACGATCTTCAAATGTTTGTCATCGTATCTCCTGTCAATTTAGAAAGAATCCATCCAGTGGTTCTTGAGATGTCACATCCACCGACTTTGAAAACAGTGTTTCGAGGCAAACGCCTTTAAAGTTTGAATTATGGTGCTGCCCCACACGGAAATAAAATATATGTAAAAATATATTTTTCGATATATTAAAAAAGGATGTAAAATATATTTTAGATATATATTATTCATCTTAGATATAGAATAGATATATGCAATATATACGGGAAATGCATTAAAAATATATTCGCGATATCAAAGTTTTCGCCGAAAATAGATCTTCAGAATGTATATAAAAATATATATGTTGGATAGGCGGTTACGTATATTCGAACTATATTGAAAATATACTTACAATGTAATCAAATTACCCTCAAAATATACCACACATGTATTTTAATTGTATTCGACGTATAATTGAAATATACTTTAAATGTATTTAAACTACATCTAAAATATACACGATGTATGTTCATACTCCTTTTTAAATATACTTGAAATCTGTTCATACTACATTTCAAATATTATTGAAATATATTCAACGTGTATTTAAGATATACTTGAAATGTATTTAAATTATACTTGAAATTTTCTTAAAAATTTTGTTATGACGTTATTTACATCATTGCACCCTTTTACGATATTTTTTTCTTGTCCTTAATTACGATTATGGTGTTTGCAGTTCAAATATATTAATGGTTCAAATTTAAATTATATCAGACGCTTACACGCCGTAAGGTGGTTTCGAACCCGGGACCTCTGAGTGATGAGCTGGGACGTTCCCCACTGAGCTAGTTCTACTAGTTAAATTAACTTTCGTATCGTCTGCATATCGTACAATACACAATGTTAGTTTATTGAGAAATGTGTAGATTTACAAGAGTAACTAACATTATCGGATCAATTACTTAATTGCGTTCGCATAGAGAGCGATAATCGAATAGAATTACGAGATTACATAACCTTCAATTTTTTTGTCCGATCATTTACTCCGGCTAGTGCGGCTAGGTCTTCGCGAGATACCGACTTGAAGATGTTTTTCATTTGCAACGTCATCTGTTACTCAAGTTGCTCAACCAACCCTATTTAAAATATATAAAACATGCATTCAGTTTGTTTATTTGGCATATTTAAGATGTACCTTTAATGGATTTATATTTATATATCGTATAGGTTTTACTCTTACCTAAAAATATAATTGGCATGTCCAACTTTTCGAACCAATTATATTTAATAGATGTTTTATATATTTTTCGATATATTTTTTTATATATTTTATTTTCATGTGGGGCAGGTAGTCAGAAGAACTGTTTTAAGCGGTACAGAGCGGGAAAAACCGTGGGCTTTCCCGGTTTGTGTGTGTGCTAATGTGTGTGTGTGCGTGCGCGCGCGCGTTCTTAAATGTACATATACACTGAATTAATCGAAAGTGTATCATTTATGAGCATTTTATATGATTCAAACGGATCTTGAGACTATTCGTGGTATATTAGTAAATATATACATATAAATATATAGTAATATATATTCAGATATACATATAGCATACCTTAAATATATTCGGATATCCTATTAAAAATGTATAAAGTGTACGTTAGTCATGCAATATCAATATAGTTTATATGCATCTTGAATGTATCTTTTTGTAGATGTCAGCATACATTCTCCGGTATGTTCCCCAGTATATAAAACATATATTCAGTATACATATCTAATATATTTAATGTACATCTTAGAAGCTATTTATATTTATATATCGCATAGGTTTTTAATCATATCCAAAAGTACCCGTGCAGAAATTTTGACCGGGATACCCTATGTCCGATCAAATCCCGATCAGGATTTGTCGTGGATTCCCCAAAACCGGTATCCCGGTTAGAATCCAACTTGCATCAGTATCGGCATATGTACGACGACGATGGCAACATTTTGAAAATTTTGGCGTCACGTGTATTTTCTGTATTACTATGGAATTCCTATCAATAGATAGGAATTTCTGTCTATAGATTCCTATCTATAAAATTCTTATCTATAGATAGGAATTACATAGTAATACCGAAAATACACGTGATGCCAATATTTTCAAAATTATGCCATCGTAGTCGTACATATTCCGATACTGATGCAAGTTAGATTCTAACCGGGATACCGGTTTTGGGGAATAAGTCTCTGTTTATACCCACCGACATGTCGGTGGGTATAAACATGTATTTAAGACAAATTAAAATCATATTCACAATGATAGATTAAAATTTACACCAAGCGTGAGTTCTTACGTATTTCGAGAGAAAACATTTCGTCGAGGCAAAGAAATTTTTGCAAAAAAAGTTGTGAGTTTCAAATATTACATTATAAATATGAAAAAAATCACAAAATGAGTTGTGAATTTCCTCAAGGTGAAGAAAATGAAAATCGAATTCACGACAGTTATATTAAAATTTACACCACAAGTGTAAACGTATTTTGAGAGAAAACATTGTGTTGAGGCAAAGAAATGTTAGCACCAAAAGTTATGTGCAAAAATGTCTTTGCCTCGAGGCAATGTTTTCTCTCAAAATACGTACGAACTCACTTTTGGCGCAAATTTTAATCTAATCATATTGAATTTGATTTTAATTTGTCTTAAATACGAAAAAATTCACAACTAATTTTGTGAATTTTTTCGTATTTATAATTTCTTGTCAATACATTTGCATTCACAGAGTTTGATGTGATTTTTTTTTAATTCACATCAAAATCTCGCGATGAGCGCGATCTGCCATTTGAATCTTTGGACAAATTTTTTTTTATTGATAGCTTAATGCACCAAAACTTTATAAATGTTATTTATTTTTATAATAAATTTAACATGCCATAATTCCATTTTTGACATTTTATTTCCGCCTGTATTCATCCGTGATCCTTCCCAGATTCCTCAATGATTCCATGGGGAATCTATTTAGAGTCATTAAAGGATCCGGTTCTGGATCCCTAATGGAATCCAGTTTACGGATCTTACATTTAGTCTTCGAATCTGATCCGATATCGGACTAGATCCCGACTGGGAGCCCGGGATACAAGTCAGAATCCAGCTGTATCCCTGCCAAAATTTCTGCACGGGTATACTTGACATATCCAACTTTTCGTACAAAATGTATTTAATATGTTTTACGTATCTTTCGATATATTTTTTATATATTTTATTTCCATGTGGGGCTGCTTATTCAATTTTAGGAATATCTTGATATTTTCAGGGCATATAGCTAAAATGTGATACGACCGAAGAAAAATGTTTTCGGAAAATGCAATTTTTTTACCCACCTCAAACACAGTGTCTCAAAATGACCTGGCATTTCAATTTATTAATAAAACGTATTATTTATTGGAAAAGTACGAATATTTTTACTTTTATTTAAGGTACAAACATGGAGTTCATGGGGGGCGGGAGGGGGGGCAATATCCGATAATTGGCCGCGTCGTCCCTGTTTGCAAACGTTCACACTTTTGACGAAATTTTCAATAACATTTTGGCATAATTGCGGACCAGTTTCCTTGATGGTGCGTCCAATTGCTTCCTTGGGCTACGGAATGGTCTGTGGATCATTGGCAGACACTTTTCCTTTCTGAAAACCCCAAAAAAAGAAGTCCAATGGCGTCAAATCACACGATCTTGGTGGCCAATTCACATCGCCGCGGTGCAATATAACACGATCATGAAACTTCGTCTTGCGGACTTTTCGAACCGTCTCTGCAACATTTTCACCATTTTTGTTGTGAATTTTCACAATTTCTATGCGTTGCTCAATCGTGTAGTTCTCCATGACTAAACCTGAATTCTGCCTGATGCCAGTGCAGGGGAGCGTAGTGATACACAATCGTGGGATGGGATTTGCCACTGACGCGCGAGGCCAAAGTGGGAGCGATTGATTGCTGCGTTTGGCGGGAATACACTGCGTCGGGTAAGATCGAGGTGAGTGTTTCTGCTAAGTTTCTGTGTTTAAGTATTTATGTGAATGGTTATTATACGTCGTGATCCACAAATATTCGAAGTTTGTTAAAGTTTTTCTTGAAGTCCCAAGGGGTTTTGGTATAAAACGCGAAATTTTGGGGATTCTCAGTCCTCTGGTACCGGACACAAAGTGGTCTCTTAACACCGGACAGTAGACATGCTGTTTTTTTCTCGTAAGCATTTATACTTTTGATTACAACTGTTGTACGTTGTTTTACAGGAGAAAAGAACGCAGCGAAATGAAAATGGACCAGAACAAAAAGAAAGGACAATGGACCAAAAAAAATTGCTAACTGAGTTTGAGAGAAGCTTCAGTGCCGCTACGACGTTCCGAAAAGCACTCTATATGACAAACATCGTTATTGAGTAATCGTACATAATTTGTCGCCATTGCCAGATGCTGGAAAAAAAACGATCAGTTTCTAGGAAGAGAAAAATCGAAAGAAGTGAAATTCTGACTTCATCACCGTGCAAAATTTTTGTCCAAAAAAGAGAATAAAAAGAACGTTAAGGACAAACAGAAAGGAATTGAAAAAAAAGTTTAAAACAGCGATACAAGAAGATGAAACAAAGGCGTAAAGGCCAAAGGAAAAGGTGAAGCTAAAGCGAAGAAAAAGCAACCGTAAACTCAAATATCGAATATAAAAACTACTTGCGTAGGATGCCTGGAGAACCACGATAAAGCATGCATGCAGTGCGCCAGCTGCCGTGGATAGGTTTATGAATAATTTGCAAACGTCCCTAAATGTTTGAAAACTTACATATGCGAGTGATGCACATGTTCTGAAGATGTCCGGCGCTGGGGGCTCGAAGTTAAGTCTGTTCGGTGCTAGGTGCCACTTACAGTGACGGCAATTTTTTGTACCAAAGTTTGAATAAAGTTTTAATTTCATGTATGCAGAGGTTGCATTTTTGTTCATTTACTTTGATCTTAAACTTTGTTGACGTAATTATTTTTAAAAAAATGTACATTTCTTGAAGCAGTTTGTTTTATTGTCCGAAAAGCTTAGGTGTCCGCCACTGGGATACTTCCCCCTACTCTATACGGCAAAAAAAATGACGCGCAATTTAAAATGTCAATGCGTTTTGAGACACCGTTTAGACGTAGCCCGTTAAACAATTCAAGTGAATGAGTAGGAAATTGAAAAATGGTCAGTTCCATGATCGGCACATCATTGCATTCGTCGATGTATTTATGGCGTATTTTTATCGTGAAGAAACGAATCCACGGTATATTCTTTTCATGTCATTCATAAAATAAGTCTGGCCGGTGAGTGCTTAACTTTCCATCAGATAGCAGCAACTTGATAATTTCCAATGGAGATGCGACAAATATTCTCTGGCAATTTCCGTTGACGTACATCCGAGTGGGAATCGATCTATCTAGGAATTGCTTCCCTACGACAATCCACAATTTACGATCGCTTACACGACGTGCTCCTCTCTACGTCTACCGGATAATACGCCTACTTCAGCTATGGCGGAGTCATAAAATCTTCCAGTTGTCGCGATGATGTCGTTTTTCTCGTCAGGAAGCAAACATAAGCTTCTTTCTAACGTCGAGTTGGTAAATAAAGATACTTAAAAAAACGGGCGAGTATATTCATGGAGACAGGCTGAAGATGTAGTCGGTAAAAGTATACACTCCCGGATAAGTAGGCGATTATCTCCGACTTAGGTTGGCAAAGTCACTCGAATACATTTTCAGATCTCCTCGTACTTCGGTATGTCGACGAAAAAACACGATCGTATGATTCCCCAAAATATTATTACGCAGATATTCGATGAGTATAACGTACAGTGGGTTAAAAAAGTATTTGCCCAGTTCGTTTTTTCTTTCTTTCTTAATAATGCTTCGAAAAAAGCAGAATATTTTGGCAAATTATTTTACCCCATAGCTTATTTCAAACAGAGTTAATGACAAGCAAAAAAAACAACAAACAAATCATTCATTAATAATAGGAATTCCGTAGTCAAGTAAGGATCTACTTGCACGTTAAGAATTCGACAACCCATGCAGAAATTGTCGGAGGGATCCAATTGGATTCCCATACTCCTCCTCACTTCCTGATAGGGATCCAATGTGTCATCGTATTGGATCCCTATACTAAAACGTTACGTTCGCAAATTGAATTCTAATCAGGATTCCCAATTGGAATGCAATGTGGAAATTAGATTAAAATCCTTAAAATTCTCGATGAATCCTATTGCATTCTGTGCGTTGAATATTTTGAAACAAAATATACTATTCCAAAAAATTAAGCAACAGAAAATGTCTTCAATTTTTTAAGTGTTTTTTGAAGCGCTATATCTATGTGAAAAATGGTCGTATCGAGATAAAAAAAAAGAATGTTGAAGCTCCACGTTTCTAGTTTTGAGATCTTTTGTCAAACAATCTTTGTGGGCTACGGTTATCGCGCAATCTTAAGAAATAGCGCAAGAGAAATTGTTTCCACATTTTATTGCTTTTTTTCAAGGGCCCACGGGCTCGGGAACATTTTTTTTCAGTTAAATCAATGAAAACGTCAGTTAGCTTGTTTATTCAGTTTCAATTTGGTTTTTTTGGTCTCTCTACGTAAAGACTGTGAATGAAAAAATAATCGTTTGTCTTTGATCATCGATATCTCAGCAACCAATGATCGCACAGGGAAGTAAAGGGCAACTTTGAAAACTTGAATAAATTTCTTACAAGACGATTTAATTGATTTTTCAGAAAAAAAATGTTTCACCCTTAACATTAATCTGAAAAAATACAAAAAACGACTTTTTATGGGTTTTTTTTTTAGTAAATCCACCATTACTTTACAAATATTGATGGAAAGATTTATGTTGCCAATTTTTTTTTCACGCCAATGTTACCTTCAATCGTCTTGTAAATTTTCAAATTGATTAATCGAACGGTTTTTCCGGACCGATTGATGAACGTTTTACAAAACAATTAAAGGAACAAATGTAGTGTTCCTGAACATGCGACTAATTTTCGATATTTTCTGCGAAGGTTATTAGGGTTATAAAAAACAGTTTTTTTCAACACTGATCTTTTTGTTGAAAGAAAAAACCATTAAACATTTTTTTTCACAACTAATTTTCTTATTTTGGTAAAATTTTCTAAGTTTTGGTAAAAAGAATTAAGTAAAAGTTTTTGTTAACTTCACCTTTTTTTCGATTTTTGATCATGCCTGGTTTTGAAAAAAAAAACTGTTTTTTGTAACCCTTATAACCTTCGCAGACCTGTGGAGATTTAGTCGCATAAATGTTGTTATGTTGTTATCCAGCCCTTGGCTAGTCACGGCCCAGCTGATCTCGGTCAGAAATGACAAAGTGAGATTATGTGACTACGTGTAGTTCCGTCGGGCAAATGACTCATGGCTGGCTAGCTAGCTAGAGTTTTAGGTGGCTTAGCAAAAGAAAAAATTCTCAATTGGGCATGACGCCATGGCCTAGCCAACACTAGCTAACTGGAGCTATGTGCCCCTCGGCTAGTCGCTGCCCAGCCGATCTTGGTCACAAATTACAAAGTGTGGTTATGTGAATATCTGTAGTTCCATATAGCGACTGGCTCATGGTTGGTTAAGCAACATGAGGCGGACGACGTTGCAGTACAGATGACGTTGCGAATGAATAAAATCCTCAAGTCGGTATCTCGCGATGACCTAGCCAACACTTCCCAACTGCGGCCGCACTAGCCGGAATAAATAATCGGACAAATACAATTTACGGTTATGTAATTCCATGCGATTATCGCTCTCAATGCGAACGCAATTGAGTCATTGATCCGATAATGTTATTTACATATTTCCTAATCTACCCATTATTAAAAAATTCTGACACTGCATAGTGTAACATATGTAGACGATAAGGAAATTCATAAATTAAACAAGTAGAACTGGCTCAGTGGACAAAGTCACAACGCATTGCCCAGAGGTCCCGGGATCGAAACGACGTTATGGTGTAAGCGTTTGTCTGAGATAATTTAAAATTGAATCGTTAATATATTTACAGCGCAAATATCATGACCCTAATTAATGAACAGAGAAGAATATCGTAAAAGGGCCTAATGATGTAAATAATGTGCAAAAAAACATCACGAAAATGTAAATATATAGCCGCAATTTTTTTTTTAAGTCTAATCGCCACCTATTTTTTCGTTCCTAGTCGCTAGGCAAAAAGACTAGGTCATAGGTACGTCAAAAATATAATACAGCCGTGCGATATTTCTTTCTATGCAGTCACCATCTAATTTTTTGTATCCAGTCATTAGAGGACCAAAGCGTTACAAGGCTCGGTAGTCAATCGCTAAGACGGCTGGCTATAATGGCGATTCGAAAAATCACTTTACTAGCTTGTGGCTAGGCGGTAATGAGTTACGTTTTCCACTCGGGTCCGCTCTGTGATTAACCTTCGCGTTTTCGTTTGTTGTAAAAAAATTGACTTATCGAGCTCCGATAGTTTTCCGATTTTTGGCCGATTTTGAAATTAAAGCTATCGATTTTTCCCATTTTTTCTTACTATAGCCCTTTTTCTCTTTTTCGGCCATTTTCCAAGTGCACTTTCCAGAAACACTAATTCAAATAGCGCGATGAATCCAACGGCATCCTCCAAGTCTAAAAAAATCCTTTTCGGACTCCCCTCAAATTTACATCACTCAAAGAGAACTGACTTTTCAACCATTTCAACACGGAAAAAATGATTTGTTAAAATTGATGTTCGATATTTAAAAATTCATGAGTTTTCAACCAAATTTACAGTTAAAAACTGTAAATTCGGTGTTCTACTGTGTGCCCATTATAGAATAATGAATTTCACGTGTTTTTCACTATTCAAACAATTATAAATACTGATTCAAACTGTAATAAACTCAATGTTCACAGCAAAAGAATGACAAAGCAGAAATCACAAATTGAAACGAAGAAACCAACTGTGCATGAAATATAAAATTTAGATATGCACTCTATAGAATATTCTAAGCACATAGAAAAAAAATTGGTGACAACAGCATTTACTCGTATTATAAATTGTAAAAAAGTTGAAGGGCATACAGAAAATATTGTCATTAGAATGTATGAAAATTGTATACGACCTTTTGCAAAAATTAATATAGATATCAATCAGAAATTGCAGTGTTCCCAGTGAAATTTTTATTCCTGATAAGGAATACATTGTACAAAGATCATGACTAATTTTGACACTGACAATGGACATTTTTTACAATGTGAAATTAGAGAAAAGTACAACGGTTACCACAGAAATGTAACGTTTCATGTTGTGTACTGTGTACGGTGTCACACTGTAAAAATTCGTTTCATCGGCATGTACTGTGTCATGTTAGATATCTGCAAATTAAATTTAAAAAATATGCAAATTTCAGTGTTTACGCTAGAGGAGGCACTGTTCATGGGAAAAACTGTAAAGTTTAATGGAAATCTCAGCAGCATTTACAGTTCATGTTCTTCTGTGAAGGGCTGCATCGAGCGAGAAATTTTTCGTTCATGACGAATATCAGGTCGTTTTTATAGAAAGGTCAAAATTACGGCGGCTAGATGCGAAAAAAACATGTTTTCCAAAGCCTTTGACGATTTTTCATAAAAATTCAGGATTTTGGGGATAACCAATGGAGAATTCGTATTCAGCGGGTGAAAACACAAGCTTGAAGCGAGTCTTTCGCCGATACAAAAACTACGTATCCAGTGGTTTCGATTGCTTCAATACACTTACGAGCTTTAAGAAAATCGAAGGTGAACACCAAAGTAATGTTCCTTACAAGAGTCAGAGTGGCTAACAAAGTCCAGGAGATTGAGAGCTAAAGAGTTTTTGAATCTCACGTGGCTAAATTGCGCGTTGAGGTTGAGAGAAGAGGATAGGGCTTCAGTCGACACGCCGTAGGAGGCTCATGGCTGAGTTACTGCCGCGCCGTGGAAGTGGTGGGGCGGAATTTGAATTAATTACGCAAGAAAGTGAACAAGCCGAGTGGCGGGACCGCGAATACGGCAGCAACAGCAACGGCGCATCTCACTGGAAGGTGAAGGTGAATGTGGTGAGACGAGGTGATAGGGCGAACTGGGAGCAGAGCGAAGGGATGCAGAGGGAAAGCGAGCATGACGAGAGCGAGAGAAGGCGAAGAACAAAGGATTCGGGGAGAGAGGGAGAGAGAAGAGGCCGGAATTGCGAGGATTTCAAGGTTTGAGGCAAAGCGGGGGGGGGGGGGGGGCACGTCATACCGGCCAACTGAGGTAAGAGTAAAGTTGCGCGAGTGTGAGTCTGAATGAGAAAGAAGTCACGGCAGAGGAGGAGGGGCGGGACGAAAGTGGAAACGGAGATCGAGTGGGAGAAAGATGAAACGCGACTGGGGTGGATGTTGTGGAATTGTTCTTCCGTTACCAAGTTAGATGCTTCCAACTTCACACCTCAAGTACCTCAAGGTGAGCATGGAACTAATTCGGAATTCTGGCTTGAGTGGCTCCTTATTTCGTGGCCAGATCGTGTTTATGGGCAAATCTTGTACGAACTCGAGAGATTCGGGGGGCACGAGTTGGGTTGTAAACGTTCTGCTCTGCCGAGAAATTATACGCCCTCGGAAATTGATGCGTCCATAAGAATGGGCCAAACACGAAGATGCAATCCGACAAAAAAAAAGCTATTGTTTGAATACATTATTCTTATAAAATCGTCGATAGAGAGATGATGTTGGCGGTACGGATACGTCTACATTGGCACAATAGAAGTCTAGAGTTGATCGGCAAAGTTGATGTTGCGTAGCTTCATAGGTAGCTCTGCTATCGAATATAATTTTTTATTGCAAAACATCGGCTAATTGCCAAACTAGCGGAGCCGCGATAATACCGGCAGAATGGGTTGGCCCTACGGGAAGCGCTGGTGGACGGCAAAGAGGAATGCATCTCGAATAGATGTTGTACCAATAAGGCGAAGAGGAAAGTTATTTTGGGTGAAAGAAGACGCGGTGGAACGAGCGGTCCACGCACTCACCGGCAGCTATGCGTCGGTAAGCCCCCCGAGCGAGGAAGCAACAGGGCTCACAGGCGTTCCACACACCACTCCTATTAGCATAAAGTCTTCGAAGGCTCCAGACGCGACAACTACCCGCCGCTTCTCTCATTTCCCCCTGTCGTGTCGACCCGGCCAACTAAACTATGAACTTTATTGGTCGAGCTTTCGCGGCCTTGTATACCAGCCGTGTACAAGAGATACAGAAGTGGTCGGTAGGGCCTGCTGCTACCTAGAGTCGCTTTGGGTAAACGTGATGTGAATATCCCTTTCACCTACTCGTCGTGTGTCGCCAAATGCTCAACAACCTTCCGGCGCGAAATGCCCTAAATTATTCGGTTGCTAAAATCGACGAAAAGCGTCCACAACGAAACTTGATGGGCGAGTATCATTTTGTCCAATGGGGGACTAATATTTTTTTCCGGTCCTTGCAACCCGGTGGTCGCGACGATCTCTGTAAGCCTACGAATCGTATCATCCTCGTTCCCCAAGTGGCTTTTGAGGCGAATTTTGTGTTTTATTTTTCTCGTGTCCCAATCGTTAGCGCGCGCGCGCGATCGGTCTCGCTCGATCGAGGCGAACGATTGGCGTTTCTTTTTCTTTTTTTCGTGGCTTTCGTGTCTGAACGATTGTATGGTCCACGAGAATACGAGAGGACCGGTTTATCCTGTCGGTTCGCAGGATTAAAGCGCTATCAAGGTCACAAGCTGAGAGAGAAAGAGAGATCGAATGGCACGATAGTGCGCGCGCGGCTGGTCGGTCAGACCGGTTTCGGGGGTGGTTCGCTCCGTGTACATTCGTTTCGTATACCTGGCAAATTTGAAATGATTTTTCTTGTGTTTCTACATACCTACTTGAATTGCGAAAGCTCTTTGTTCGGCGTGTCGGCCAATAGTCATATTCATACGTTGCGCTATCAGTAAACTCATCCGGAGGGAGCTGGAAAAGCCGAAATGGAGGGTCAAACGGACATCTTGCGAGGATTTTATTTGTTCACGGATTTAATACCTGGCATCTGTGAGTCAGCCTGGCGAAGCTTGTAGCGGGCGTTTTGGCTGTCCCACAGGGCAGGAGCGCGCAAGGACGAGGCGATCCAACGACCGTCGACCGCGTGAATTGCCGCAAGCCGTTCTCGCACGAGAAAGGATCGCCTAATCCTCGAGAATCGTCCCCGGGGATATCATACAGGGTGTTCGCTTCCGCTACTATCCGCCACTTTGTCAAGTCGGCTCCACGAGTATAACACCCGAGTCGTATATGGATTGTGGAGTGTAGCCCTAGCTACGGAATACGTCAGTTCACCGGGCGGTTACTCTGTACATATTGCATCGACAGTGCAAGCTGTACGTGTATCGAGCCGAACTGACGTGATAGACTTGGGTAGGGGGTACACCTTCTCCGGCAAGCCGTTCGAGTAGGACTGTGGCTAAGCTTCTTCACCCTCGTCCAGACCTTCCATAGCTTTACAACTAAAGTTACCGTCACGCCAAGGCTTCTTCACTCACGACTGTCTTAGGATCTGTGCATAAGCAGAAATCTCTCTGTTCCTTTGTCTCAAGCTCCGAGAGAGGGTAAGTTCATAAAATGGAAAAGCTCAGCTGTTTGGGGCTACTTGGATGGCCATTGGCCGAATGACGCGCGAGATGCTCTCGTACTTGTTGGTACGTATAGAGAGCCACGTGCTGTACGTACGCCACAATCGGGGTACGCCACCGGAGAAAACAGCGAAAGACCAAATGCGATAAACCACAATAAGCCGAGTTATATTGGACGGTGTAATGCGCTGCTGTCTGCCCGCTGTGGCCCCGGTTGGTTGCGCCTTGTTCGTTCGCTCGGTAGCCCAGACGTCCGCCTCCCGACGCTGAACCTGGCAAAGTGCTCTAATAACTTGCTCCCACCGCCCCCAGACCGGTTGCCGCCGTTCGCTTCCCTCTCTCTCTCTCTCTCTCTCTCTGTCTCTCTCTCTCGTTCTATTTCTTTTCCCTTGCCATTCGCCCTTTCTTGATCCTTCTGTATGTCTTCCCATACGGCTCATTCACTCCTGCAGTTTCTTCTCTCTGGCCTTTTTTGCTCCGCTCGCTGTGCCCTGACTGCTGGGCCTCTATGAGATTTTTCTTCGCAGCTCTTTCACTCGATTCATTCTCCGCTAGTTTTTCAGACAACAATATAGACATCAAGTCTATTCAATCTCTTTACGTTCACACTGCGAGCCCGTTTCATTCGAATAGCCTCATATTTCAAAGATTGACTGCATCACAAATACCGATAAGACAAATCTCCGCTGTTCGTCGTGCGTTTGATATTTTGAAATAATAACGAATAAAACCACTAGAGGATTTATAAATTTACAAAAAATAACGTAAAAAAGCCAAAGTATGATGCCGGCATTGCAGATTAAAGATAAATGAAAAATGTCCATTGCCAAACGTTGGTTCAAACTTTGAACGAGTTTTTCTCAAAACCATGTATTTTCAACTGGCCGGAAACGTAACTCAGCCAAATTTTTCGCCGATCCACTCCAAAATTAAAACGTGTCTTCTCAGATGCATTCTCATTGGGAGTGCGTACGGAATTGCCAATTGGCTATTAACTTTTCGTTTTTATAAACAATTACTCGTGTCATTTTTTTGCTCTAAAATGAAAGTTTTCGTTAAAATCTGCACACCCTTTTTGAAAAAGGGTATTTTCTCTTTTTCATACGCAGTTCCATAGTTTTTTCTATACATTTTAAAGATTTTTATTTCTACTTTATTACCCACGCACATACGGCTATTCTGACGATCTAGCCGGTCATAAATCAATGTCTAAAACTTAACGCAGGTGAAAAAAACCGGTTATTATTGTTGTTAAATGAACAGAGAATAATACCCCGTCTCTCGTCGGTTGCACTCGCGTCCTAGTTTCAGTCGGAACTTTACCATCGCTGCAAGTCTACGTATCTTTCTCGGGTTTCTTACTTTGACTATCTCAGTTAAAAAGTAAAAATGTTGGTCAACAGCGATTTTTTGAATATATAGTTATGGATTTGGGTCGAGTAGGTGAGAACACATACTTTTGAAACATTTTACTGTGTTATTTGTTAATGAAATCGTTTTTACGTCGTTCGAAAAAAAAATTCAGAATTGTTACAATTTCTACCAGATTTTTACGCATATAGAGCTTTTTGTTGCATTCCCGTGTTCGTCCCGGTCATTTTTTAAATTGTTATTGCGAAATGATAGTTTGTACAATATAACCATCATCAAATCAACCGCACTTTTTCACGTCGGGAGTGAACAACCATGATAGTGAGAAGAATCGAAAATTTAGATTCGGGCGGAGTGTAACCTTGATATTATAAACAAGCCATTACTAAATTCCGAACCACTGATCACTAGCATGATACCAACCCCCTAAAAGAAATTAATGCCATTCACGAAGGATGCAATTGAATTGATGATTCCCACTGAACCTGACTCTGAAGATGACTCACAAGGAACATCAGTGCCCGTCATCGATTTTGTTGAAACGCATATATGTGATAAAGCATTGAAAACTATTAGACAGGTATTTTTTTATCTGCGGAAAAACGGGTTTAAGGAGGGAAACCACCCCTAAAAGAAAGCACGTAACGAGGGGTGGTGTTGCAGTTTCACTCACAAGTAATCCACCGATCTGAACGAAACAAAGACCAAAATTCTTCTAATGTAAAGCGATGAAAAATCCGCTCTAGAATAATCGAACAAATTAAATTAAGGGGTGATACGCCTTTCTTTGAGGGGTCGTAAAAACGTTTTTGGGCAGATACAAAAAAATACGCGCCTAATAGTTTTCAATGCTTTATCACATATATAAGTTTCAACAAAATCAGAGACGGACACTTAAACGATGTTTCTTGTCAGATTCAGATTCGGAGGCGGTTTCTGAAGATACAGAGTGTGGGCAGGACGAAGAAGAACCATGGCGCTCATCATCTTAGTTATATGAATTATATTAAGTTTAGTTTCAGAGAAAAATAAAAATTGAAGTTAAAAATATAGTTTTATTATGTTTTTCTATAAAACCCAATATTTTGGGACACATTATTCATAGCAAAACACTTCCTATAGCTTAGAGTCAGTTAGAGAGCCATTACAAATTAAAAAATAGCAAAAAAAATTGTGCGTCTAGATTGGCAAAATAGCCCTATGTGCGACGGCGCGATTTTCAATTGAAAAAAAAATTGTACACTTAAAACTGTGTATAATAAAGTTTTCCAATTCAATTTTTCATTCCTCTCATTGTACCTACTTGGCGAAAAATTCGTAAAGTTAGCCTTTTTGTTTTTGAAGAGCCGAAGTGGCTTTAGTCGTTAATACGCCTAACGTTCGAAGCACATTTTTTTAGCTTCATCGTAGAAATGGTCGTGAATGAGAGACTTGGATACAATGTATGGCGAATTGAATTTTTCCTTCATCCAGCCAGAGATGGACGAGTGGGCAGCAATCGTGTAGACTTGGTGCGTCATAAGTGGAGACGGCCAGTCTCGAGGGCTGTCGAAGTCTCGGGGAATACGGTACCATAAAACTAGCCTCTCTTCCCTTTAGCTCGTTCCACGAACGTATAAAGGTGACAGTAGCGAGGCTCGAGGAGGAAAATAGAGGAGGATGTGTTGTTGGTTCTATTACGTTCTTGCCTCGATGTGTGTGTATGCATGTATACACACACACACACACACACACACACCTTATATATATACACATAGGCGTGTGTGTGTGTTTATATATGCTATAATATACGCTCTTGTTCTTCCTCATGCTGGGTATATTTCTTCCACAGTATGGATATGGTATATTCCGCAAGGCGCACAGCTCCGTATACTAGGCGGCGATACTTCCACATTGCGAGCTGTACAGCGTATTCCGCTGCTTCTGTCTTTGTGCGAAGAGAGAGGGTTCGGGGCGTCGTACGAGAAACACCATTGCTCCCCGACGCACGAGGCGAGAGTTTCTAGCCGCTAGCTTACGCTCCCTGGGTACCATTACCGACCCTCCCATATAAAAATAAAGCCTTGAAGAACGGGAGTGAAAGACTACGAGGGTAACAGGGCGGCGGGAGCGTGTCACAGAGAGAGAGAGAGAGAGAGAGAGAGAGAGAGAGAGAGAGAGAGAGAGAGAGAGAGAGGAAGGTGGCAAGAGAAAAGTCGGAGATGTCTAATTTGGGGGATAAGGCGTCGAGTTATTGGTCATTCAAACAGCACCGACCTGTATAGAACTTGGGACGTAAATGGAGAAAAGAATAAAGGACGGTGAGATATCGTGTATAGTAATGTATCCGCGAGGAAAGCTCAATGTTCTCGGTCGCATTTACCCCCCCGCAACGGAACACCCCTCTGTGCCACTCGTATCCTATCAAAAGCTTCCCCCTTGTCTATTAAATTTTTCTTCTCATATTCTTCCCCCATGCAAACCTCTTTCCAAAGCTCTCGTACTTCCTGGCTCTTCTCTTCCGGGGAGTATACACGCGTGTCCCAAAGAGGACTCTTTCAGCGACATATACCGGGGGGCAATGTGTCAGCGGCGAAATTAATAGGCTACATTCTTTGGCGATGAGGAAATCTTGCGGAGCATTCGAAGAGAGGCATCCGATTTCTCACAGGTAAAATATAGCGTATCGGATTTGCGTCAATCGGACAGCTGTAATAAGCTGAACATGAATAGTCGAGGGCTTACGCGTTTGCGCTGTATTATTGATTGTCGATAAGCAGAGATCGCCATATTGGGGTTGCGACGAGGAGAGTGAATCGCCCGGTAAGAGGGTCCCCTTTGGATGACCCTCTGCAATCCTCCGAGGAATCGAAAGCCTTCGTTCGCAATAATGAGCGGTGTAACGTGCCTTGGACATCTATACTCAAGAAGCGACGCGTGATCGCCCTCGTTCCAGAATATGGACATGGCTTCTCAAGCCGTTTTTCAAACTGAAGAGACAATGAACAGCAAACAACTCGCTCTTTTCTTACCGGGAGTAGAGATCGACTCTTGATAGACAAGGAATACGAAGGATGCATACAGTTGGTAATTTCACCGCGTCAGTCTCCCAGATGGTCCGCAATTCATCCTCTTGGCCTTTTTTTTATAGATCTTTCCCAAGACCGCACGAGAAATATATAGTGATATATCTGTCGGCGTTTACGTGTACTTTGCCGCGGCCAAGCTTACCTCTCGCTCATACATTTTCATGATACTCTTGAGGGATGCAGAGTTCGCTTGCTGCTGGTACCAGCGGGACAGTAAAATTTATGTACGTCTCTTTTTCTCGTTTCACCTTTTTTCTCTCCTTCTGCACAGACACAGACACACACACACACACACACACACACACACACACACACACACACACACACACACACACACACACACACACACACACAGACGCAAGCTTGCCCTTTCTGTTCGTCTTATCTCACGGCCTCTTCCGCGCCTTACTTGCGTACTAAGGTTACACTTGGCCTCCTATTTCCTCAGTTGCAGCCCGCCGTCATATGCATGCGTTCATGTATACTCTATCGCCTGGACCAATGTCGAGAGAAAGAAAAATACTGCTGAGAAAGTGCGGGCGGTACGTGAAGGCGAATACGAGGAGAAGGAAGATGCTACCGAACCCAGGGAGTGAGAAAGATGATCAAGAGTGAAAATAAACTGGTGTCAGGGCTTCTCTCACGTTTTCCTTTAGAGAGACTCGAGCAGCATCCACCACTGCCGCATATAAGCTTTTACGACTCCTGGCACACTGTCTTTTCCAGCTCGAGTACACTCGTAATGTGCATACAACAGCTTCGGCCTCGCTAAACCCCTCTCGTACTCGCCCAAGCCGACAAATGACGTTGAAACCTAGTCGGAATAAACTAATTTTCTTTTGCATTGGTGACCGAACTTCATTCATTGGCGAAAAGGATTTTCGTAGACTTGTAGAATCGCATTCGACTTGGACGGGTATCTAAACTGTTTCTAATTTCTCATGGATATGCCGAGAATGGGGTTTCGTAAGGATATTTTTTGAAAATATCCATTTTGGGCTGGTGCGAGGGCGATTTTCAAAATCTGCGGTCGATTGTACAAAGAACAGCATCATTGGAATTCCAAAAGTCGAAAGTTAAAAAATTCTCCACTTTGTGTTCATTTCGCCGAATGGTCAAAATCCCCGTTTCCTCTTACCCCAAAGGATTACGGTAGAACCGGAGAATGCCGTTAATTTCCTTTTTCCTGAAAATCGCGCAAATCGGCATCCAAAAGCGAAAGAAATTCAACGAACAATAGGGAAGGAAATTCCATAGGCCGACTTTGGGGCGATCGAGCGGATCGGCAAATGATCCAGCCTCTCAGTGGCTCAGTGTGGCGATTTGAAAGCCTGATCGACTCCGCGCGAAATGAGTTTAGACTTATATGAGTCAAAAGTGTGAGTTAGGAGCGACGGGAAAGCAAAAACATTTGTTTTAAAAAGTCCGAATGTACCTGAGCAATTTTTGCGCTCATTCGAAGGGCCAACATAATCAAAGGATATATAACTCGCGGGCATGTGTGCGTACAAACTCGTACGTGTGTAAAAAGCATACAGTACGTTACGAGAGAACCAGCAGCCGCGAGAAGTATATAGTCGACCTACGGCGAAACAAATGACGCCACGGGTAGAATAAAGTGGCGTGGGAGTGAAGGCGGTTGCCAACCAGGTCTGATTACCATCCCGGTGTTAAAGCCCGTCGCACACTCGTGTGTGCATGCGCACTATCCGGATGAGCAACCACACGCACGCACATATTCACATACACAACGCTCGCCCGCATGATTGAGCCAATGCGCGCTGCAGTTGAACACGGTCAGACATCTCTCCGTTGATCTGCTTTCATTGTATCGGTAGGGGTCTCCAGCGATTCCGAATCGGTATACGCTGTAGCCCAATTCAGGTAGGATCGCAGTAACTGGGCGCTATATAGAACAACTCGGTAGAAACCGCGATACAATTCCTGCAGCGTAGCGGACGTGGGTGCTGCTTCGTAAACCGTAGCCTCGTACACCGGCGATTCCTGTTTCTTGGTGTGTTACAGCTTTCCGCTGTATCGTACGCTGTGTAGTATGTTGTTGCTGCAACGGTAGATACTCGGCAGCACCTCGGGAATAGCCGCACCGCTAAGCCAGATAAACACGCTGGTACGCCGGTTTAATAGGCGCATTTGCCTATCTGTCTCGCCCTTTACTCTGCCAGAAGGAATTCTTGGCCCGAAAAGCGAGATAGACCGTGGCTAATACCGCTTTGACAAGGGCGAGAGCGAGAGGGAAAGTCAACCGAAAGATCTCCTTTGGTCCTTGCACCACGCGCCGCTATCCAAACGCTCATCATCATCATCATCATCATCTTGCTCAACTTTGCTCTGCTCCTCACTGTAACCCATTATCGCTTCTTGGTGAACTTTGCGAGGAACTTTGAAACGTTGAGTTTGACTCGCATCCTGGCAGTTGAGATTTGAGGTCCGATAGAGATTGTTGGAATCTTGTTACACGTTTTACGAATGAACTTGGCACGTTGCTGTATCTGGAATTAAACGAGTTACGCTGATGTTGATCGCTCCAGATGACATTGGGAAGGCTAGTGTCATTGCGTGCAACCAGTTCCGATGGGCGAGGTGTGATGCTTCGACGCGACGAAACGTATGGCAGTTGCAAGCGGTTACGTTGCATTTTTTTCGATAAATATATCTGAGCAGGGCTGACCGTTGCGATAACCCGTAGCGATAGATATTCAATGTTACCCTCAAGAAGGACTCTGATGGAACAATTCAAGTACAACCATTACCAAAGTTGGAACTAGGGAAGTGGCGGCGTCCTCAACCGGACGCTTACTTCCGGCAGGAATGCCACTTTTTGGTGGAGGCTGGAACAGATAATCGAATCAGCTGTGGCTGTGAAAAGCCAACCATAGGAAGCGAGGATATCGCATTCCCCACTTCCTGACCGCGTTGGAGGCAGACTAATAACGGGCTAGAGGTGTACATTTTACAACATCGAACCAACGACGCATTCCAATCTGATAAATCTATCCCCCATTGCTATCCTCCCGCTATTCTGACACGTAATTACAGTTGGGCCCTTAGCTATCAGAAATTGTGAGTGGCAGTGCAGAGATTATGCGCGATAAAGAATTCTACGCATACATGGGTCACATTCAGTCATCGCTATTGACGGCTAAGAACACTTTGGTTTACCATAGAAACACATGATTTCATTCAACATGTAGGTACTTTTGTCATAGCAGATGCTATACAAAACTCGTCTTTGTCTTTCCGCAAAATTACAAAAACACATCCCTCCCTTCTCACCTCCACATGTTGCTGCAGTTTTCTCGATGGGGCTAAAATGTACAACTTATTATTTTCCACATTTCTTAAACATGCGCGCCGTGTATGCCTGCTTTGCGAATAATACAACAACAAAAAGTCGATTTGTTCATATTTTTCCTCGTTCTTTCGTGCAGTGGCTTGAATTCTTAAATAGTCAATGCACCCTTGAATTTATTGTCGTACGTGACGTCGTTCCCGACGTCGTGGCGGAATGGCGATGGGCTTTTTCAAAGTAGTAGGAATTCTTCGCATCTGCGGTTCTCGCGTTTGAGAAATTCAGCAAGGGCATGTCTCCCGAAGTCTCGTTTTTTCTTCCCTCCCTACCTTTTTATTTACGTCTCGCGTATGGAAAATATGCGGGCGAAGGAAAGAAAAATCGAAACACACGGGGCAACTCCTTAGGATGTATACATGTATATATTAATACGCATACAGTGAATACGAAACGACGACGAAAGCATCTTCTCTTCGGCACATGACGTACCGTCGAGATCGTACACTCGTATCTCAAATACGAGTATATATATACAGCCAAACCTGCGTGTGTATGAATAATACTGAAAAATGAAGAGTAAAAAGTACAGTGTCGCTAGATATAGTCGGAAAATGGGCCGTGTGCTGAATAAAGCTCGGTGAACCAAGCTACCCAATTTTCCAGCGAGGATCTCTGCAGTTTGCATATATGGGGGACGCTCTATAGTCGTATATACGAAGCATCTTTATCGCCAAGAGACGAAACAAGAGTTGCGCGTAGAATTTAAGAAGAGAAATTTATTTACTACATCCAACGCAAACGTAGTACGTGTGCTGGGTGAATTGAAATTCTCGTTATTCCTAAGAGAGACGATAAATTTACGATGCATCGATATGTGTGTGCAAAAAATGGCTGCTTACGATTTGAGCCCCCGACGTCAATCATCCAAGAGGCCTGTCACTCGCGACTGGGGAAAGCTCGCGAAAAGGAGGGTGACATCTCGCCAAAACCATACTTGCATTCTTCAGCATCTCTGATCTTGCAATCGACCCTTGTCCCCTCGCCACTGCGCGAGAAAAAGAAACCCGAGTAAGCCGCGAGTTTACACGGAGAGTGTAAGAGCGAGAGAAGATTGGAATGGCGATTCAATTGTTCCCACTGCGTACTCACGTGGGCTGGTATGGACGTCATCATGGTGGTGTTCCTCGCCTCGACAGAATCCTGAACTTTATTTACCGAAGACGATTGGGCGGTGACGCAATGCCCTGGGCATGTAAGTACTGTACCGACTCGAGCGTACTATACGGGACATTCGATGCCTAACTAAACTGGCTTCAACTGACCATTTTTTACGTTTGAGTAAAAATCTCCTGGACCAAAACGGCTAAGTTAAATATTTTCTTCAACGACTACAATGAAAGCGGTAAACCTTGGAATCGAAAAACTGGATTATGTACGTAGTTTGAAGTGTACGAAAAATGTTTTTGTCTTAATTTTTTAATATAAAATTGCGCCGTCGGAATCCAAGACCGGAGAGTATCTCTCGTTCAAAGTATTACTTTGTAAATGCCTTTTATAAAAAAAGCCAGTGCAGATTTCAATGTAAACTTCAATTATTGAACGAAAAATCGCAAAATTCGTACGGAGTTCCATGAAGAAGAAAATTACAAATGAATGGGTGAAAAGTTTGCCAGAGTTTCGTTTACGGCCAGTTAAAAAAAAACATTTTGAGGAGAAAATTTGGCCTTCGAAGTAAACACTGTCCTCTCCTTTATCTTTTTTGAAACTTTGAAATTCCCAAGCGGCTTCATCCGTCGACTGAGTAAAAAAACAAAAAAAATGTGTCGTTACTGGTTTTCGTGTGACGTAGACTTTCCTCAGAGACGAATCGTCAAGTTTTTCAAATACCTCGGTCGGACAGTCTACGCGTATCAACAGTTGCCCGATGCCACATTCGTCGCTGACATTTTCCTGCACATCGATGCAAGGAATGGCTTCGTAAAATCCATTTCTGCTGATATTGCTACAAATTGGCTCGGACAACCGCCACGACGTGATATTAAAATGTTAACAATGGAAAAAATCTTGAGGGTGCGTCGAGCTGATCTTCATCGTCGAACGTCCCGTGTAATTTTTCTCGGCCTACGTAACACACGAGCTAACGTTTGTGGCTCGTTTACAACGTTATGACCGATGCGCCCACGTACGTTTGCGCCAACCTCCGCGCCGATTTCTTATTCTCGCCAAGCCAAGTTTGTAGATTCATCGCAGGCTCATTGTTCATGCGCATGTGCCATTATTCGTTGCAGGTGTATAACAGCGTCCCGGTAAAAGGAAGAAATCCCGGTGACGAGCAAAACAAAGAAAGCCGAGATTTTGTTGGACTCTCGGAATCGAGTCCTCGATAACGCCGATAAATCCTGCGAAAAATCTCACTTTGCACTCGTCTCTACCGACGAATTTCATCAGAGTTTCACAGCAGCGAGGAACGATGACGACAGAGATTCTCGGAGAAGGGAGACTCCGTCTTTCTCTCGTTGTTTGTTTCTCTCTGTGGCTTTCTCTCTCCATCTTCCTCGAGATCGCGACCACTTGTAACTCGAGATTCGACGTGAAGGTCGACCTCGATCTCCTTGGGCTAACTCCCCTCGCTCCTCTGATTCACATCTTTTGTCGTGTCGAGTGTGTGCGACCACCGCCCAAGTTTCACAAGAGAGGGGGCGAATATACGCATGACCATTCGCGACTTTCGTTTCGCTCTCTGTTTTCTCAGTCCGCCGGAGCCACGCGAAGAAGGATTTCCTCTCGAGACTCTTACCCTCCGTCCCTCTCTCTCTTTCTCTCTCTCCCTCTCGCCCGGACGAGAGTTCAGTCTTCCACGTCATTTGTCAACTCATTACTGCGGAAAAGATCGCCATGACGAAGCTCCGAGGGGAATCCTACTGACCCTCCTCGTTACGACGCAATCGAGAACTCCGTATTGAAGTAGCGCTTTCTCATCTTTCGTGCTTATTTGTTTTGAAAAATGTTGCGAAACGATTGCCGACTATGGAACACACCCAAGCACCCGTACACACAAACGCGCGTGTGTCTGTATATTGCAAAAAATCATTGCCGCTCACACCGACTTCCATATGCGAGGATTATTTTCTATTCCACTCATGTGACTCGCGTGGCAGTGACAAAGTCGAGAGACGTCAACGCACTTCTGGGCTTTGCGAGAATCATCCGAGAAGCCTCGAACGCAAATACTCGGATGAGACGGACGAGGATGAGGAGGTTTTATTCGCGACATTCGCGCAATGTCCCATCGGAATCGTACGGTGGCAGCGGTGGGCTGGCCATCTGTCCGGCAAAAGGGTACGCGGATGATGGTACTGCGATGTCAGTGGAGTTGAGGAGTGTAACCTTTTGCGTACGCGTTGGCTTGACAAGAACAACGCTTTGCACTTACGTTGTATCGTAGATAAAGAGAGCGAGGGAGAACGAGGTAGGGTTCACTACTAAACTCGTCGAAACGAGACGTTTGCCAATTCATTTCGTCCTGCATTGCAAAAAATGCGGTCTCAATGTTCAAAAATCCGAAAAAATACTTTTCCGATATGTATGCCATTATTCACACAATAATTTTGGCTCTTTCTTCCAAAGTATGCAAATACATCTAACCGTTCTTTACTGCTCGCATAACTAACAAAATATTATTCGTAGAGGCGAAACAGGCTTGGTGAAAAAGAAACGAAGCATTTTCTACGTTGAGAAAAAAAAAACAATTGAATCAAAAAAATACATTGGTTCACCCAAATAAATGTCTGAACACGAAGTGCCACCGATATATGACATTGTTACAATACTAGAAAGTATTGGAAAATGCGATCGATTTCAATAACATATTATTTTATTTCAAAATCTCTTCTGCTCTCTCAATATCTCCATTGTCCTCAAAATAAAATGATAATCTATTAAAATAATTCTATATGTAATCTGTATGGATGAAATAATTAAGTGATTGCTACAACATTTCTTATTTCGTACAAAAATATAATCAATAGAATGAATTATTTCTTTATTACATCGAAATGCCATTAGACGTAACATTTTCGTACTCCGTACAATATCAAAAGTAGTTGCCTGAGATAGAGACAATTAAGTGTATATCATGAATGAAAAAATAATAATATCGATTCGAAGTAATGGTATTCTTTGCGACAAAGTACAGGTGCTATCTGTAACAACGCATTTAGCCTCCAGTAAAAATATAATACGCGATGAAATAAATGTTCATTGCAATCAAAAGAATATACTTGTGAGTTCGAGAAGTCATGTTTTCAATATGATTCTATGTGTACTTGCAAACATTTCTTGGTTGTTGGTACCAACAAATGTACACTCACGAGAATTGCTGAAAACATTTGAAAGAAGTTCCCATGCAGTTCTTTGGAATAGGATAGAATTATCAAAAATAAAATGTTTGTTTGAATTTGTTTTATTTAAAAGTTCAAGGTTTTTCAATTTTTCAAAAAACTTAATTCCAAAGTGAGCTTTAGAACGATCATCAGATATTCAACTGATAAGAACAGATACTACACTTTGATCTTAGGCACAGGCCGAGAAGCGATACTATGTAGTTTTTCCGACGCTCAACTATATTTTCGGTTCATGGTACGCTTACGAGAAATGAGCGCGCGTGCGGCTTCTAGCGGTTACTCCGAGAAGTACGAGTTTCCTCGCACCTATAATTTCGGTGGCGCTCGGCCATTATACATGATTTGGTTGAATTTTTTTGACCAAAGAACAAAGTATTGAATCGATTGCTGTAATGTATTCGTCACATGTATGTAATGTCACATTAATAACATATTCTTTTAAATCAAATATATAATTTCAATGAACATAGATGTATTTTAGTTAGATATTTAATCAAAACCAGTACATATAGTCTTCATTTAACGCGATTGTATAAAAAATAAAAATGACTACGATTTAATCGCTTCGTGTATGCGCAAGAATCAAATTTTATTTTCGCATAATTTTTTAACCAATTCAGGGTTTCGCTTAATATTTTTTAATAAAAATAAAATACTAACATTTTAACGAATAATGTACTTGAAAATCAATATCGGATATACAGAAGACAATAAAATAATATATTTACTCAAAAGAAATTGTATCTGAATCAAACGAGTGAAATTCAATTTTTCTTGTGTACTCGAATCAACAATATTCATGTTATGAATTGAAACGCTCTTTTTTATTCGTTGCAGGAAAGGAATTCAAAACTACATAATTTGTTCGCGATCATTTTTTAGATAGATTCAATAATATATTGTTCGTGGCTAACAATATATCTTTTGAATGAAAAAGAAACTTTTTATTTTATCATGTTATTAAAGTCGATAGCGTTTTGTTCGGACTAATAAATTCGATTATTTACACCACCAATTTTGTAATTAAATCAACAAAATTTCATTCAGTAACACCAATGATATTCTATCGATCATTTTTTTCTCATTGTAGTTTCTAGTGTTCGTAAATGAGGTGTATTAACGGAACAGGAAAACGTGGAGAAGGGAAGAAATGTATATACGAGCACAAGAGAGAGAGAGAGAGAGAGAGAGAGAGAGAGAGAGAGAGAAAGAGAGAGAGAGAGAAGAGAAATTAAAGGACCGACGGAGGGACCAAGATGCTCGGATACGTATTCCACACGGAAATCCCCAAAGGCCCGAGGACGTCGCGTCGGTGAATTCGAATCGTAATCCAACGGCGTGCGAAATCGTGGCAGAGTTCATTGCCACTCTTTCTTCTCCTTTCGCCCATTGTCTCGTCCTCTTTCTTCCTCTCTTTATGGGGACTTGTTCTGCCCGAAGGACCTTTTGTACCTCATTGCGAGCCGGCCGATTAGTTTGCACCCTCTTCATAGCCCAGCCAACCACCAGGCTCCTTCGATTCAACCCCCCTCCCCCTCTCTTGCCTCTCCAACATATCCTGTCAAGCTTCGAGACGCGATGAGCTGAAACAGCGCGGCTAATTTCATTTTATTATACGCGAGAGAATTCAGCGCAAATAGCAACAGTCAAGTTCCTTCTTAATGTTCGCTTTATACCGACATCGCGTCGGTAGGGCGGCGCTCCCTCGATAACCCCTCTGCACACTTTCGCTACGAATATTCCTCCCGTGTTCATTAGGCGCTGTATATCTATTTAGGCTAAGCTCCCATAGGCAAGGATACTAGTCGCTTCTAATGGATAGGATTACACACAAAGAGGCTTATTCGTATTACTAAACATTTTCGAATTTGCAGGCTGTTGCGCTTTCCAATAACGACTCATCACCGAATCAACCTAATTGCGTTCAAATTACACCCATTGGATGTTTCATTGAGGTTCCTTATTTCGGCATCTTGCAGTTTTTCGACTACAGCACACAGACGGAAGTTGTTGCTAACCGAAGTAACGAAAAGGTGCTGGAAAGGTGCCCTGCTTTCATCGGTTTGTGCAAAGCTTTGGGAACCTTCGAATTATCATAGTACCACGTTCAAAAAGTCATTTTCTCATCGTCGGATACGGATAGCGTTATGCCATGTATTGAATTTGTGCTCTTCCATCGGAATATCCGAAGCAACTAGTGGGAGAGTGCGAACAGTGACAAAGCGTATACGAGCAAGAAGATGACTACGTGAGAATATAAGAGTGAAGGGCGGCAACCGCCATCGTGAAGAATTCATTGTTGTCTGGGGCCTCGAAGCGCCCTCTTTCTTCGCCTCGAGAGTCACGGACCGCCGCACGACTCTTTTGTGCACTCTGCCGATATTCGAAATCAATAGTAGTGAGTTGTCTCGGCAGGAAAGCCAAGGAAGCTGTAAATCATCAGATGCAAAAAATTGCAATACAGTTTGTAACAGTGCATCCATTGCACTGCCGACTCGTCAATAGCTGAAAGTGAATCGTACGAGGTTTGTCGGTCATTGATCCTTCATTTCGCTGCTTCTTGCTGGGCCAAAACGGTGAGGTGGCTGGTGCACCAACGCGGTCTTGATACTCGTTGAAGTAATAACTCATAGCAAGTATAATACCCTACATTGTGGAAAACAGAGGAAAAGAAAACGGAACAGCGGAACAGAGAGAGAGAGAGAGAGAGAGAGAGAGCGCGTGGGGGGAAAGAAGTGATAACCATAGACGGTAGCCACAGCTTCACGGCAAAGCTAGATTAATGACGAAGAGCAGCTAGTAGAGAAGTCTTTGCCAAAACCGCATCGAGAACTACTAACATGTTTTGCGAAAAGAGCAACGATGTCTGCTCGCACCTAATCTCCTGCACAAGCAAGCGCACGAATAAGTGCTGTATCTTGCGAAGATGAGAGCATGTACCGGCTTAAGGTACGTTGTACATACCGTTATACATAAACGAAGATACAACGGAAATGTATATCGCTAAGAATTTTAGCCACGAAAATGCGTAACTCACGCGCGACAAAAGAATCTCTCAACGTAGCGAACATTTTTGAAAGCTTGGTATAGGCATTTCTTGCACTTGAAGTTCTAGTATATTCTCAATTCGGAGCGTCGGCTTTCAAGACTGGTGCGAATAGATGAGTGAAGTGACTTCCGGTGTATGTGCGGAGACTGTCAGTTTCTTTCATATTGGAGTAATCGTGGTGATTGGAAAATCACCGTTACCGATAAGAGAGAGAGAGAGGCTGAAAATGAGCGTTTGCAAAGAAACGTCAAAAAGTCATCAAACTCGACTACCATCGATTTCAGTGTCCTTATCCGGACTGGCCACCCTCTCCGGTAGACACATGCGATTCTTTCTCCTTATCGAGAGCTCATCTCGTTGAAAGTGCGTTGTTCGTCATTCTCGACAGGCAAAGGAGGGAGAGTTAAAAATGTATGCGGAAGAATAGTACGCGGGTTTGCATTGCTAGGCTGGATGGACTTTGTGCAGCCTTTGAGTGCAGAGTTTGAGAACGCTGCTTTTCTCAGCCGTGAGCTTTCACGACGCACGAAAACGCGCAGTGGTATTCCCTTCACCTATGGTTTGCGAAGTCGACCTGTTCAAGAGAGAGAGAGAGAGAGAGAGAGAGAGAGAGAGAGAGAGAGAGAGAGAGAGAGAGAGAGAGAGAGAGAAAGAGAGAGAGAGAGAGAGAGAGAGAGAGAGAGAGCCGTAATAGCAAACGGAGTATCGAGCTGTACTATCTACAGGCTACGAAAGCAAAGCCAGGTTCCTAAACTTTGCTAGGCAGCATGTTGTTTGGGCTAGATGCCAAGTAATACGGGCTCTCGAAGTTTCTCCACCGACCAGTGGAAAGCATATCGCAGATTTCGTTCGACTGCCTTTCGTGATTCTGTTTTCAATCACTTGCCAAATATTTTATGGAAAGTGTTTCTTTTTTTTTGTTTCGTGAAAGTTCCGCCACTGTCCACGAGATGTTGAATTCATTTAAATTGCGAACCCCGATACTCGCAGTTTTTGGTAATTCAGGAACGTTAGTTGGAGAAATGACAAATTCATGTTTTCGTCACCAAAGACCCGATGATTGCGACAACTCTCCGAGCGACGGGGTGAGGGCAAGAGGGCGAACGTGGAGGGATCGCACACATTAGAGGATGGCAATCCCCACGAGGCAGCCAGTACGAGTGGCGTGAAAGAGAAATGTTTCGCGTGAGAGAAACGGAGACGGAAAAAATGAAGAATAAAGGTGTTACCGAGAGGGCAAACGTTTTGCGCAGCGTGGAAAGAGACGATATAGCGAATGGGAAATAATGAAAAAAAAGAGCGAGCTGGAAGAAGAGAGAGAGAGAGAGAGGGCGAGCGAGCGGAAAACGTACGAGTGAGAAAAACAGGAGGAAAAAGTGTTGCCTGGATATAAATCTAGAGAGCTGGGAGCGCGCCCGGTGCTTGTTCTACGGCCTATGAATAACTTTGTTATTCCGTCCCGTAAAATTGCTCTGTCCTCTCTCCTCCTCGTTCTCCCGCACTTCTTTTTCCGCGGAAGCAACACAGCAAAAATTCAAGTCCATTTCGTTGAGAGACCTGGCAAAAGGGGGATGAAGCTCGTGGGAAAGGGTGACCGGGGGAGGAGAGAAGGAGAAAGGAGAAGAGACAGGGATAGTCGCACCTTGCCGGAAAACGGAATATCCACATTCGGATGGTTGACGAGAACTCTCCGCGAGAAAGAGTTACCGCTAGATCTACATAGGATCTCGCGTGGAAAAGCTCGCCGTTGACTCCGCGGTACGGGGAAAATAAAGGAGGGTGGCTACTCCGCGTGAGGACAACGTCAGGATGCATCGCGACGTCGTTGGCAGCCCATGGAAAGGCATCGTGGCCGACGGACCCGGCTGCTGCTTCGTGCCCCGCGGATAGTTTACATACTTTGATCGTTCATGCGCGAGAATCTCTCAAGGTTGTAGCTTTACGCCGGGCTAGGTTGGGGATTGCGAGAGAGGATGAGAGAGCGAGACCGAAAAAGCAGTCGAGGAAAGGGCTCGTCGAAAGGGCGATATATCGGGAGCTCGCGAAGCTCCGAGGAAAACTTTTGCCGATGTTGTCGTTTCTATAGGTTTCTTCTGCTCCCTATCTTGCTTCGCCGCTTTTCATCTCGAGAGCATCGGCATAAAAGAACCGTTATGACTTTTGTAAATGCTGCTTGACGAGTCGATTACCATTTATTAGGCATGTTTTACGCGTCTGCTCTTCACCCTCAACTTCAGCAAAATGGATAGTTCTCGCTTGTCAAGTTGTTGTACAATTCTGTCAAGGGCTATTCGTGTCTGAGGTAACGATTGTGAAAACTTTTTTGTTCGATTACGGAGTTTAATTAAGGAGGCAAGTCTGCAGTTCGAACGCAGTGAAGATATCGGTTGGATTATTCGCTCAAAGGAAAAATCTTCACGTCTCGTCGCATTGCCGCGTGTGTAACAAACGAAACTTGTACCGTTGGAGCATTGGAGAATGAATTGGCAAAGATCAAGGGTTCGTGAGAGCTTCGTGAAAGTGGAATAAAAAGGAAATGCTAATCCATCGAAAGGAAAGAAGACGAAGATAGGGCAAAGGCGAAAAAGTAAGCGGAAACGATAGTCTTTCTCTCTCTTCGAGACAGCACAGTGCGAGGCGATTTTTTTTTTCATCCCGAGACCGTCTGGCAAGACGAGATAAAGAAGTGTGGAAAATCCTCCGGTGAATGCAGCGAGAAGGAATCTCTCGTAGGTTCGGTCTGTAAGAGAAAAAGCCAGGAGGCCGAGGGGACAGAGCAAAAGGGAAAGAGGCGAAAAGTGAGTGAGTGAGAGAGGGCGAGTGAGGGAAAAGGAGAAAGAGCGAAGAGGCGTCTGTGTATGTGGCATGCGCGTATAGAATAAATTTGTATATTGTCACCAGCAAGTTAGATTTTCCTCTGGGTGTCCCATGGGGTAAAAGCTGCGAAGCGGAATGTACGCGGCGGGGTCTACGGTGGGAAAGCTTCGCGGAGTGGTGTTCTCCGGCAAAGATACGAAGCGTCGGAGGGAAAGGAGGATGGAGAAGACGAAGAATAAGTAGAAAAAGAAGCGGAAGATGAAGGAAGAGGGTGAAGAGATCGTACATCACGGCGTCTTTGAGTTGCTTACCCCGTCGCGTTACATTCTGAATCTGTAATGGTGAGGCAACAGCAGCAATACTACCGGTATTCGCGGGATACGAGGTGAGCGATAGATCTTGCAACGAGAACCCGCTGGAGAAGAATGAAAAAGCAAAGAGGATGTTGAGGGAGGCTGGACGAAGCGTGCGAATGAGCTCGAGAAGTCTTCCATTCGTACAACAATCTGCGGATGTATACGTTTAGGGACGAAAAGGTGCTGCGGATTCCAAGTTAATCTGGTATTCCACTTGTATACGAGGCCGAAGAAAATCAGTCAGCACCGGGGAAGAAGAAATATACCCCGAAGAAGAAGAAGGACAAAAAGAGGAGGTAGATGTCTCGGTGGAGGTGTCGCCAGGGTGTGAGCCAATACTATGGCTGGTATACGCGAACCTTTGATATAATCGGACCAGAACGAGATGTATAAAAATGTATAGGATGCCTTGATCGCGAGTTGGGATTTTCAGGCTAGGAAATCAAGGTTCTCCTAGGGGATTGGGCTGGGCCAGAGAAGCGAGATATACCCTCGCACACACTGCTGTCACATCAACAGACGAAGCCTTTTGAAAAACAGGCCAAGATATGTTCCAACGATGACCAGGTACGACGGGATTGACATCCGACCGAAGGAGAGATAAGATTGATAGAATCCCCTAGGAAGTCGTTTGTGAGAAATAATATTCTACTACGTCGCAAAAATGGATCCTCTTTCTTCGCTGTTTTTTTTTTTTTTTTTTTTTTTTCGTTGCCACCGGAATTCCCAATTTTTGGGAGCGTTTTTCGCGCACACTCGCATATATAGAGATACGTACAGGGCGGAACAGGAGGTGCAGCTGCGACGTAAAAATGTACAGCTGGAATGTACGAGGCCGTTCTGAGCTTGCAGTGTATGCACCACGTTTGTATCTCATACTCGTATACCGTGAGCACAATGTGCGGCGCATCGCTGAAGCTACACCGTGTTTAATGACGCTCGCGCACACGAGCACGTTCTCAAGCACCGGCAAGGCACACATCGTATTTCGATCGCGCGACCTATGATCCGACCAAATTTTTCTCCTTTGGTATTCGAGTCTTCTGATACGCCCCCCCCCCCCCCCCCGCTTGTGAATCCTGTACATACACTGTACGTACACATTAAGATCCACTCCGGTCTGCAAAGCACCAGGAATCCCCAATAATTCGAGTCATAAAACAACAACAAAACGTCGATGTATCCTTTTCCATTCGGTGCGGTGAAACGAGATAACAAAAGGTTTGATCTTGTTCCGACTCGTCTCCTGCTGTATCGTCCTGACCCATCTTCTCGTTTTTTACTTGCTCTTATTGCCGATGCAGCACATGCCGCTGGGCTAAATTTGCGGACAAGCTTATACTTACACTGCCGGCCAAAAGTTTAGGTACACTAGTCGAATTATCTTACGGCACTTAAAGTTAGATAACGGCCTTAAAAATCGAGATAATTGAATTCCCCAAGCAGCATTTGAAAGGGGACAAATTTCCCTTTACTTTGCTCTTTAAGAAAATTCTCTACGTTTTTTTTCGCCCCGGTACGCATTTTTGAACGTGACCATTTTTCGGCTAATTTTTTGCCGTCGAAAATGAACTACCAAGTTTGTGGAAACATTTTTTTCGGTTTTTCTATGCTAAACTTAAAAGGGATATCAAAACCGACATTTTAGTGTTTTTTTAGAAAGTCTCGTGCGATTTTTTTTCGCCACAGTATCGCATTTATTTAGCTAGTAAAGACATGTTTTGGAAAAAAGGCGTCATCGAGGACCTATAGAGTTTCAGAGAAAATGCCAAGAGGGTACAAAGTTGCACGGGTTCACACTGTAGTGGCTAGAATTTTTTCATAATTTTTCTTGGACATTTATTTTTCACCATTTTGGGTTGGAACTTCAATAAGTGGAGGCTCCACTTGGGAATTATGGGGTCTAGGACAATATATTACGGAAGGAAAGTTGTTTACATGTTAAATTTAAATAAATACAAATTTTTAGATGAAAAAAAGGGTGGAGGTCAAAATGTCGAATGACCAAATATAGAACGACAAAGATTTCGAAACGACAGAATTATGAACTCTCAAAATAACGAAGATTAAATTATTCGAAATGTTATCCTTTGACCGATGAAGAAATCGAATAACTATTACAGCAATGGATTATTTATTCGAGAGCTCATTCATTCGAGAACATATATTCAGATAGTTTGCAGTTTGAGTCATACAAATACAGATTCGAACTATTTGCAACATTCATATCTCCGAAATAGAAAAAAAGTGAGTATCTAATATTCGTACTACCGTCTATAGCAAAAAGCCATATATCGAGACTAGAAACTTCGAATGTGTAGATCTTAGAAACGGAAATGATCGAAGGTCCGAAATAGCGAATACCTAAATGGTGAACATGGCATGACTGCCTTACCCGACTGACCACTAACGCCATCTGCCAGCTTCATTCCGATGCGCAAGTAGTATTACTCGATCCCAAGTTTTCGCTATCCGGACCGTTCGCCATTTTGGCCCATCGCTATTTTCCCTGATCGACTTTTTGGTCCGTCGCTTTAATGAATTCGAAATTGTAAACTGTCTAATATTTACAATCCGACGATTCGACGTCTCGAATTGTTTGGTGTATATTTACAGACGAATCGATTTATATCTCTCATTATTTTGTTAAATCTGATATTTGATTTTGCCATCAATCAACTTGGAGATTTTTTTTATTCACAATTTCGACTAACTATTTTACAGACTATTATAAGATTGATCTGTCTATATTTGAACGGTCGTCATTATTAAATTCGAAATTTCGGTCCTTCTGAATATTGATCGCTCGAATTTCCAATCCACACCCTAAAAAAATCGGTGGAGCTCGGAGAATCGTCGTCAGTTGGTTGTTGCGCCGCGAAACCATTTAAGACAAAATATTAAAAAGAATAAAAAAGTTATAATTTGTCATTTTATATTTGCTGACATTGTTCCCGATTTATTTTTGTGACCTTTTTTACCGTGATTTTCTTTCTAAATAACGAGGTGATCTTTTGACCCTTTATCACAAATACAGCACCACTCAACTTTAAACTTTTGGACTTTCTTCTTAACGCAAAAAAAAATAGTCAATGAAGTCTCTTACCTCCTCTATACGAGTTTTTCATCGAAAAAAGATTCTCCGAGTTCCATCGAAATTTTAAAACATCTAAAAAATTGTAGTTAATTGGAAATAAAATGTTAACAAATTGTTTTCTTAATATATTATTCTAGACCCGATAATTCCCGAGTGGAGCCTCTCCACTCATCAAAATTCCAACCCACAATGGTCAAAAATAAATGTCCAAGAAAAGTTATGAAATGATTCTAGCTACTCCAGTGTGAACCCGTGCAACTTTTCACCCTCTTGACATTTCCTCTGAAACCCTCGATGACGTAATTTTTTCAAAAACATATATTTTTTAGCTAAAAATGCAATACAAGTGCGAAAAAAAACGGATGAGGCTTTCTAAAAAGCAAGAAAGTCGGTTTTGATATCCTTTGTAAGTTTAGCATAGAAAAAACAGAGGAAAAATTTTTCCACAAACTTTGCAGTTCATTTTCGACGGCAAAAATTAGCCGAAAAATGGTCACGTTCAAAGGGCGTAACGGGGCAAAAAAAATTGTGAGAATTTTCTAAAAAAAGCAAAATAAAGGTAAATCTATCTTTTTTAAAACGTCACTTGGAAAATTCAATTATCTTTATTTTTTAGGCCGCTATCTGATCTTTAGTGCGGTAAGAAATTCCGACTAGTGTACCCAAACTTTTGACCGGCCGCGTACGTACCGCTCGTTCGCCAGCTGGTGTCCAATTGCATTTCATTATCTTACTCGACACTTTGGCTTCAGCCTTGATTTGTATCGCGTGATCAATGAGATTTGGGAAACGGGAATGGAAGGGCTCTCTGTGGAGAAAAAGATTATTCAGATATTCATTAGCACCTCGGTGTCTTGTTTTCATTAAACACAAAATAAATAATTAAATCAGAAATGGGAAAGAACAGTGGTAGGTGTGTCATTGTTGCCAGACGGAAAAGTGTATATCCCTTCCGACTGAAGTAAAAGTAGACTGTTCGTCGAAAGAGGTTTCATTTTACGGAAAATTCTCTGAAAAGTATGCACTCGGATTCCGCCAAGGCAACAAACATCGGTGGAGATAAATATATACGCTGACGAGCAGTTCCGAAGGACCGAGGAAAATCAAATTTTACCCAATGGTCTAACTCGAAGACCCAACATTGAAGACACGCTGGGGTGTCTTTCCGGAGTGGATCGATAGACTCCGCTTCCTCCGGTTCTCGTTCGTCGACTTATTTACCAATATCACAATCCGGAGAAGTAGACTGCAGAAAAAAATTATACGTAATTATGAGAATAAAGAATTAACCCGAGTAGAGTGGACTATCGACGAGCAATCTCTAGACGAAAAAGATTCAAGCTGTATCTGGAGATGACTTTTGGGGTTGAGTCTTCTGCTGATAAAAGTTCGAGATCCCTTTTGCAATCACTTTGTAGATTGCGACATCTATGTATATAGCGAATACATTTATCAGGTAAAATATGTGTCCAAGGCCCTCACCCCGAGCGGTGTTTCCGTTTCTACAGCTCTTCTTCGCCGCGTGTCTTGGGCCATTGACGCCAACGCGAAAATAGCCCAGGGAGCGAACTAGGCTGGCGCCATGGAGTACGTTCACGAATCGTTAGAACGTCGCCGGACCGACGTAAGCGCGAGAACGGGACTATGGAGTAAAAGTGAAGGAAAATAGAGGCAGTTACCGGCGGCTCGCCACTGCGCACATGCTCTGTAACGTTATAACGTACAGCTGTGTTGTGACGTGTATGCACACGCGCCCATCGATGTACTCGATACTTCGTGTAATCCATATTTCCGGCCCCGTTTGCTTCAAATATTCGAGCCAACATGGACATTTTCGATGATTTTCTCGTCGACTGGTTGTCGAAATTGAGGAAATTGGAAGAGGTTCGGCGAGGAAGAATTGACTATACCTACTTGATGACAATGTTGAAATGAAGACATCCCATATGGCTGTAGCCGCTGTAAAGCGCGTGCACCCAATATCGAGCCACTTTGCGCGCTGCTGCGCCAGTTTGAAAATCCTAAACCGAGAAGCAGCGACTCGGAAACCCGTCTTTAATCTTTTGCTGTAATTGAACCTACATCCGTTCGCTGCAACTCTTTTCCCTTTTCTCTCTACCTCCCCTTGTGTCTCTCGCTTCATCCAACTGTTCGTACGTTCTCCGGATATTAGGAGTTAGCGGGAAATGAATTAGCAAATCAGCAGGTTGTCATTGCGCTTGCGCCATCGATCCCACGAGGCACCGACCAATCGTGACATCCCGAGGTCGTCATCGTCGCTCTCCGTTTTATCATCATCGGGTATCAGCTACCTTTCAACAACAGATGGCGACTCGGCGCGGTATTTGTCACCGACTCGCTAATAGGGGGAGTCAAGTTTAACTTACCGAGGGGGAATGTAGAAAAAAAGGTTCACGTCAAGTGCGTCAGTTGAAATTTTAACGACACACTCGAGCCTGGGGGATCCTCGCGCAACGATCACTCTGCAAACTCCACGTATCCGCATTGGCGTAGCCAGGAGGGGGACCCAGAAATCCTAGTGCCCCCGCTCCCCCCAGAATAAAATCGAACGAAAATAATTAAACGGAAACAATCAATTCATTTAATTCTTGCCCACCAAGCAAGCATAAAGAAATAATTTAATAAAAGTTGTACTATTTCCTTCGTCATAATTTCGTAACTTGTGAAAAACGTAGCTATTTCATAACGCAAATTAAATAGATATTAACATTTCACAATTAAGTCAACTGTGGGCCAAATCGATATGTTAGATTTGCCGGGCAATACACAACCAGAAAAATACTGGAAGATCAACATTTACTACCAGGTAATAGATAATATCATTGCAAATCTAATACGTTGCTTGGAGAATGTACCGTTAGCTTATACAGTTCATGCATTTTTTTAATTGAGTACAAAGAAAGGGGAGCATTTCATCGATAATTTTTTTAAAATCATTTCATCTAAAAATAATGGAATAAATGCTGGAAAATTAAGGAAGTATATTAAAAAGGACTACTGCCCTAACTTGTATAAACTTTCCCAAGCAGCAATAGTACTCCCAGTGAGTTCAGCCGGCTGTGAGAGAGGAGTTTTTCTGCCATGAGGCGAATAAAGATGTGGCTTAGTTAGAAACACAATAGAAACGTATGAGGATGAAAAAAAAAATTGCAGCTTCAAGTTTCTAGTTTCGAGATCTTTGGCAAAAAAAAAATTGTGAGCTACGGTTATCGCGCAATCATAAGAAATAACGCGAGAATTTTTATTTCCAAATTTTTATGTTTTTTTTTTCAACGGTCCACGGACTCAGAATTCTGTTTTCAGTTAAATTAATATATAGATCAGTTTAAGCTTGTTATATAAGCTTATTTATTCAGCTTCAATTTTTTGTGGTCTTTCTACGTCTGTTATTGACTGAGATATAAAACTTGGCACGAAAAAAACATCTCTTTGTCTTTGATGATATCTCATCAACCACTGATCGCAATCGGAATTGAAGGGCAGCATTGAAAACTTCAATACATTTTCTACAAGGCCCTTTCAATGATTTCTGAGAAAATGTATTCAAGTTTTCACCCTCAAAATTAATTTGAAAAGAGTACGAAATATCCACTATCTCTGGTAGTGGTAGATTTATTGAAAACCATGAAAAGTCATTTTCGTTTAAATTAATGTTAAGGGTGAACGAAAAATTCTCAAAAAGCAACAAAAGGGCCTTGTAGAAAATTTATTTAAGTTTTTAAAGGCGCCCTTTAATTTCCTGTGCGATCATTAGTTGCTGAGATATCTATGATCAAAGACAAAAAATGTTTTTTAAATTCAAAGTCTAATATCTCAGCAAAAAATTGACGTAAAGAGACAAAAAAAACCATTTTGAAGCTGAATAAACAAGCTAACTGACATAGATATTCATTAAACTGAAAAAAAATTCCGGACCTCGTGGACTCTTGAAGAAAACAAAAAAAATTGGAAAAATGTTTCTCTCCCGTTATTTTTTATGATTGCGTGATGACCGTAGTTCACAAAATATGTTCGCCCAAAGATCTCGAAGCTAGAAACTTGAAGTTTCAAAATGCTTTTTTTCCATCTCTATACGACCATTTTTTGTACATAGGTACAGCACTAAAAAAAACCAACAAATTTGAAGAAATCATCTGATCCTTCAATTTTTTGATTAGTGTATTTAATTGAGTACCTACTGAAAGTAAAGTTTGAAACTGGTAACTGGATGAAACAATCATGAAAAATGAGTTGATTATTTTTCAAGGTATTGCAAAAGTTTAATATTAAAGTTGACACGTTTTTGTCATTGAAGTTTCATATTGTTAGTCCGTCACATGATTATCGACTATTATGTAAATTTTATTTGAACAAAGACGAACGTGACCAAAATAACTTTTTGATCAGACCTGCCTCCCCTGGCCCCCACCTGCCAAAGAAAAATGGGTACGCCACTTCGTATCCGCTCACGCGTGTGCAAGTTCGTCCACCTATGGAAAGATAGCTATTCGGAGAGTTTTTTTCATAAAAGATTTTTTCGTCCCGCAAAGAGTGTCAGTGAACTTAGGAGAGCATTTGCTAGCAGATCAAAATTAAGTGAGAGTTCTCTTCACATGTAGTCGATTTCTTTAGTCCCTGATGTTTATTATAAATAGTTCTGGTGATGTTGTAAAAAAAGGTGATTGAAAAAATGATCTGCTAACTTTCCGTAGCAGATCAATTTGCAGTAAATCATAAATTACCGGGAGTTGTTTGTACATGCGGTTAAGTTCTATAGTTCCTGTAGTTTATAGCAATCGTTCTGGTGATTTGACAAAAAAAAAGTGACGGTTTTTTTTGTGCTACTTCCTATAGACATATGCTGATGGATAGGCGTGAGTTCTGGCTGTTTTTTGCGCGAGATATTATAGTTTTGGTATTGTTTGTTGTATTTGAGAATAGTTCTAGTTTCCAGCTATTTTTAAATGATAATTACAATGTTTATCAGCATCTCAACTATACAAGTGTGCTCTGCCGAGGGATAGGTGTTAGTTCCAGGTGCTTTTTGTATGGGATATTATCGTTTTGGTATTGATTGATGGATTTGAGAATAATTCTGGCTTCCAGCTATTTTAAAATAATAATTAAAAATGTTTATCAGTATCTCAACTATACAAGGGTGCTCTGCTAATGGATAAGCGTTAGTTCCAGGTGCTTTCTGTGTGAGATATTATAGTTTTGGTATTGTTTGATGGATTTGAGAATAGTTCTGGCTTCCAGCTATTCTCAAATAATTATTAAACGTGTTTATCAGCATTTCAACTATACAAGTGTGCTCTGCTGGTGAATAGGCGTGAGTTCGAGGTGCTTTTGTGTGAGATATTATATTTTAGGTATTGTTTGATATATTCGAGAATAGTCCCGAATTCCAGCTATTTTCAAATAATTGTTAAAAATGTTTACTAATATCTCAACTATACAAGTGTGCTCTGCTAATTGATAGGCGTGAGTTCCGGGTGCTGGTTTTGTGAGATATCATAGTTTTGGTTTTGTTTGATGTATTTGAGAATATTTCTGGCTTCCAGCTATTTTCTAATAATTGCTCAAAATGTTTATTAATATCTCAACTATACACGGCCGGAAGTAATGCTAACGCAGTCCACGGCCGGTGATCGGACAGAAGTGGTTCCCCCGTCATAACCAAAAATTTTCGTTTTTTTGGCCAGGGAAGGGGGGTTTTAGCCGGTATGCATCTCGTGAAAACCCTGGCGCAGCGGAGACGTTCATGGTCTTTACAAAATTTTCCCCCCTTTTCCCCACAATAAGAATTTTTTATTAAATATCTCAACTATGGAGTGTGCTCTGCTGATGGATAGGCGTTAGTTCCAGGTGCTCTTTGTGTGAGATATTATAGTTGTATTTCGCGCCTCTTCCGAAGAGATCAAAAGGTAGTACCTCCTTCGGCATGCCGATGGCGCCACAAACTTTCAAAGTTCAATTCTTTTTTCTCCCCTGAACCGTCCATCTTTCCATTTCCACTGCCATTCTTCTTCTTTGTGCCGAAAGCGTCACATCGCATTGAAAGCAAAAAAAAAGTTAAATAGGGAACGATATTTGGAAGAGCGGATTCATCGTTGGAAAAAAGAACTGGACAAATATCGAAGGGCCAGACACAAGCGGACACGAAGTAAGACGATGTTGCGACATAGCCACATACGCCGAGAACGTGTTAAGATGGATATTCGACGTACTCCCTGTTGCTCCCGGTCCGACCGGGTGTAGACGTACTATGGGATGTCGTAGACTCGTGGTCTGGTCTGCAACCAGATCGCGAAGTCATCAAAAAGGAAAGAGAGAAAGACAAAAACGAAGCCTTGCTAGGCGGTTGTTTAAAAAAAAAATTGTTCCCCGTTTCGTCAACAAACGTCCCTTATGACGAATCTACACACAAGTCTGGCTGAATCCTTTTCAAATGACGACGGATTTCCTTTGACTCGTATCATGGTGCAACCGTGTCAAAAAAAAAGAGCGTGGGAGCCTTCTCGTCAGGCTTTTGTTTTTCCTCTAAACTGCCAAAAAAAAAGAAAAAAAAAGAAGCAAATGTGCAAGGAGGTTGACAGATGTTTATACCAAAAAGTCGTGGTTATTTATTATCTTGTCGTCACTAGGAAATCGTAGCAGATCAAGATCACCATCATCCAGTAGACAACAAGACTACTCGAAACTTCGAGAACGTCATGGAGGTACATACAGAGATGATACTGAACATCGTAACGATCGAAGTCGAGATTACGAAAATCTCCGAAAGTCAAAAGGAAAGCATCGTCAGGATGACAAGTCCTCCAATTCCTGTGAGTATGAATATCAAAACACTTCTGACGAAAACATAAACGAAAATAACGCTCTTACTTACGTGAGATCGTGTAACAATGATAACAACCAAGAAATTCAGCCACGACCAGAACTCGATAGAGACCAAAATCCTCAGAATTTATCTGAAAGGAATAACGAAAAATTAGAAAACGTGGAAGATCAGCTGTCTGTTGAGATTTTGCAGGCCATTGGTGACAAATTGATACCGGAGAGAATTTTGGCTCCAGCAGCACATAAAGATCTTGTCGTAAGAGTCGAAGAAGTTCTTAAAAAAGGTCTTCCTGCCGAAGAAAAAGAGGCAATATTAAAAAAATTCCCTCCACCCGAAAACTGCTTATTTTTGGACCCACCAAAATTGAATTTAGAAATTAAAGGGTCTCTTCAGGATCCATCACTAAAAAGGGATGTGCGGATTGTCGAAAAGCAAGAAAAAATAACCGCCGGTATCAGTGGATTATTGAAACTGACGGCAATGGTATTCAAGCTCGACACCGAAGAAAAGTTGGAAATGCTCAACATTCTCAGCAACTTGTTAAGAATATTTTCCGACATCCAGCACGAGGAATCGTCAATTCGAAAAACCCTAATTATAAAAAACATCAGTGGTTCTCTACGCGAGACTCTTAACTCAACAGCAACTGACGAATGGCTATTTGGAAAAAACTTGGAAGAAAAAGTGAAAGCTGCTAAAAGTCTCGCCACATCAAGCCAAGTTTTTAAGCCAAAACTTCAACCAACCCAAAACAATTACATAAAAAACTGGAAAGGCCCGCCCCGTCGCCACACCACTCACACGTTCAAACGCCAAACCAATATGACACAGGACGGGCAGAGATCGTTATACCGCAATCAGAAGCCTCAAACAAACCGCAGACCAGCACAAAGATCAGCATACCCGAAGAGACGCGTTTAAACACTGTAAGCTACACAGCAGGTCGTCTTAGTGGATTTCTTCCACGATGGATGGAAATCACGGAAGACAAAATTATTTTAGATTGGATAAAAGGATATAAGATCCCTTTCACGTCTAACCCTGTGCAAAAATCCCACTTCAACGAAACTGAATGGTCGAAAAAGAAAAAAATTATAATTACGGATCAATTATCTCGCTTATCAGTGATAGGGGCAATTCGAAAAACAACACCAAACAAAAATCAATTTATTTCTTCAATCTTCCTAGTACCAAAACCAGACGGCTCCCATCGATTAATTTTAAACCTCAAAAAACTTAATAAATTCTTAAATTCGGAACACTTCAAGTTAGAAGATGAAAAAACAATTCGCCGTATCTTGAGCCCTGGCGATTACATGGCAACTTTGGACTTGAAAGATGCTTAGTATCTCGTCCGTGTGACAGAAATTGATCGGAAATACTTAAGATTTATATACCTGGGAACACTATACGAGTTTTGCTGTTTACCGTTTGGTTTGAGTACAGCTCCCTACGCTCATCATCCCCTTTTTCTCAGAGGATAGGCTGATTTGTCCTTCCGCTGTATTAGAACAATATTTGGAAAAAACAAAAGACATACGGGGAATGGAACAAAAACTATTTGTAACAATTAAAAAAACCGCACAGACGCGCTTCTACTCAAACGCTTAGTCGATGGATTAAAAACGTATTAACAGTTAGTGGGGTCGACACAGACTCATTTACTGCGTATAGCACCCGCCATGCGGCTACATCTGCGGCAAGTCGATATGGCGTAAGCCTCGATGCAATTCTAAGAACTGCGGGATGGTCAAATAAATCGCAGACCTTCGCGAAATTTTATAATCGACCGATTCAGGAAAAGAAATCGTTTGCGTTATCGATTTTGAATACGAATATAAAGAAAAACCATCAATCATAGATTGTATAAAAGGTTTGAGAAATATAATACTTCGCTATTCTTTTCTATTTACTTATCTATTTAGGGAATTTTGAGGAAATTCCACAAAATTTACTCGAGTGTAGTGTTGTAAATATTTGTCTGGTGAGGAAAAATTGTGAAGATATTTAACAGAACACGTGCGAGGGGAAACAAAATTCCAAAGCATTCCATCGCGCCATCAATCTGCTGCTCAGCCGAAGAAAAAAAAATCAGTTCTGGCTGCCTCTGACATAGTTCTGGACTTCTGTGTACTTTTTATTGATAGTTCAGTTGTTGGTAACAATTGCTTTTTTTCGTTTTTTTTTTCGTTAAGGCCAACTTCACAAAATTTACTCGAGTGTTGTAAATATTAGTCTGATGAGGAAAAGTTAAAAGGCATTTAACAAAACTCTTGCGGGGGCAACCGGAACTCCAAAAAAAAATCATTTAAAAAAAAAATTTGGGTCCACTTAAAGTATTCCATCGCGCCATCAATTTACTGCTCAGTCGGAGAAAACAAAAAGTTAATCAGTTCTGGTTGCCCCTCATATAGTTCTGCAGTTCTATGCACTTTTTATTGACAGTTCTGTTCTTAGTAACGATTTTTTTTTCTTCGTTAGGGTGGCCAACTCCACAAAATTTACTCGAGTGTAAAGTTGTAAATATTTGTCTGATACGAAAAAGTTGTGAATATATTTACCAGAACTCCTTCGGGGGCAATTTGAATTCCAAAAAAAATCATTTAAGAAAAATTTGGCTTCACTCAGAGCATTCCATCTCGCCATCATTCTACTGCTCAGTCGGAGAAAAAAAAATGAAAATCAGTTCTGGTTTATAATATCTTACTATAATATTTTACACAAAAAGCACCTGGAACTAGCGCCTATCCACCAACAGAGCATTCTTGTATAGTTGAGATATTAATCCACATTTTTAACGATTCTTTGATAATAGCTGGAAGCCAGAACTTTTCTCAAATACATCAAACAATGCCAAAACTATAATATCCCATACAAGTATCCAAAACTGACGCCGATCCATCACCATATTTCTATAGGAAGATCGGCAAAAAAATCCGTTTTTTTTTGTAAAATCACCAGAACTATTGCTCAAAACTATCAGGAATTTTAGAACTTAGCCACATGTTCAAAGAACTCCCTGTAATTTTTGGTTTCTTGCAAAATAATCTGCTACGGGAAGTTAGCAGATAATTTTTTCAATCATCTTTTTTTCTACAAAATCACCAGAACTATTTCTAAAAACCATCAAGAACTATAGAACTCGACTGCATGTGAAGAGAACTCCCACTTACTTTTGATCTGCTGGCAAATACTCTGCTAATTTCACTGACATCAGAAAGAATACTGGAGCATTGTAATGAGCAAAGAAATAGAAAACGGAGATGCTACCTTGGGCCTCGAAGTGAAAATGAAGGATTCAGGTGAAAAAGCTCCATCCAAAAAATTAAGGCGGGAGTCTGAATTAGAAGGTCCGAAAAATCGTTTTTTTTTCAATTGCTCAATGGATAGATAAACTGTTCAAGAATATATTTACAAAGTTACAGAGGCCAATTGTAAATATTTTCGAACATACAAGGCGAAAAGCAGAGAAGCGATTTATAGTTGATATTGATATTTCCCCCTATTGAAAACATTGAAGCGCGCTTCTTCCAGTTTTCATTTTCACGCTTTGTCCAAACTGGTAGCTGTGATAGCAACAAAACTAAACGACCTATTGAATCAAACCAAAGTTTAATTTCTTCAGTATGAAAATCTCTTCAAAGTGAATTTAAAAAGTCGTTGAAATAGGATTTTCAAAATTTTTTATAGCACGTTGAAGGGTTTTTTTAAACACATTTTTTTTTCAAACCTGACAAAAGTTATAATTTCACGATTTTTTCAGCGTTTCCTTAATTCACCGAGAAGAAAAATATATGACAGTAGAACATTTTATTGTTTTATTTGGTTCAGTCAAGAATAACGAGCTGCATCTTTCCCGTCGATTGGCGACTGCAGGGGCAAGAGGCACATGGAACAGGTGCTAATAAATCTGCAGTAATTTCTTGTTTCATGTAGAAACATTTTTTTTGTACTTATCAAATATACATTAGAAGATACCTCAATGTTTGCTGGGCTCACTGGTTTTTTCCCTTCTAAAAAAATTCGCGAAAAACGCTTTTTTTGGACCTTCCAATTCAGGCTCCCGCCTTAAGCAATGGAAAGTTCCATGCACGTATACGCACACAAAAGGCTATCTTTTTTCTATCTCGAGGACGCGAGTGTATTTAGGCAGCTCTTTCTCCTTCTCGTTCGCACTTCGCTTTCGCATATTCTTCGCCATCTAAAGAAACAAAAAAAACTTTATTCAGGGTGGGCTAAGTGGATTATAGAGAAACGTATATATCGAAAAATAAAATATACACAAAGTTTGTTACTCTGTAAAATAAAATAAGCCGAATCGTCGAGGATGGAGACTATCGAGAAGGCCGTTTACGTAAGTGCTGCGGCACATTATCGTCTGGGCTAGCAGCTCGTCGTCGTTTGCTCGCCCCGAAAATGACCCGTCCGCTAACAAAGTACGAGATCCAGGGTTTGGATTTCTTCCCTGTACATGTGTGAGGGCGTGTGTGTATTTATACTTTATGTCGGGCTCTTTCGGTGCTTGCGTGTCCCCGGAAACCCTAAAATTCGAGTTTCGCACTACTCCTTTCTCTCTCGCTCTTTTTCTTCCTTTCCATCTGTCTCTGGCGTTAGAGAGGAAGATATATGCTGGCTTTCCGATGCTGGGTTGTCGCCAAGTCGCTCCGATGCTTCGCTATCCTCCTGCTTCCGATGCGCTTACGACACGAGATCGCGAAAAACCGAAGTGGAGTAATAGCTGAATATACCTCAACGTCGTTTCGACTTTACGTCCACCTCTGTACATTCGCGTCTTTTGTACACGTGTACGCTGTATATTTACGATCGTATATCTGGTGACCGAAAAAAAAACAACAAAAAATTGGGTCGTCTTTTCGTCTCAAAATGTTTTGGTTTATCGTTTTGCAACTATAATACCAGAATTTGGCGCTTGGAATTTCTCCGATTGGCTCGTCGCTTATAAACGCGAATAGGCTGGACGTGATGCTTGCTCGAGAAACATCGAGAAATACGCGTGTATTTTTCCCTTTCGATCCAAGAACCTCAATGTCCGTCTGCCGTGAAACTATATACGATTGGACCGCCGACCAAAAAGTACAGAAGAAAGGAATATATATCTAGAGCTCCGGTCAGAGGGGAACGGGATGGGGGGGGGGGGGGGGGGGTAAAATTAGAGATTCGTTGCAGTAAAGGCTGAAGAAAGGGCACGGAGAGAACGGACGACAATGGAGAAAAAGATAGAGTACGAGGGAAGAATAAGAACAGTACCAAATCAGAGAAGACAGTGAAAAAGTATTATCAGCCGTCAGTGGCACCAATCCCGCAAGATTTCTCTCGTACGCTGAGTAATTTTTTCCCTCTTTTTTTTCATTTTTTTAGTCCGCTCTTTCCTTGTGTACTTCTGCTACAATTGTGGGAAAAAAGGCAAATTCATCAGTAGCATCTCGACAGAAATAGTTCGATGGGCAAGATTGGCATCTCGCTCTCACGCCTCTTCTTTCCTACTGCACCGGAAGTTGCACCTCACCAGACCGAGCGATAACACAAAGGTCCTCAGGACCCGTGAAATATTTACTTATTAACCTAAATTGACGCAATCTCAGGTGTATCTCTTATTGTCAGTGTATCGTCCGTCTGGCCAATCGCGAAGGCAAACGTTCGATGGCGAAATGACGTGAGATTTTCGGCCATTGTCATAACGACGGAATTTGGGAACGATCGATTGAGACGTGAGGGTACTCCGGTGTATTACGAATCCCGATACTATGGCGTACGTCATTCCGAATTCTGGCTCCGTGGGGTCGTTTGTGGTGCAGATTCCCTCGACTCTCTCACAATTGACCTCGATCCAAACTACGAGCGTAAAATTCTGACTATGCACAGACTTGTGCATTTCTACACACTAGTACACCGTCGTGTCTTCTTTGTGTGTATGATCATTGTCATTGGGTTTACTTATCTAGCGTGCCCATTGCATTAATCGCTTGATGCAATCAAACGATTACCGCAATGACTTTCGATTATAGGGTTTCGGGAAGATTTGCTCCAGCTGCCCTTCCTCTACCCTTTTCTTTCCACGAAAGGTACAGTTCACAAATTGGTTCGCTCCATGCAAATTTTTTGGATTGAGACTGCTCGAGTTCAAATGGATCAGCCCATGTACGAGAGTATCAAAGGTAGGGCAAAGGGGTCGCAGCAGGTTTCCCGACGACCAAGTGCTTTTCTGCAATATATGCATTAGGGTGAGTTGGCATTGCGCGCGCGTGTCTTCTCTCTCTCTCTCTCTCTCTCTCTCTCTCTCTCTCTCTCTGTCTCCCTATCTTCCTCTCCTGCGAACAGGGACCGACTACGAAAATGTGAGTGCGCGAGCTGTATGGCGAATCCTTGCAGGTCGGATTCTTCGATGTGTGTGATCACGGCACACGATGACCGGTGTCCGGTTTGTGCGAAATGCATCAAGGACGAGATTGGCCAAGCAAAACGGAGAAAAGACGTAGTGGGGGGAGAGTGACCGGTCTCGAGGGGTTCTCCTTTCTCTCTCTTTGTCCGAGTTTTCTTTATATTTCTCGTATCTTCTCCTCTCTCGGTCCGTTTCCATCCGTACACTCTGTAAAATTCCTCCACCAGTGTTTCACTCTCTGCTGCTGGCCCCTCTTGCATCAGGGAACGAAAGTGCATAGAAAATGAAGAATAGGAAGGACTGAGCTGAAAGGGTGTGAGTGTGAGACCTTTTTCTCGGTGAGCATCAATAATTAACCCTCCCGATGGTACAGTCGACACCCGGTGAGAGAGAGAGAGAGAGAGAGAAAAAAACATTTCGGCTCCAGCTGGCCATGAAACTGCTCAACGTCGCAACGTATCTGAATATATGCATCCTCGTACATATAGCTCCGATACAACGGAAATGGAAGCAAGCTCTGATTCTCGCCTTCTTTCTTCCGCGACCTTTTTTTATATTCTATCGTCGAACTACAAACACTTTATTCCTCCTCGTTGCCTTATCTCATGCCCCTGCAACACTCGTATAAACTTTATACCCGCACTCCGTGAATTTTTCTGCGCGATGAGACCGCGCGCGACCTGCTCGCTGCTATGTTCATTCCGAAACGGAAGTAAAGATTGAAAGTAGTGGGAAAAAAATGAGAAAAATAAATCGGCGTGCCCCCTGGGGAATCTGTGCGGAATGAAAAGGGGGGCGGGTTACAGCGCGAGAGACAGAGAAAAAGGGCAAGAGTGAAAGAGAGAGAGAAAGGGGGGGTTAGGGCGAAGATGGTACAAAACAAGTTTTAAGTATTTATTTATGTCTCGAAGAAGTTTCGTCGCCTAGTAAGCTTCGAAAGTTTACGGGACTAAATTCTACACCGTAGTTATGGAATATCCGCGAAGAGAGAAGTGACAGAACGGGAAGCGTATAAAAATAAGGAGTTGTAGGACGATACACCGATATATTTGTGCAGAGCGATGCAAAGGAGTAGAATAAAACGAGTGAGCTGTTATTGTCTTTTTTTTCCTCCTAGATCATCGAGTTTTCAAAGTTCAGATAAATGCAAGCAAACGAATTTCTTCATCGTTCTAATGCTGACGTTTGTATCGGACATTGATAAATTTGTATCGTCGTCGATTGGAACAATTCCGATGTAGACAAGACACGGTGGCACTCAATCCTATTCCCTAACGAGAGCGCTTCTCCGGCTTTTCGTAATGGCTGCACGCTGTTATCATCATCCGTATTACAATCATTGTGTGTAACGAGAGAAGAGGGCAAAAAAGGAGAATAAATCGGTCGCGTCCTGTACATGTAATCCGCTGCAACAAGCACAAATCCCGAAAGCAATGAAGAATGAGTTCATCTCCGTTAATGTAACACGTACCGAGCCGAGTTAACTTCACATCCTTCTTAAAGCAAACGTCGTGTGCGAGCGCCTCGCGTATATGTGAACGTAATACTCGGCGGCAATTATATGCGTGCCCGAGGCGGCTGTTCCACTACTTGGTCATCGCTGCGTCGCTGATACACGTTTGCGTACTTGCTATAGTCTGACGTTTTCTCTGCCGGCTAACCTTTCGCCGGATACTTCTCTACCGCGCAGCATCATAATGACGATGACCGCCGAGTTTCGCTATTCGATATTTCGGAGGACGAGGCATTTGCCGAAAATTTCCTGAAACTCAGCAAGTATAAAACCAAAAAAAGAAAAAAAATTTGGGAAAAAACCAAACGAAATTGTCTTCATTTGGAATGTTGGTGATCGTGACGATTATACGTGACCTCCCTCTCGACGCTTTCCTTCCATCACTCAATATTTTTTCGCAATGCTCCGAAATGTCCAGTTTTTCGGTTATTTCGCGACTCTTCCTATGCACGTACATTTTTTTTTTCGCTCAGAGTCTGAAATAACATTCTCGGTCTTTTTTGTCGACATAGTCTTTCCATTTCGCTCTCGCCTTCTCGTCCTCTCCCTCGTTCTATTTCTCTCGACTCCGTTTTGCTGAGCACGTGTTCCACGGAGCTCTAATGCGATCAGGGCCGTACGGATGCGTGGAAAGAATAAATTTCGTTCTCCGGTATGCTGGCGGGTCGCGAAAAACGCGACGGAGACGCCGCACACCCATAAAACTCCGGCGACCCTTCGATTCCGCATCATTATACTTTTATATGGGACGTTTTCCGCCAACTCGGCCAACCTTCGACCCTGGACCACGCGACTATTCGATCCATTATTCTTATTGTACTTTCGTACAACTTCTCATTCGAGTCGGATAAGCGAAATATTGTTGTGCAAATGTAAGGGACTTTCCGAGAGCCAAAGACCTTCGTCCATTGTATTTGTCCTCAAATACTCGACAGACTGGATAACATTTGACGAATTATTGGGAGGAAAAAATAAATAAATAAAACTAGCACACTCGAATGAAATACGAGAGTTTTTTTCCGCGGGCCCTTTTTAATCGGCAATTTTCCCGGTGACACCGCCGTTTCGATAGTTTCCTCGTATCGTGCGTAATTATAATGGGAGCGCGAGAAACGGCACGTTTTACGATCGATCGCAATTTTTTTCGTCCGCGCGTTCGCCCGATGAGTCACGTGTGTCCTCAGCTCGGGAATATCGTAGTAGCGGGAGACTCGAGGGCGTGTATGTTCGAGATCCGTACTATACGTATGTATAGCGAATGTAATAGAGTAGGGTAGAGGAGGGTTGATTCGCACCATGTAGCAAGGTTGCTCCGTTCTGGTCCCATACGACGTCCTGCCCGCGTGTGTAGGGAGCGTTACTTTGTGCATACACGTATATCGTAACTACCCCCCGAATGACTGAACCGAGGTAATAGCCTTCCAATTCGCCCCCTTCGCGTTATGGCTGTCCACTGAATTTCCTCTCTATGGATTGCCAAGTGCACACTACGCGAGTCACCATGGCTGATCGATAGGATTGGGAAGGTTTAACATTATCAAGTTAGTCGTAAAGAGACATCTACTAAGGATTATTTATCAGAGAAAACGAAGTAAGTGGAATCAGAGCCGCGACCGCAATTATTTCCGTGTAAGGTACCATCAAGGAGCGACGGCACGCGGCCTGTTCCCGCTGTTTTTTGCACATAGTGGTCTGTCGTGGAGGCGTCGTAGCCCGCAAAGTCGATTTTTTTCCACAATTTTTCAACTTATATTCACTACAACTTCTGATGGCCAAAGATTTTTGTTTAATTTACCACGTATTTAGAAATTCACGAGTTCTATTTGACGCGCGACCACTCCCGTCTCAATCGGTATATGCATTAAGGGGTAGATGCATACAGTCAGGAGGCCCAAAAGATCGATTTTCCAAGATTTTTTTATTGCGAAGACCTTTAAATCTACTAACGTAAAAATGTGTACACATATTATGGTAACTTTTAACTGTATTTCAATATTTTTTATTTGTAAATATAATTATTTGCAAGCTGCTATAGCTGATCTCCGGGAGCACCTCCATCTAAAATGAAAAAACCTAAAACATTTCGTTAATATAATGGATTATCTCGTAATTGATCGAAGGAATGAGCAAAATAATAATTTTTGATAAAATGGCGGCTTCTAAAAAAAATGAATTTTTGACAAAAATTTAGGCCTTAAACTGTTTATAAAATAGAAAATATTTATCGGTGAGAAAAAACCTTCGATTAATTACTAAAAAATATACTTGAAAAGATTGTGTTAAAATTTGAGACCGATCGGTTCAGCCGTTTCCGAGAAATCTTGCTCACCGACTTTAAGGGGCTATACCAGTGTGACACTTAAAAAAAAGAACGATTTTTTACCTTTTTCGTCAGTTTATACTTTCAAGAATATGAGATGAGATTTTTATACTTTCAAGAATATGAAATGAGATTTTTCCAATTTGCTGACATTGTAACTCAAAGAGCAATTATCCGATTGACTTGAAATTTGAACTGAGTACTCTTGAATATTTTTACTCTACAATGACGTAGGATATTTTTAATTGGATGAAAATTGACGATTTGGCATTGAAAAAAACGACCGTTTTATAGGCATCAGAACCGCCATTTTTTTCACAACTACCCCATTTTGTTAGATTCTGATATTTTTCGACAATCCTACGTCATTGTACAGGAAATACCTTCCAGTTTAACGCTTTTTTTCCTTTTTCGGTTTAAGCTACTGAATCGGCTGGAATCATGTCAGCAGTGGAGGAACTTTTTTTTGCGCCTCCGAAGTCAGCACATAAGTCGCTTGGATCTCAATATTTCCCTATGAAAAAAAATTATGTAATATAGGTCGAATATAGCCAAATGTATTCTTAATTTTCCGAAACATTTAATTGAGTACTAGAGAAAAAAATCCCGATAATCACCCAAATTTTCCGCGTTCACACTGGTTAGCCCCTTAAAACACACAGTTTTGAGAAAAACGCGTTTAAATTTTCAAAAGCACTTTCGATCGCCCTGCCACGTCATTACAAATGTGCGTGTAACTTCGAAAATATACGCCGGATTGACAAGACATTTTCTGTGTGTGTACTTAAATATATGTACATTAAGAAAATAAAAAAAAACTTTTTCGCGACAATTTTAACTGTATATAACCCCTTAAGGCGCTATGCACGAACGAACGCCGTGTGGGGTTCTGCTTTGGTTCAACTTTCGGCTTCCATCGACCCGCACTGGCGCCATCTAACAACGTGAATCATATGTCTTTGAGTAATTACTTTTTTGCTCGATAAAACGATATCCAAACAAATCACGCATGTTGCGTAGTTTCAGAGTTGAAAGCGCCACACAGGCGACATGTTTTCGTTGCATGCGGTTTAAGCGCGTGTGCCCTCACTTTCCGAATTGAAATCATTTGCACAGCTATATACCGCTATTTCGCAGGATTCGGAATGTCAGCTAATTTAGCCTGGGACCGGATATCCCCCATGGAAAGTTACATACGCAAAAATAGACGGCAAATTTATTTTATTAATAATTGTAATATATGCGAAATGTATGCCATATATTGAAAATATATGTTGCATATATGTGCCAAATTCTAATTTTCGTAACGTTTTTATATACGAGATGTATATGCGTGGTATTACTGTATATCACTGTACCATATATCAATGATATATGTAGCATTTACCCTGCATATAAACTACGTATATTTAGCATATATGTTGCATACACACTGCATGCATACCACATATATACTGCACAAGTGGTACATATATGCCACAAACTATATTGAAAATATACTTACAATGTACTCAAATTACCCTCAAAATTTACTACAAATGTATTTTAACTGTATTCGACTTATAATTGAAATATACTTTAAATGTATTTAAACTACATCTAAAATATACACGATATATGTTCATACTCCGCTAAAAATATACTTGAAATATGATCATACTACATTTAAAATTTTTTTGAAATAAATTCAACGTGTATTTAAGATGTACTTGAAATATATTTAAACTATACTTGAAATATTCTTAAAAATTTTGTTATGACGTTATTTACATCATTGCACCCTTGTACGATATTTTTCCTTGTCATTAATTACGATTATGGTGTTTGCGGTTCACATATATTAATGGTTCACAACCATTCTCATCACACCTCTGTGTGATGAGCTGGGACGTTCCCCACTGAGCTAATTGTACTTGTTAAATTAACTTTCGTATCGTCTGCATATCGTACAATACACAGTGTTACTTTATTGAGAAATGTGTGGATTTACAAGGGTAGCTAACATTATCGGATCAATTACTTAATTGCGTTCGCATAGAGAGCGATAATCGAATAGAATTACGATATTACATAACCTTCAATTTTTTTGCCCGATCATTTATTCCGGCTAGTGCGGCTAGGTCTTCGCGAGATACCGACTTGAAGATGTTGATTTGCAACGTCATCTGTTACTCAAGTCGCTTAACCAATCATATTTAAAATATATAAAACATCCATTCAGTTTGTATGTTTGATATATTTAAGATGTATCTTAAATGGATTTATATTTATATATCGTATAGGTTTTACTCTTGCCCAAAAATATAATTGGCATATCCAACTTTTCAGACCAATTATATTTAATACATGTTTTATATATTTTTCGATATATTTTTTATATATTTTATTTTCATGTGGGTGTATATAGTGTTTATATGTAATAGTGTACTTTAACTGTAAATTAAGTTTTATTAAGTTTAACTGTAATAGTGTTTGTTCACAGTATATATTTCTTGTCAGGAATATGTATCAAAAGTGTATGCGTCATATATGACGCATATATGACACACATATGAGTCATGATATGACGCATACATTTTTGATATATTTTTCTGACAAAAAAATAGATTGAAAATATATCGAAAATATATGCGTCGTATATGCCTCATATATGCATCATATATAGTGTTTATACGTAGCATATATTTTTTTGGTCAGAAAAATATATCGAAAATATATGGGTCATATATGCGTCATATATTTGGTGCATATATACTGAATATATACGTATTATTCTATTTTTCGTCACTATATATTCGACCGATATATATATATATATATGTGTGTGTGTGTGTGTGTGTGTGTGTGTGTGTGTGTGTGTGTGTGTGTGTGTGTGTGTGTGTGTGTGTGTGTGTGTGTGTGTGTGTGCGTGTGTGTGTGTGCGTGTATGCGTGCGTGCGTGTGTGCGTGCGTGCGTGCGTGCGTGCGTGCGTGCGTGCGTGCGTGTGTGTGTGTGTGTGTGTGTGTGTGTGTGTGTGTGTGTGTGTGTGTGTGTGTGTGTGTGTAGCATATATTTTCTGCATATATTTTACATACATAAATTTCCATGGGGGATTATACGAGAGGACTCGATTAAGGGGCTACCGAGAAGCCCGAAAAAATGGCCAAATTTCAATTTGTTTTCTGGCAAGCTATTGGTGAAGAAGAAACGCGTTTTTTTAAACACACAGGTACATATATGGAGAAACTTTGTTAAAAAATCACTAAAAATTACAGAAGAACATGGCCGTCGGCAGATGATGAAATTTTTTTCGCGCCGTTTGGCCGTGGACACTCTCCAGCTCGAACGATCCATCTTAAATATAAAAACCAACCGGGTTATTCAAGTTAACAAATAATCCGAGTCGTTAGCGATCGTCGATTTCAATAAACCATTTTTTTCAACAACGTGGCGACGAATTGAAACTCGAGCATACAAAATCTATGAAAAAGTAGTCATTTTTACGTATGTATTAAAAAATGAAGGTCGATGTGGAAAAAGTGAGAGATCGTCAACGACCTTTAAATGTTTCTCGTCGTGTCTCCTGTTAATTTGGAAACGATGCATCATGTAGTTTCCGAGATATCATGTCCACCGACTTTAAAAACAGTGTTTCGAGAAAAATGCCATTGAAGTATCTCGTGCTGCTACCGCTCACCCAACCGACTATTAGAAGCCGTAGCTCATTCAATTTCACGAATGTTTAAATTAAATTTTCAGGAAATCTATCAGGTGATACTATCGAATAGAAATATTTTTGGAGAATGCAATTTTTTTACCAACCTACATAGATGTAGTCCGTTAAAATAAAAGGCATTTGGGGGGAAGAACGAGTATGAATCGCTGGGGAGCAGGATGTTTCTAGGATGACGAAGAGAGGAGGTGGGGATCGGGTCATCTTGTTCCACTCCTCCTCGGAAAAAGAAATCGGGAACCCCCCTCTCTTCATCGTCCTCCAGTTCAACCCGTGATCTCCGGAATGAACTTTCCCGTGAGAGCTTACGATCGTAAATCGAAAGGATGTCATTTGGTGTTCGTCGGCCGGTCACGTTTCTGCTGCTCCAGGGGCCTTCTATCCTCTCTTTTTGGTTCGTGAAGTAGACGACGTTTCGTTGCAAAAAAAGCCTTTTTCATTATTTGGTTTCTTTCTCTCGCGTCCTTCTTCTTTTAAACACCTCTCACTCCTACGGTGTCCTTGACCGTTTTCTATATTTTCGCGTTGGAGACAATCGGAGAGATGAGACGAGGCGCAGAGGATTCAGCCCTTTCCCGAATAATCTCAGGTACTTCGGGGGCGATTTTACGATCGCGGTGAAAAAGAACACGAGAACTGGAAATCCCAATGATGCCTCTCTGTATTTTACCGTTCGATCCCGTCGTTCTACCTCCACCGCGCCTTCTATCTCGTTCAGTCGTCGCTCCGTATCTTCCCGAGACCCTGCAATGCAAAGTTACGCGTCTGCGAGCTTCTTCAATTCTCTTCCACCGAGGAGAGAACGAAATTACGAAAAAATATATTTTTTTTAATTAGTCTTCGTGGCAAAGACATACGGTGAAAGATACAAAGAAAGCGAAGAAGAGATAGGCGCCACCCTAACGTGGTGGCCCTTCGGTTCCGTCCACTCGCTGACCTCGATTGCCCTCGTGACCTTTGGCCTCTTTGACTATCCGCTCTTTGATCTCTTTTCCGTTCAACATTTCTTTTATACGTCTAATATACTATCATACTGAAATAATCGAGGGCATAAAAATTAAAAAATTATGTGATCAACAATTCAGGGCAATGCGATCCGAATAATTGATAACTGCTGAGGCGGAAGTCCGGTTGCAACTGCCGCATTACATGCGATAGCCCGAAAGGCTGTCTATGGGAAAATGCCAAGAAATGCGCGGTGTGCAATCTCCATTTTCTCTCTAGCCTGCGTTCTTCATCCAACTAGATATCTCGTTCTTTGTTTCTCATCACTCTCCTGCTCGCCCTCTGTACAAACCATGACCAGTCTCAACATTGATTCTACAAGCAGGTTTCACGGGAACATTGTGTCGTACAAGGCTAGAAGGTTATGCATGGTGTAGCATAATAGCTACGCACAACATTGGTACATACGACGCTCGCTCTCTCTCTCTCTCTCTCTCCCCTTCACTCCCTTTGCCATTCGACCTTCGTCCCTGTGTCAAGCACAAGCCACCGCACTCGTTTTTTTCTCTTCTCCTCTTTATTCTTTTCTCGTCTAGCCTACATATCTGGACTAGGCTACCGAGCCAGTAGTCATACTGCTCCGCGGCTATTCTTCCTGCCCCTCCGTCAACCCTTCTTGCAGCCGAGTAGACGTGATACCTGTTTCGAGCTTAGGTCCCTTTGCACAGGTCTCTCGGAAATTGATGCTCAACTTCAAGAGCGTTCGTTTGGGTCTCAGAAAGCGAGAGGGAAATTGATTGGTCATTCATTATGGCCTGGTGAATTTTCGGGGCAAAATCGAAATTTTACGACCGCCGCTGATTACAACTTGACATCTTGAGAAGCAGCGCCATACGAATCCGCCATATCGCCAGTACAAAATGACAAATAAAATAAAATCTCATCCCGTGTCTCTGTCCATTTCATTCCATCTCCTTCTCTTTGTCTCGAAGCGGCGCATCAGTCTGCAAAAAAGGCAGTACCTGTGTAAGCGAAGAGTTGCCAGACCGGTATCTCGTTGCAGCGTTGAGCTTCGACGCTGCAAAAGAGAAGGAAGGCGCGTCTGGTCTCGGGCAAAGTAACGAGGGGTGAACGAGACGAGAGCAACGGAGCAACAAGATGGAATTGGAGAAAGAGTGAACGAGAAGGTCGTCTTCATTATGCTTGTACCGTATGCAACTCCGCTCGACCATCGTTCAGACCGATGCCCGTGACGTAGTTTGGCTACGAGCTCTCGAGGGGTTGCTCTTGCTGAAGAGATTATTCGAATTTCATGGTCTGCTTTGGACTTTTTTTGCCTCGCTGGCTCGCACAGTTTCACATGTATCGTCCTGCACAGAGTCTGCACGAATTTCCCAAAGACAAGCCACACACACCAGTAGCTGTACATCGATGCTAATGCTGATAACTATTTTAATGATAAGCTTAGGACTGCTGTTGTATTTACAAATGAAACTTTCAATCGAATCTCCGTTATGTCAGCATTGACATTCCACGGTGTACAATCTCTTCTCTATCATTGGCTAAACTAACAGACAACGTATGCAATCTTTGTTCGTAAGAATTGCAATGATGTAATTCTCCTCGCTACATCGTTGCAAGTATATTCCATGCAAAAAAAAAATAAGTTTAACTCTGCCAGTACGGGCGTCGACGTTCACTCGGTGGTTTTCACCACGATCGTCGGACCGTGAAAACAGTCGTGGAGTGACGCATCGATCTTACTCGTCTGCACCATACTCGTCCGTTTTATACATTGTATATACTCCGCTACCGCAATGTATAAATTAACAAACTCCCGATGGGGCCGAGAGTATTCATTACGCTTTTTTTTCTTTTTTTTTTACACACCGCAAAGTTATTCCATCGCGTTACCGTTCATTTCAACGCGGCACTGGCAAGACACGACGCGGAAACTGTGAGCGGTTTTCACGCGACCGAAGCGTTGAATGTCGCGGACAATAATTGTCATTGATGTCGGTGCGACTGCGCGCATATCCGTCACTTTCATTACGTACCAGCGCTATGATCTGCAGCGAATTGTCATCTAGCGGCCCGAGTGTTTTTTTTCCCCAGGAAAAGGGGTATGACGATACTGCTTTCTTTGCAAATGAATACTCAATTATTATGTGGGGCTTTGCTGGTGCTGTATATCTACTTGCAATGTAGAGGGCGCGTTTTTACCCGTGTAAAAAATGCAGATATGTTCATTTAGAAATGTTCTTGTCCATTTTAGTTGATTGGACACATTCGTAAGGTTGAGATTTCGTTTGAAATTTATTCCACAGGAGGACGATGCGAGGAAGGCGTTGTCCGTAAAAAATAGATTCTCGTATTTGAAAACGTTTTGCTTTAGGCTCATACGCAAGATGACGAAATAACGTCATCGCCTAATAATGCAGAGGCAATGACAACGATGACGCAGCAGCTGTATATAAACTTTCTCGTTCAATAGGCCTTTATGATTTCATCTTTCGTTCTCATCAGAATTGTGGTACAAAACTGCTCTTGTTCTCGAACTTTGTTTTTCTTCTTCTTCATTTTTTCGCTTGGAATAAAGAAGTCTCGTTGCCGGGAACTTCGTCATCTCTTCACTCCAGGGTTAACGACGAGATTACGGACTTTCTGAAACGCGTAAGATCTCTGATATGAAATAGGGTCTCCGTTCTTCGCGATGCTCCTCTGGAAAATTGTCGTGGAAAATAGCTAATTTCCTTGGAAAATGTCGTTAGCTGGCGTCGACGAAGTTTAAGGTCGAGACATTGTGTATGTAATTATGACATACAGGATGTGTATACATGTGTGTGTGTGAGAGAGATTATGTCGGTACGGACGTATGCCCGCATATTGCGTTGGCTAGGGGCGGTATATTAGGTCATCAAGGCGAGCCTATTGCATTTATATTTTCAACGTATCCTTTCAATACGTCAATAGCGTAAAATTAAATAATATCAGGAAATGATCAGGCCTTTTAGCGTGTATCAGATTCGCCATACCAAGGTATTACCAGGAATACCACATTGGTTCTATGTATGGAAAAGTTCGCAAAAATGGATGGTCCGACATTGAAATCTGCCAAAAATTAAAAAATAATCAGGGCTCGATGATTCCCATCGATCTTGAGAAGAAAAAAAAACATTCTTCGACCCCTTTCGCCACTTTTCGAGAATTTGCAAAAATCCACAACTTCAAATGGCTATGACGCCGGTCCCATTTAAGTGATACAAACTAATATGGAGGGGTTTGAAAAAGGATCATCGTGCGCGGAGAATGCCGTTGGAATCATCCCGACATATTAGTTCTCCCTGAAGATGCACTTGAAAAATGTCCAAACAATAAGCAACAGGGTGTTGTGTGTAGGTATTGAAAATTTAGTGAAAATAGCTCGATGAACCAAACGGCATTTCAAGAAGCAAACGATAACGAAGATAATGCGCACAGACTGGAGTTCCAAATCGAAATGGAAAATAAATGTGCCCCGATTTAGCAAAGTCACTTATTATTGGCCGAGATGGAAAAATAAATTGGTTTTCAAATATTTATTTTTACACGTCGATATCGATTCATTTTTTACTCCCAGAGTACGAATTCACCATTAATTTCCGTAAAAACTCTCATTTTTCATTTGGAATCTCCGAAAAAGCATGGAGCGTGGTTCGCCCTCTCGAGCTCAAAGATAGGCGAACTTAACTTCGTCCTCCCTTCAAAGTGTTACCAGTTAAGTTCAATTTGATGCACTCCTTTTAAATGTGGGATAAGAGAAGGAAAAATAAAGAGGTGGTGATGGTTCATCTCTTAACGAGTTAAGCAGTCAAAAGTGAATATTATCTGGTGGTTCACAGTTTTATCGTTGTACGATGTGTCACCTCGGTTACGCCATCTGGCGAACCATTAGTGAAACAAAGAGTGTCTCAAAATGACCAGTCATTTTAATTTATTAATAAAACGTATTATTTATTTGAAAAGTATGAATATTTTGATTTTAATATAAGGTACAAACTATAGAGGTTATGTGCGGAACACAATATCCGACAAATGGCACAAACGGCATGAACTTGGAAGACATATTCTTCCAACAAGACGGCACAACCTCCCACACTGCGGGCGAAACAATGCAGTTATTGCACACAAAGTTTCATGGTCGTCTTATCTCGCGCCACGGCGATGCGAATTGGCCACCAAGATCGTGCGATTGGACTTCTTTCTTTGGGGTTTTCTGAAAGGAAAGGTGTATGCCAATGATCCACAGACTATTCCAGAGATCAAGGAAGCAACTGGACGCACCATTAAGGGGTTAGGTCACTATAGAGGCCGAAAAATAGGCTTTTTTGGGGATTTATTTTTCAGAAAAACTACAATATAAATCCCGATTACAAAAAGGGTGTTTATCATACATATCAATGACTGTGTACAATAATTTTTTTGAAGCGATAAATTTCAAAATGGCTCCTGTGCAGAGTTTATCTCAAAACTGCATTTCCCCCATGGAAATTCATATACGCAAAAATATAGTGCAAATGTATTTTATTAATAATTATAATATATGTGAAATGTATGCCATATATTGAAAATATATGTTGCATATATGTGCCAAACTCTAATTTTCGTAACGTTTTTATATATGAGATGTATATGCGTGGTATTACTGTATATCAATGTATCATACATCAATGATATATGTAGCATTTACCCTGCATATATACCACATATATACAGATATGCGTAGCATATCTGTATATAGTGTTTATATGTAATAGTGTACTTTAACTGTAGGTTAAGTTTTTTAAAGTTTAAGTTCTAAGTTTTATTAAGTTTAACTGTAGTAGTGTTTATACACAGCATATATTTCTTGTCAGGAATATGTATCAAAAATGTATGCGTCATATATGACGCATACATTTTTGATATATTTTTCTGACAAAAAAATAGATTGAAAATATATCGAAAATATATGCGTCGTATATGACTCATGTATGCAATATATGTAGTGTTTATACGTAGCATATATTTTTTTGGTTAAAAAAATATATCGAAAATATATGGGTCATATATATGCGTCATATATTTGGTGCATATATACTGAATATATACGTATTATTCTATTTTTCGTCACTATATATGCGACCGATATATATATGTAGCATATATTTTCTGCATATATTTTACATACATAAATTGCCATGGGGGTTTTTAAGTTGGCCGGAAACATAACTCAGACAATTTTCAACCGATTCATTTGAAATGTAGAATATATCTTGAGAAATACATTGTCTATGGAAGTACGTAGGATTTTTTTTATATTGCATAGTTCATTTGTTATTAACAATTATCTGACGATTTTTAGGCAAAATTTTTACTTTCCAAAAATTTCCAATTAATATATTGATAAATTTCTTGATAAATTTCCGAAAATTGGGGGGGGGGGGGTAAAGTATTTTTTTGGCGTTGTTTTTATTTTGTCATATGGATGCTTTATGGGCCTGGCATCGATGATTCTGTGTAAGTATATGAAAAAAACACTCGTTTATTCGGGTTTAATTTTTTATTTTCTAGTGTGGAAATCTTTTAAAATTTTAAACGCGTTTTTCTCACACTTAGTATTTTCAAAGTCGGTGAACTCTTTAGCTCAAAATCTACGGCAACGGCCCTTTTGAAATATTACACACTCTTTCTACACGTAAATTGCGAGGTAACATTGTCGAGTTTTTTTTTATAATTTTAATTTATATTACAATAACAAAATTTCCGATCTTTTAAATGAAAAATCAGTATTTTGACTTCTAAGTGTAACCAAAAATTAAAAAATCAATAAAAAAAGCCGACAGCGTTACCTTAAGGAACTTATCAACTAACGAAATCTTTTTGGTTTTTTTATTTCAGATGAATCAGTGATAATTATGTGGTTCACCGCAATGTAACTTTGTTTTGAGGCGTCTGCGAAGATTTGCTGCCAATGGCTCATTTCTGCATAATTATTAATGACAATTTTACAGAAAATTCCTCAAATGTCCTTTCATTATATACTAATTACATAAATATATATATTCGAACTGTGTCGTCAAAAAAATTATCGTAAATATGCTTTTTTATAGCGAATTAACCTCCCCCCCCCCATAAATTTAAATGTCAGGTCACTTTGAGACACCTTATAAATTCTGGTCAGTCTTCCTGGCCAGAACACTGATATTGCCCGACAGGGGATCCTAGTTTTTTAAAACCACGAATCACCCGCTTTACTTTTTTGACACATAAAATAAGTTGGTTATCTATAACGCTCAAACTTATATTTATTTTATTACCTTTATTTATGATAAACACTTTCATTTTCGTAGATTATCGAAAAAAAATGCTTACAGCGGTGGATAGAATTACAAATAATGTATTAGTCTCGTTCTAATCATTGCGAAATAACTTCGAGGGGGCTAGAGCTATTCGCAGTTCTCAAAGTGAGGCTTCACCGTTCAGGAAATTCTGGCCGAGAATAAATGACCCGCAAGTGTATTTCCTCACATTGTATTCCCGGCAAAAATGTTTCCATCTCCAAGCATGGAGTGTGAGCTGTAAAAAAAATTTTTTTTTAGTATTCCAAAAAATCGGCAATGCTCGATCAGATTGGTCAAGACTCTTGTCGCATAATGTATAGAAAAATGGCAGTACTTACGTATGCGGTATCACCTCAAGGCTGTATTTATTTAGTGGTCGCGATGTACGTCGATCGTCTGCGAGCAAAGAACGCCAAGGGATACTATATTGAAACGTGTAAAAAGAGGGAGAGTTTAGAGCCGTTCGCTTATAATCTGTTGATAGGCAGCGTGTACGAGTGTCCCGAGTGTGCGTCTCGGTGCATTCGCATACACGATTTATACGGCTGCAGCGAGGCGCACATACACATGCGCGCCTGAGCCCACCCACAACCGAGGCGGAGAAGTCGGTATTATTCCGTGCGTATGTGTGTACAAGCCGAGGAGTTGAGTCGCGACTGTGCGCGTTCGAACCGTGTTGCCGGTTCTCCGGCAACGAGGCACCCGAGCGCTCTATACAGGCAGAGGGAAAGACGCACAGGCACGAAAGCGCATCCCGTGGTCGCGTCCGATGCGACGGACAGAGAGCGAGAGAGCGAGAGAGAGAGAGAGAGTGTTATAACGCGAAGAGTCGGTAGGTAGGTAGATAGGTATTGCCCCGAAGACTATAGTGGCACAGAGGCGCCGTCGGTCCGCGGGGGCGTCGGCGGCGGCAACGAGTCGGCCGAGCAGGGGCAAAGGGGGGGAGGGTGGTCTCGTAAGCGCGGCGGCAGCGAGGGAACGAGGAAACGAGGAGAGTAATGGAGGGGAGCGCGCATGCGCGGGTACGACGTTTATCGAGCCGTAAGAGAGGGGCGTCCAGGATATGGTGGCGGTCAACTCGTTGGCTCCCCTCGTGTCTTCTGCTGTCGTCTCGCCCCCCACGCCGCGTAACTATACACTGAACGTGGGGGGGGGGGGGAGGGGGCAAGCTGTACCCTGCGAGGCGGCGGCGGCGGCGGCACAGCGACAGGACACGAGCCTCCACAATACCGAGGAGACTCGACGAGAGAGGCGACCGAAGCGAGTCAGGGGAAACGCTTTGGATTATCGGGAAAGAGAGAGAGAAGGGTGAGCGATAGTGGGGAAAAATAGAGCGCACACTCCCGCGTTCTCAGCGGTGCTCATTCGCTCGGCGTACACGTAGCCACGTATCTTCGTGCACGTTGTAAAATTTGGAGCAAGGCGCGACTTTGGAAGCGGTGGAAAGGGCTTTTCGAGCGTGTAGAGCGACGCATACCATGAAAATATAAATCCCTACCACTGGCGTGTGCGAGCGAAGCGAAAGGGAGAAACGAGAAAGACAGTGGCAGAGAGTAGAGAGGGTCGGTGGGGGGTGGGGGGTCGTCGTGACGAGAAAGACCGCATCGGCGAGCGGCGCGAGAGGGGCAATACGGTGTCCGACATGACGAGGTGGTGGCGGCGCTGGGGTCGCGCAGGTCCACAGTCGCGTCGTCGTGCCAGGCACTCGCTCCAGCCCAGACCTCGAGCCAGTCGCAATACCGTCGCCTAACCAGCATACCTCGCCGCATCTCTCTCTTTCATCTTATTCGGCTCTCCCTCTCTTCGATCTCACATTTATATTATACAATTATCCATATCGAAGGAGAAACAAAAAAGAATCCGAAAACAAAACAAAAAACGAAACACAAACAAAAGACAATAGACGAAGAAACAAGCGCGCTCCTACTCGAGGAGAATCGGGGGCTTTTAAAAAGCCGCTCAAAGCTGCATCAATTTCGCCGGTGTTTCTTCCCCGTACTTCCCCCACCCCGCCCATCGTCCACCAACACCAAGCCACCTTTCCCCTATCCCCCCTCTCCTCCCGTCACCTAGCGGGGCCCCCTCGTCCGTCGTCTTGGTCGCCGTCGTGTCTTCTTCGCCTTTTGCCACCAACGCAATCGCGCTTTCCGTTCAAACGTCGTACGCGCCCCGTCGTTGCATCGTGTCGCGCAACCATATATAACGCAAAAGCCACAGTGGTGCGTGTTTCGGAGCAGCCGGTTTCCGTCGTCGACCTACGAGATTCCAAGAGAAGAAAGGAAACCTTTTTTTTTTCAACTCAATCATCTCGTTTATCACCGACAGAGAGAGAGAGAGGGCGCGCGAGTTTTTCCGTGTTTGCTTGTTTTTCCACCGTCGCGATTGTCTCTCAACACGGCTGAGTTGGTTCTCAAAGTTCTCTATCGGGTGGTGATTAAGAAAGAACGCGAGATTTCCATTGTGAATCATCAGTGGTGGAACTGTTCTTACGGAAAATATAATACGAGGTGAATAAACAAAAATTGAGTATCGTTAAAAAAAAATCGTGCGCCAGTGCTTTTCAACGACGAATCAAATATCATAGAGATAAGAGTCCGGAGCCAGTTTGTTTTTATCGTTGCCGCGGCCAGCTATCAAGGGTCTGCGTCCGTTTCGTTGAAGAGAGAAAAAAAATCGGAATAATTACGTGGTTATAAAATGAAACACGTTAAAATCGGATGTAGTTGAAAAAAAAAATAGATATTTTCAGTCTCAATGGACGATGAGTGAGTGATGGAAATCTATGCGGCATGTGTTGTGTGAATCGTTGTCGAATACGTAGCTGCGAGACGAACCAAAAAAAATTCCATTATGCTATGCTCTTTTTCTTCCGTCTCTGGTGGTTGCGTGCCCGATTGACCATTTATCATTTTCGTCTCTTCGAACACGGTACGAAAAAAGCCCGGATGTGATGAAAGTTGCCAAGAATTTTTCGACTAATTTCGGGCTGCATATCTGCCTTTTCCAAATGCCCGCATAATTGTGTGTGTGTGTGTGTGCTCACGCGGCCGATAGCGCACCGGGTCTTTTTCATTGTAAGCTTGGCCAAGATTCCGTAAAATTCCCTCGACTATGCACCGAATTTCGAATGAGGAAAGAAAAAAGAGTGCTCGAGTCGTGAAAACAACGTCAACGGGAGAAATTCCGTATATACGATTTTCCTATTGTACTTGTGATGCATGAAATACGATAAAGTTTGGTTTGTCCCGATGCCCCTGCGAATATTTATCGAAACGTGTCTCGTTGTGAAAAATATTCAAGAGAGCGGCAGAGGACTCACCCGAGCGAGCTCAAATAAATATAATTCAACATGGAGTTGACGTTTGCGTCGTTGGAATGCAATGAAAATGACTTTACTCCAATTTTTATTATACAGACTTAAACTTAGAAATTACTGAAACATTTTTTTAGATCCTAATTTATCCTTCGACTTGGTATTTGTTAACCCAAAAAAAAAAAAACCGCAAAACATGATTTTGGCTAGTAACAAAAAATCGAAAATGACAAATCTAAGAAACAATGTTCGGTGCATTTCATTGATGTAAACTTCAACTGTGTGAAATAAAATAACGTAGGTTAGTACGTAATGCTAATTTTATATAAATGACGTACGTGGGAAAAAAAATATATATATATATATATATATCTCGATCTCGACTGAGCGTCCGAAAAAAATTATCCGGCCAACTACCATTCCTCGCTCTTATCTAAAGTACAAACTTTTATATGCGGGAAAAAAAATCCACAAACGTGTACAAATTGCTCTCGCGTAATTTTTTTTTCCTCGGTATATAATTTTGTCCCGATAGCGGTTGTATCTTAGAGTTTTATTATCTACCACCTGCTGCTACGAGCGCGTGCACTGATAATAAGCGCCGAGTCGTTTGCCAAAGTAACGCCGAATGCGAGGCTCACGCGTGTGTCGGTGTGTGCCGCCTGTAGATGAGAACTTTGCGTTTGCTCGGTGGTACCAATAATCTTGGTGTTTTACAACCCGTGCTTCCGCTTATTCGTCCATACGAGAGTAGAAAAAAAAGAAGCTAAAAGTCGACGAAGCTCCGCCATCATTGCGAGAACGAACTCTCGCACTTTCTCTCTCGCCAGTTGGAAGGAGGGAGGAAAGATGTGGGAGCTCCGCGCCGTACACGTCTGCCGGCGAAAAAAAGAAACAAAAAAAAAACAGCACCACGAACGGTGGTGTGTGTGTGTCGGAGTTACACTCGACTTTCTATATACGAGTTTGAGTCACGTCTATTTTTTACAATAAATTCTAAACATTGTGCCTCGGAATGACGGTAATTAAAAATAGCTTGCATTGTCGATTGACGAGCGGTAATTGATTAACCATGGTACAAGGCGGATTAATAAATAACGGTCTCGTTTTAAATTCCGATCTTCGGTACACTCTCGTGCAATATCTGTCAGACCATCTCCGATGTATTTGCTTTTCGACGAATAATAATCATTTTCACAATGGTAATCATATTTACCATTGCCATAGCCAATTTCTCGTAAACGGAAAAATAATAACATTGAAAAGATTCAAATTTTCAAAAGTGCACGCACTTTTCTTTTTACAGATAGCTAAAAACAACTTTTCCATGTCGATCGGCCGACTGTCAATTGTGGAAACGACTTTTATATTTTAACTCGAGTTCACTACTATGTAGCGCATTGTCAGCGACTGTAATTACTAAAATAGAAAGAAATCTACAAGTTATCGTCTTTGTCGTTTTTTTTATCGCTGCTGTTTTTTGTTACACAAAAAGATGCTTAGCTGCAGTATGAGAAAATGTCCGATGTTATTGAGAAAAGAAAAAATAACAAACGAAACTCAGAGACCGTTTGCCTTGTTGTAATTCGTCGAAAGATGTTTTTTTCTTTTATGCTCGTAATGAATTGACGAATAAAAAAGTTTTTTTTTCCCAAACGTCAGGATTCACCAATCCCTCCGCGTGACAAAAATACGAAGGCCATTCACATCCCAATCTCGTGATAGTTTTATTTTCTCTCTTTTTTTTCCTGCTTTGTCTCTCTATGAGTGATGTTACTCGGCGTATCGCTCGGGCCGTCGTTGTCGACGCAGTGACGTAATCGCCAAACCGATTACTTTTTATTCCTTGTTCGAAAGTGTACGCCACGGGGAGAATGTTTGAATGGCCGAGGGCTCACTCGGCCATAAAAACTTGTCCTCTTACGAAAATGCATTTAATAATAAATATTTCATTCAATTTAATCGGTACACTTATTTTTGGCACTCGACTCGTTGTCACCATGATCCGTCAGTCCGATCGATTTTTTGTCCCCATTACTTGCAAAGAAATGCGTATTCTTAGCTCCAGACGGGAATGTTCCAGGCTTAATTTACGAAAAAGATCGTAAAAGGATCAGGGATATGATGACAGTGTGTTACAATGTGCAAGTAAATGCAATTCGATGAAAAATATATATGCCCAGGAATGATTATATTTTCATTGAATAATTATTAATTGAATGATGATATTTTATCAAATTACTTCGGTTAAATGATCAATTGGATTATATTGACAACGAATTCCACGACATTCAGCAATTATATCGCTTGAGAAAAAAAAATATATATAGTTAATTATATTTCATCTTGTTTCAACGGATCAATTCAATTAAACTTTATTCGCTGAATTATGCTATAATATGAATGACTAATTATTCGAACGGATAAAAGCAGATCCGGGATTACATATTTCCGGACAAATGAGATTTCCATCGTGCACCAATGATTGACAATGGTCCGTCGATAATTTCGAAATGTTTTTTTCATCCCAACTCGTAATCGAGTAGAAGTGGATATTCGACGACAACTGAATGATGCCCATTCCTACCCAGGTGGATGCGCGTATAGCGTTAATGGGTCATAAAATATAATTTCCCGTACATACGCCGACGATATATAGAACGAGATTACGACAGGAACAAAAATGGCGGTACACGGGTCTAGGGCGAACGAAAAAACGAAGAGAACGAAATGAAATTCCCTTCGCTTAGTTAGAGGGAGCGGGCAATCGTTAATTACGCGTTAATCCCTCGGGTGAAGGGAGAAGCGCTCTCGGGCTTCTCTCGCTCCTTTCCTCCATTTCTCTCGCTTCCCACATTCATCAGGCCGCATCGGGGGTACGTACGACCGGCTCGCTCGTTCGGCACAGTCGAACATTCGAAAATTCGCGATCGGTGTGTAGGTCTGGTGGGAACTTGCTCGTTCACCTTACCACACTCCGTACTCGCTTGTATTCTCGCTAATTCTTCGTAAACCTCCTTACAAATAACTTTGTCCGCTTCGGTAGGGAATTCATTGTCGTTGAAAAACACGTGTTCTGTACAAGTTTGATTTTTTTTAGTACATTTTGTTTTGTACTCTTTTGAATGCTTTTTCGAACGTTCTCCGTACGTAATAAACAAATTTAAAAATTCAATCATACGTGAGAGAGGAACAAATCATGTTATAGTATCATGTTTCCACAGTACTGGCATACAAGGTGTTACATTGTTATAGGACATTTGAAAAAGTTTTTTGCCAAAAGACGAGAGGCTCGCAATCGAGGACGTGAAATTTTTTCGACATTCAACGAGGAGCCAAGTACACACTCGGTACTCATAGAGATTCGGTCGGTGCATCGCGCAAAAGATGGTCTGACGCTGCTCATCGGCGTGTGGAATGTATATCCGGCACCCTCTCTCTCTCTCTCTCTCTCTCTCTCTCTCTCTCTCTCTCTCTCTCTCTCTCTCTCTCTCTCTCTCTCTCTCTCTCTCTCTCTCTCTCTCTCTCTCTCTCATTCTCTCTCTCTCTCTCTCTCTCTCTCTCTCTCTCTCTCTCTCTCTCTCTCTCTCTCTCTCTCTCTCTCTCTCTCTCTCTCTCTCTCTCTCTCTCTCTCTCTCTCTCTCTCTCTCTCTCTCTCTCTCTCTCTCTCTCTCTCTCTCTCTCTCTCTCTCTCTCTCTCTCTCTCTCTCTCATTCTCATTAGCAGGCATTTGTTAGCTTCTGCTTGTCGCAGCACCGTCTGCTCGTTGGCTATGTGCTCTCTCTCTCGCCGTTTCAACGAGCACGATGCGAACTTCCGCGTAGGTAACTCCGAACGGGAGGCGTGGATGGGGCATTTTTCTCTGCGGTTTGGCATATTTTTCGCGACGCATAGAACCGTAGGAAGAATTATAACGCTTCGCGCGGTTGCGCGTATTACAAATGTTAACGTGTGCTTAGCAAAGCGCCGGAAGTCTCAAGAGGTCATGGGGCAGCTAACTTCCGGTCAAAATTCTCGCCACTGTGTCGTTATCATTGGGTTAACATTTGTGAATACTTTGTTGCCGCTTTTCATTCGATTTCTGAGTACTTCCGGTAGATAGAAAAGTGTACCGGAGAGAGTTGACCAACTGTATTTATGTATACAGGGTGTTAGGAAGGTCGATGCAAAGCCTTAAGGGGGTCAGGTCACCCCGATAGGAACATATATAACCTACAACAGGTTACCTGAATTCAAAGTCTAAGGATTTCGAGTTATCATGGTAAGTATGATTTTTGGAAAATTTCCCAAAATTAGGTACTAACTTGTTTACTCTTTTTATTTTTTGACATTTTTTAAATTATTTAACACGTCGTATTTATTTAGTTGTGTAACTAATTAGTTGTACACATTAAGTAAAAAGGAAATAAGTTTTAGTCACCAATTATTGTCTTTTCGAACATTATGAACGAGTTAGTTCCTAATTTTGGGGAATTTTTCAAAAATCATACTTATTATGGTAACTCGAAATCTTTAGACTTTGGACTAATTAACCTAGTTTAGATATGTTCTTAACGAGGTGACCTATCATCCCCTTAAGGCTTTGCATCGACCTTCCTAACACCCTGTGTGTGTGTGTGTGTGCGTGTGTATATATATATTAGGGTGATTCGTTTCAGGGTAACTTTTTTTCTGACCCATCGTGCCCGAAAACCTTTAGTTGGTACCCAAAAACGAAGTTTCGTGAAAGGGGGGTATTGTCAAAAAAATATTTAGAGGTCGCGAATTAAAATTGAAGGTTTCCCATTTGATTAGCATTGAAAAAAATGTTTTTCTCATTATTAGTGTTACCATTCCGCGAATTTTGATATCGCGATATTTTCCAAGTGGATTCTCATAGGAAATATGATACTTTACAATAAAGTTCATTGAGCCATGCCCGTAAATTCAACCGTTTCAGCGGTATCATTATTTCAAGTGAATATTGTATGAAAATATCTATTCAAACGGTTATAACGCCTAAGCTATTAGATATATCGAAAAAAATTCAAATGAGAACTATGTAGAGAAAGTAATTTGCTACAAAAAAGTCTTACAAGCCGAGCCCGTAAATTCAAGCCTTTCTCAGCTATAGGTGGATGAAGTAAAATAGATTTTTTTGTTAAAAAAAAATCTATTTATTTTACTTCATCCACCTATAGCTGAGAAAGAGTTGAATTTTCGGGCTCGGCTTATAAGACTTTTTTTGTAGAAAATTACTTTCTCTACAAAGTTCTCATCTGAGTTTTTTTGTCGATATATCCAATAGCTTATGCGTTACAATCGTTTGAATAGATATTTTGCACAATATTCACTTGAAATAATCATGCCGCTGAAACGGTTGAATTTACGGCCATGGCTCAATGAACTTTATTGTGGAGTATCATATTTCCTACGAGAACCCACTTGGAAAATATCGCGATATCAAAATTCACGGAATGGTAACACTAATAATGAGAAAAACATTTTTTTCAATGTTAATCAAATGGGAAACCTTCAATTTTAATTCGCGACCTCTAAATATTTTTTGACAACACCCCCCTTTCACGAAACTTCGTTTTTGGGTACCAACTAAAGGTTTTCGGGCACGATGAGTAAAAAAAAGTTGCCCTGTAACGAATCACCCTAATACGAATCACCCTAATAACGAATCACCCTATATATATATATATATATATATATATATATATATATATATATATATATATATATATATATAACTCATGATTACGGATAATTTTTGTTATTGGTCAGCTCTTTCTCTCTCTCTCTCTCTCTCTCTCTCTGAACATACACACACACATATACAGGGTGTCCCAGAACTCAACGTCAAGCCGAAACGGGGTGACAGGATTGATTATAACCATCATGAGAAGAATCAGAAAAAAAATAAAGCAGGGCCTTTCAAAGTAGACAAATTTTGAAAATTTTAAATTCATAGTTTAACAAATAGTCTTAATTCTAGGAAACTTGGGGCAATTGTGTCATTATTTTTGACTGTGATTCTAGAAATGTTATTTAGGGTTACGGTTCCAAAGTTTAAATGAACAAAAATAATAAAAATTAACCACAATAGCCGAAAAATGGTTACAGTTTGACCAAATTTCTAGGTTTTTCTTAAATGCCCATAATTTTCAAACTGCATGGGATAGATTTTATTTTTTATTTTTCTCATGATGGTTACAATCAATCCTGTCACCTCGTTTCGGCTTGACGTTGAGTTCTGGGACACCCTGTATATATTGTTGTTATTATTATAAATAAATAATTATCATCTGCCTCGTCGTTGTTTCGCAATCACTGGGCACCGAGTATTTGTGTCGCAGGAGGCGCCTTGCGTATAATGTTGTATCGGGAACAAAGCGCTACTCTTTTGAAAACTCGGGCTCGAATATATTTAATTTGGAGTCACGGTAATTTTGTTGTGTTTTTTTTTTCCTTCACTTTGAAACTCGCTCCATCCACGCTCCGTTACTCATCATTACCTCCATTGGCGATCGTGCTCGCTGTACATAAATAAATTATTGTTTCTCCATCGGCGGCTCCCTCTCTTTCACTGTTTCTCCTTGCAGACTTTCGCGTTTCACTTGGCAGACTGTTATGCAGACAACTGTTATGCAGACAAAATGCCGTAACTTTTCCGAGCTTTCCGGATATTGCTCGAAACACCTTTTCCTCGGTAAATCTTTCCGCCCTCTCTGGCTTCCATATTTCGAAGCTTGGAAAATTGAAAATCGCTGCTTATTTTCGGCCTCGGTCGAAGGGTAAAGTGTGTTACGGAGTGGAAATATTCCGAGTTAAAGATCAAAGGAAAAGGGAGCAAAGTTTCGACAAGTTTCTCCTGAGCTGTTAAATTACTTCGAACTTGACGTGTCTTTGCTGGGTGCGGCTCCGGAAGTATCGAGACTTCTTCGTGCCTCTCGTAGTATTGTGTCTGAATAAATAGGAAACGTAAACACCGTGTCAACTCCGAAACAATGTTATTGTCCCATTATTTTTCTAACGGTTGCGAATTTGTTTTCACAATTACACATTTTTGCAGAGCGCGGCCATTTTTTAAATAATTTATCCCAAACAAACCATTGTCTTTCTCATAGTTAAGATTTTTTTTAGAGTGCGGTTATTTTTTCAAATAAATAATCCCAAAAAACGCGGAACATACGTTTTTTTCTCACAGTTGGCAATTTTTTTCGAGCGCGAAATTTTCTACAATGATTGATCTCAAACAAACGAAAACAAACTCATTTTTTTCTCTCACAGTTGTGAATTTATTGAGAGCACGTCCATTGCTAAATGATTGATCCAAAACAAATCGAAACTCATTTTTTTTTCTCAGAGTTACGATTTTTTTTTGCAGTACGGCTATTTTTTAAACGACTGATCCACAATTAATCACGGCTGATTAACATTATTGATCATTCGTCGGGCGTGTTCTATGGTCTGAACACGGCATTACAGATGTTCGATTGTACGCCACATTGATAAGTTTGTCCATTTTTTGTGGCTGTTATTTTTTATTTTTTTCACGAAGCGAATAGCCGGCTCGGCACTCGTTACAGCATTTTGACTTCGTAACAATAATTTGTATCCCGTGTGTCGACGATAGTGCGTGTTTGTATAGCGCAGACTGGATTTCCCCCCATTGGACTAATGTCCAAGTGCCACCGCATGCCAACGCATGCGCGCTCTGTTGATTTTAACGCTGGAGCGCTTTTTATAATCGTGACTCACGCTGTCGAGTCCTCGTGGTTATCGTAACTTCTTATTTCTTCGCTGTTAGTACGCTTCGTGCGTTACGGCTTTACGCGGCTCGCACGCATCTATATACTCGTACGTATAATTGAAGCGTTAGGGGTGCTTTGTCTGCATTTTTGGCTCCGCTCCGGTTACGGCTTAATTATATACAAATAAATGAACTGTAAAGGGGTGCTCTTTTTTTTCTCATTTTTCGCTGTGTTTCGCTTATCGTTTAATTATATGGATATTATTAAATGAATATAATTAAATTGAAAACTATAATTTAACCGAAAGAACGTTATGGATCTGTAGGAATTTTCCAAAAAAAATTTCCGACCGTTGGTACTAATAAAGCATTTTTAAAAACCGTACATTAAAGTCCGTCTGTTTTTTCGCCCGATAGTTCGAGAACTAGTAAACCAGCTTCAATGAATTCTTCACTAAAATTACAATAAACGAGCAACAACTGAACAAACGGCAAAAAAAAATTCGAATAATGAGACAATGTGTTCAATTTTTTATTTTTCATGAGATTCCTTTACGGATAATTATTTTCAACAAACGTCGAAAAAGCGAAGAAACAAAGGTGCCTACGGAGAGGCAGGTTTCGTTGAGGAATAGCGAAAGCTACGAAATGAGCGGAGGATGAAGCTTCTGTTCATTCTGAGAGGGACGGAAACTCAAACCTAGTGACAAAACACAAAGGGAAGCTCCCTTTTCAGTCCAAACTAACACGAGTTTGAAACCTTTTTGCTACACACACACGCACACGGATATATATAGTGTTTTACGTTATACAATCTTTCTCATTCATCGTCTCATGTGTTTCTCTTCACTCTACCGTCACTTTAACGTCGGGCGCATGTGCGTTATATATAGGGGAAAAGTTGCGGGCGATTCGTAGAGTGGGTGGTAGAAATTGTCGGGTGAACGATGCCTCGACGTCGTTGTTGACAACGATGGGTAGATGGGGTCTCCATTTTAATTTTAGTCTCTTCCTGTCTTTCTTACTTGCACGCGTAATCGATGTATGCGGGCATTCGTGGGGAGCGCGTACACCCATACGCGCGCACGTGTCGCACATGTAACGGAGTGAAAGAGCGGCTGGAAAAACTGACGATAAAAACTAAACGGACTCGTGATGAAACGTTCCGAGGCATTCGTATGGCACGCGAAGAAAATCGTATCGCAATGACGCTTAACCCGGCGCCCGATCGTCTCACTCCCTCCCGTTCATTTGCCAGTGACTAAATTTAATCAAACATAAAGAGGCATTTTTTTCGGCATTTTTGAAAAACAACAGACTGGAATGCCGAAATTTTGACAAGTTGGATCTCATGGCTAATGCCCTTTATGCTAATTTTCGTCCGTCTACTTTTTATTCATTGATTTTACTTTTTACTATTTTTATTTATTTTTTATTGAGGTCTCAATTAATTCCTGAGTCTCAACGTATAGCCTTTACGTATTACCCTTCTTAATTGAACTCTTTCCTATCAGTCCCTGCCCGCGCATCGTTAATCTAACCTAACATTCCGTTGCGTCCACAGCCGTCTTGAGCTACTCTGTACCGCCATGGGCGTAACGACTGTGGAGCAGGGTGGGGCACTTGCCTCCCCCCCCCCCCCCCCCAGCTCATGTAGTCAAGCGAAAAATATATGAAAATAAAATTACATGATTGCAATATCGATATTTCAAAATTAGTACAAAATTAATACAGAATAGTATTGAAATTATGAGTAGGTAATTGGCATTTGGAGCGTACATTCGCGGGTGTCGGGAACTCCATTGGACCGATAGATTCGAATTGGTCGTGATCGATAGGACACAAATCGTGATTATGGACCTCTTTTTATTTCTCGCTAAAATGGATCAGACAGGCTCTTTGTTATGTAAAATCATTTGGTAGTCACAATTGTTCAAGGCCCATTTTCACCCGGGCCTTTTTTAGCCCGGGAGATGGATTTTTTAATATCATACACTAGGCACTAAAATTAAAGAATATGAAAAAATCCGAAACTTTTCGCTGATTTTCAAAAGCTTGTCACGGTGTGAAAATTTGGTCGTAGAGCAAAAACAACGGAATAGCAAATCGAAGCTTCATGGCTTTAGTTTTGAGATCCCGAGGTCAAATATTTTTATCGTTGACCATTTTAGAGTAATCAGGATAAACAGCGAAATTTTATTTTCTCCATTTTTGCTCATCTTTCGAAAAGTGCACGGGCGTCAATAACTTTTTCCCTGTAATTTTATTTAAAAACTCTTTTAGCTTGATTCTTTCTCTTTAATTTGAGCAGTTGGAGAGCTCTGTACAATGATTTTTCGCCGAGTTATCGGTGTTCAAAGCGAAAAGTACACTTTTGACTTTGATCATCAATTACTCGAACTCGTATAGAGCATCGTCTATAAGTTGCTTTTATTGGCTTATGACGAAATTTTTTTTTTATTCGCAAAATTTCATTAATAAGGGTAAAAAATGCCTTTTTACGATTTTTCGTTTAATCTGGAATAACTGTACAAATAATGAATAGCCAAAGGATAATTTTCATTTTTTTTACCTCAAAATATCCCAAAAAAGCCCACAAAAGTTCAAACCGCTGCGACTTTTTTTTTTCATAGTGTTCCGACGGATTAAAAATGCAATTTTTGCTGAAAATTCAATTAAAGAATACACTTTTCTTTTGTTGTGCATTTTTTAAGATGTAAATGTTTTTTTGTCAATAATCCATATCGTAAATTTTTAGTATTGCCAAGTAATCGATGATCAAAGTCAAAACTGTCTTTTTCGCTTTGAACACCGATAACTTGGCGAAAAACCATTGTACAGAGTTCTCCAACCCCTCAAATTCAAGGGAAAAAGTCAGGCTAAAGGAGTTTTTAAATAAAATTATCCAAAAAATTCATTGACGCCCGTGCATCTTTCGAATGAAGAGCAAAAATTTGTAAAAAAAAATTTCCGCCGGTTTTTTTTGTGATTACTCGTAAATAGTTAACGATAAAAATATTTAATCTCAAGATCTCAAAATAGAGACTTGAAGCTTCAATTTGATTTTTTTGTTTTTGCTCTACGATCATTTTTCACACCGTGACATTTTTTTGAACGTCAGCGAAAAATTTCGGTTCTTTTTCATGTCCTGTAATTTTTGTGCCTAGTGTATAAACGTATCCTGGATCAAGAGTTTGGATCGGATCGAATTTTACCTCGAAAATGTCGGAACCTCAATTGGACCGTTAGATTTGAATTGGACGTGATCGATAGAATACAATATGTATTGGCATTTTAGAATTAGTACAAAATTAGTACAGAATAGTATTGAAAGTTCTAGAAGGTCATTTTATTTTCGAGCGTTTCAAATAAAACCATTTTTAACCGGCTTCAAATTGTTCGTCTTTTTAATTGTATTTTTAATCTTTTTCAAAATATGTAAATACACTGATTACGCCGTGTTGGCTGGTCCGATTTAAATGGTTGTTTCTTTTCCGCATAGGGGAATACAGCTACGTGGTCCCATGAAAATGTTATCTGCCAAATACGTTTTTGGCAGATAACATTTTCAAAATACTTTGGTAATCTGACTGTGAAAGTTTTATTAGGAGCACGATAGTACTTGCTGAGCAATTCAACAAACGGCGTCAGTCGTACCTATGTATCTGAGTAAATTAATCTTGCAAAATTAAATAAACGAGTACCAAAAAATGAAAAAATACCACACTGAGAAAAAAAATCGTTGAATGTGCAAAATGCATTTTGTTGTCTCGAAATTTTGTCGTTTTAACAGTTGCTCAGACATGCTAATTAAGCTAGAGTTCACACCACTATACTATTTGACCACCAACTATACTGTTTTGTTATGCCAATCAAAAATCAAGTTGAACGTATTTGGAGATACATTTTGTTAAGCCAACTGAATTTTGGATGGATGAACGAATTTTTGTTTTCAGTGCATTACAATCAAATAGCGTATTCGGTTAAGGGCGGGGTAAAGTTAATTCGGCGGAAAAAAAGGCATGTTTTTAAGATTTTTTTTTGGCGTAACCAATAGTGTTCGTTTATTGAAAAATTTACATATAATAAAGTAACATTTGAAGAACATTCTCCTAAATTTGCATTGCAAAATATTCAAAATTGAGCGAGTGAAAATTAAACCCCGGAGGCGCCTCGAAAAAAATTTTGTTTGCGGTGTGCACCATAACTTGCAACAGAATCATCTGAAACAAAAAAAATGAAAATGCATTTGTTAAAGGAGATGTTTCTCGAGGTAATGACGGGAGGATTTTTTTTTTCGATTTTTCGTAGCACTTGGGAGCCAAAAACCCGATTTTCGCTAAAAAAATCGGCTAATTTGTTGTTGAAAAATGAGTAATTATTTAAAAAAAAAAAAACAAAAAAGCTCTCGACAATACCTGGTGAATTATGTGAAGAAGTACTGTGCAAAATTTCAAAGCGATTGGTCCAGTAGATTTTGAGTTATCGTGCACACGGACTTCAAATATGACCGGTCTCAGAAAAACGGTTTGAAAAACGCAGAAGAGTTTGGTCGCTTAGCGCTCATTGCACATAATTTTGACAACACTTCTCGATTGCATAAAAATTTTAACACAATATTCTTGATATATTATGCATTCATTTAAAAAATGAAAAAAAAATGAAAAAAAAATTTAAATACTTTACCCCGCCTTAAACTTCAACCCGAATGTTCACATTTTACTGACCGTCCCCAAATATTTATTACTTTATTTTTAGCGTTGCCAAAGTGTACATTTTAACGGCTAATGAAGTGAGCTCAGCTGCTGTGCCAGTATGGGGCCAGTATGGGGAAGTCGATTACAGTTTTTAGAAAAATGATTTAACAAGTCCTTCATATCGACTTTCCTCACTTCCCCCTCCCCCCGCCCTCTGATGCAAGTTTTGGCTACGCCTTTGTATACCGCAATTGTCGCGGGTACGGGGAAACTGTGGAAAACCCATACCGGTATAGACGGCCCCAAATTCTTATTCTCTGGCGCACAGCCTTTAACCCAAGTATCTACACCAAGGCATCAAAAGTATGAGCCTTCCGCTCACTGGCCATGCACAGCACTGGCCAACTCGGTGGACTGTCAGAATCGAACTCCGACTGCCCATCCACCAGTGTCGGTTTTACGTTTTATTTTGTAACTTTTTACTTCTTTCTATTTTTTAATTTTTTTTTACTTCTTTCCAAACAAATCTAGTTTTGTTGTTTATTTTCTACGCATTTTGTAAATTTTCACTTTTTTTCTACCTTTTACCAATAATTGTAACATATCATTGATTGCGGATGTGCATCTAATGTATTTTTTTTCTTTCATACAATCTCGATAACTGCGTATTGAATATCAGTTTATTTTCTATAAACTTGCCGAGAGACACTCGTTACAAAATATTTATGATCTACGGAAGCGCAAAAAAAAAAAACATTTTTTTTTCACTTTAATTGTGATTTGTGCGGTCGTGGTTTGAAACGCGATCTCGCGACGGTTTTGATGTCGTATATGGTGTGCGGATATCAGATTACGTTTACGCAATGCTGCGTGGTCGAAAAATCGAACGATGCTTTTCCCTTATTACACGAATTCAACACGGTCAATTTTTATTTCCATTTTTGCTTTCCGCAATCGCAATTTTTCCGTGCGTTCTGGTACTTTCGATCATCTGTGGGACTAATTCTCAAGGTTACTTGTACACTGCCGCGTCTGTGGTATGGTTAATGTTTTTTTTCTTCATTTCGTTACCAGTAATCGGACGAAATACCAGCTCGCAATCCGAGCGATAATGTTTGCTTAAACTGTATTTATCCTCTCACCTTGTTTATCGATATTCCATTGTGCAAATATGTGTGACGAATGGGGATACCGAATGCCTTTGAATGGAGTTAACGGTATTTAGTATTCACATTTTAACATTGATGGTGAGCACGAGAAACGGTATACCCCCCCCCCCACTCGTCCTCTGTGTGTGTGCGTGTTATGTGCCAGCACCTGGTACGAGTGAGAGCCTGCAGTCCTGCCAGATTTAAATACATATGCAGGTGAACACGACTGGAGCGGCAGTCGCAGTGCGTACATATTCAATGGACCAATAATAATCGCCGATAACGAGGTCCGGGCTCTCTTCGTGCTCTCCCTCCCTGGGAATGATGAGAACGACGTTGACGCAGCATCCGGAATACCCTTCAACAAAATCGTTTATTCTTTGTACCTATCGCGGTATTTCCACCACCAGCTGGAAGAGCCGGAGCGAGTAGCCATTACGGACACAACAGCCGCTATCTTCCGATCTGCCTACCTATTTTCACTCCATTTGTATTTACAAGTTCGGAAAACTCATTGATGCTACTAAAGCCTATTTGCAACAGACGTTATCCCAAATCGTGTGAATGAAAAAATATGACATTGTGATGAAAACGTACGAGATGGTCGATACAGGGAAAAAGTGTACGAGTTACGATATGACAATGTTCGTTGGGCAATATCGGGGGCGGGGGGCTCCATAGTCAAAAGTACCGAACGTTTTCGCATACTCTTGTGATATGGGCCCAATACTCAAAATGGAGAGTTTTCCGGCCATCGGCAGCACCGGAGTCGAACTGGAATTAAATATCTGGGACCTGATGAGACGATTACAAGAGAAGCCGTAGGCTCCGTAGGTACAGTTGAAAATGCGTATGGATTAATACGAGGGTGGGGTGAAAAGTTTCCGGCCTGACCAAGAGATGGTGCCACTAGGTCTAGTTTTGGAGCGGCGTCCTACAGTACCATTCCTACCGAGCTTGTATGTACATTTTCAGCCCAATCGCTACGTTAGTTTGCGTTTGAGAGCACATTGCGCGAGACGCTTCCGTTGTTTTCGTAAAAATGGAAAAATTGGAAAAACGTGCTGTCATCAAATACTTCCATTTGAAAGGATTTACACCAAAACAAATAAAAGAAGAGCTGGATTCAGCACTAGGAGACTCCTCCCCATCATATTCAACTATTAAGCAGTGGGTTTCTGAATTTAAAATGGGTCGTGTGAGCACCTCTGACGAGCCTCGCTCAGGACGGCCCGTTGAAGTCACAACTTCAGAGATGATTGAAAAAATCCATAAAATAGTGTTGGAGGACCGCAGGTTGAAAGTGCACGAGATAGCTGAGACCTGTAGGATGTCAGCTGAACGTGTGCGAAATATTTTGCACAACCATTTGAACATGGAAAAGCTGTGTGCAAGGTGGGTGCCGCGTTTGCTAACGCTCGACCGAAAACTCCTTCGAAAAACCATTTCTACCGACACAATTTGGCGCTGTATAGGCGTAATCCAAACGAATTTTTGCGTCGATTCATAACTGTTGATGAGACATGGGTCCACCGCTACACTCCTGAAAATAAAGAACAGTCAAAACAGTGGGTTGGAAAAGGGGAACCAACCCCAAAGAAGGCAAAAACAATTTTATCGGCAAACAAGGTTACGGCTACTGTTTTTTGGGATGCGAGAGGAATTATATACATTGATTACCTTGAAAAGGGTAAGACTATCACTGGTCAATACTACGCAGAGTTATTGCAACGTTTGAAGCACGAGGTGCAAATTAAACGACCTCATTTGGCGAAGAAAAGAGTTTTGTTTCATCACGATACTAACCAGCGCATTCGTCGATTGTTGCCATGTCCAAAATCCACGAATTGAAGTTTGAATTGATGCCGCATCCTCCCTACTCTCCAGACTTAGCCCCCAGCGACTGTTACCTGTTCCCTAACCTCAAAAAATGGCTTGGCGGAAAAAGATTTAAGAGCAACGAAGAAGTTATCGAAGCTGTAAATCAGTATTTTGAGGAGCTTGACGAATCTACGTTTAAAACTGGTATAACTAAATTAGAACACCGTTATGAGAAATGTATCAGTATTGATGGAGATTATGTTGAAAAATAAAGCAAAAAAAATTTTTAAACATCGTTTTTCTCGGTCAGGCCGGAAACTTTTCACCCCACCCTCGTAAAGTAACTCTGGGCATGAGAGTTACGAAGCTGTACACAGCGGCGGGTAATCGTCCGTGCGGTCGCCTCGTCTCGACTTGATTATCGATTTGATCAATGTTGGCCTGTGTGTGCGTTGCTGATGCGGCCAACCTCTGTGCCCGACGTCCAAAGGACGTATAGCATTGACGACATAGCATACCTAATTCCCTTTTCGCACGGGACGATCGACATGGACCCCATACGTATAATGAGACGTGAATCTATATACCGATAGGCTTGAATCGAAACACTAATACTGGCTCGTTCCAAGCACACACACGCCGGGGGCAAGCGCGCGCGCGCGAGTGCGCGTATGCGCGAATGCCAGTAGTAAATCAGCGTATCAATCGTGGTCGCGTGTCCGCCACGGTAATCAACGGTAATAATTGATACGCGAGTTCGGAGTGTAATTAGCGCTTGGCACTATCTATAGAGACAATTCTAGCTATCGTGTTCTTCGCTTTTTTTCTCCAGCTCTCTTCAGTTGCCTCGTACATGTGTATTTATAAAATTCCTCGATTGAGATCGTATTTATTTGCCTGCTCGATAATTCCATCGTGACTCGTCAATGGAGAACTTGAAAAAACGTAACGGGAAAGCTTCGTTCTTTATTTAAGTGAAGTCTTAATAAAACTCGAAGCAATATTTTTGTCCCTCAAGTATGGGGGAGTGCAAGATTGTTTTTTTTAATCCTTCGTGGACAGACTTTGTAAAGGGATTTGTAATATTCTAGTAATTAATAATTCGATATGTTGTAATGATTTGAATTATCAATAAAAAAAAAACATTTTTATTAAATTATTTAATTTATTTATTTTTCAAATTATTTATCTATTTATTTTTTATTTGTTCATTGATTTAATTATCGAACAAAAAATAAAATATTTTACTCTTTAGTAAAATATTCTCTTATTATTTAATTCAGGTCGTTTAGGTGCTTTTGAAACATTGTAAAAAAATTGAAAAAAATCTGGATAATTGTCCACGTATTCAAAACGAAACACTGCAACATTTTCCCCTCTTGATATTTTGTCTCTAACTCAATAGTTTTCGAGATACGCAAATCGATTGTTCAGACGATTCTCCGAGGTTCGGCCGAACAATTTAAATTCGCATAAATTCTGAACAATTTAAGCGAATTTAAAATAAAAAACCGAAGCAGTTTTTCCTTCTTATGTTTTGTTATAAACGTCATACTTTTCCATTTAAGCCATTCTATTAATCAGAGTTTCGAGCGGAAATAGCAAAGAGAAGAAATCGGAGAAAATTTTTGAAAAAATTCCAGGCGATCCAGTATAAACTTACGCAACTTTTTACATCTTTGACATTTCCCCTTAAACCATATAGTTCTTGAGTTACGTTGCGTTTTTCGAAAATTTGTCTTTTTCAGCCAAAAATGAAATAACTTTGCGAAAAAAAAATCGTACGAAACTTTTTAAAAAACGTAAATGGACTTGCTGCTATCCCGTTCAAGTTTATCATGAATAAACATGACAACATTTTTTCCCACAAGTCCCAATTCTCGATGGTCGAAAAAAAGCCGAAAAACAGTCACGTACAAAAGTGCATACCGGGTAAAAAAAGAATCATAAAAAATATTTCAAAAAAGCAAAAGAAAACTGTATTTGTTTCCTTCAAAACGCCGTTCGGTAATATTGATTATCTTTTTTTTTACGAAACTATGGAACTTTTAGTGCGGCGAGAAATATCGACTGGTGTATCCAAACATTTGAGCGGCAGTGTATATCTTCGATTTCAATGGAAAAATTTGTTACTCCAATCTGCTTGCATTTTATCACGAGCTGATCCATTAACCGTAGACAATGGTATTATCTTTTCTGTTCGCAGATAGTGGAGAGGATACATACGTAAGGATTATTCGAAAGGGCCACGAGCCAGGAGTGTGAAACGAATAAATGACGTAAAAAAAAAACGGTATAACGGAAGGGACGTAACGCCAGCTCGCCCAGTCCCCCTCCCTGACCCCCCTTCTCTGTCTCTGTCTTTATCTTTTCCCCGCTTTCCCTCTCTCTCTCTCTCTTTCTCACGCTCGCTCTCTCTCCCTCCCCCTCCCTCTCTCTCTCTCTCTCTCTCTTGTACACCTTAACCTCGAAAATCCCACCTCGCTACATCCGTAACTCATTTCCTCTAACAATTCCGCACACTCGTACGCGCAGCAAACTCGCCCGTTTCTCGCGCTGCTTTCACTTCCGTATTTTTTTCGCTCGCTCGCTCCGGTCCGCAAGCTTCGCGTCCTTTTCGAAAGGGCATTTTTTCCCGGCTTTTCTCAACTCCACTGTTTTCCTGGAAATACGTCGAACGGGGCTGCGTCGCGCGAGAAAAAAACAAACAAACAAAAACGTCGTTGAAGAAATAAGGAATCGAGGAAGGCTTTGACATTGTTCGCAAAGTGCATTAATGCCAAACGAAGGGAAAGTTAACCCCGGAAGTACGAGAACTGTTCAACGCTATTCTGTCTTCGTCCACTCGTGCGCGCGAAAATACTCAACGCTTTCAAAATTCCCCACGCGTCGCGAGTAAAAGATAAAAGTCGGGAAAAAAAGAGAGAAACGAGTTTCGGGATAATACAAAAGCGTCGAATAATTGCAACGGTGGATAACACCCGAGAGGAGATTTAGAAGAAAACGTAGAGTACTTCCGAGTCCCTGATTCGGGAGACTTTACCAGCCGGTCTTTGCAATCCGCCGGAGAAGATATAAGAGAGGTACAAGAGCTTGTCACATGTCCCAAACGAAAACGTTGTAATTCACAATATCGAAAGATTTTTTTCCGCAAAATACCTTCCTCCATAATTTCTATCCGTTAACGTTAAAACTCTAGTTTCGAAAAAAAAACTGTTTTTCTCGAGAGTTGAATTTTGCAAGAATTTTCCTTCTCCCCTTGCACCGTTGAGCGTAAGAGCTTTTTCAAGGCCACAGTTGACCAATTAACAAAGATCAAATAAACATTAACGCAAACGTAGAGTCACGTGAGAGAGAACGAGGTAATTTGTGATTCGGTTCTCGGATGTCTGTAAAGTGTTTCGATTAACCGGTGGGTCTTATCCCGAGCGAAATAAAATGAATAATAATCCGGGAAGGAGATAACGCGCCGCTCATTGTGATATCGAATAATAAAGCAAAGAAAATTCTCGTTGCTAAATCCACGATAGTCTTCTCCGTCGTCGTCGTCGCCGTCGTCGTCGTCGTCGTTGTTGCCGAGTCTGAACTTCTACCAAAAGCGATAACGCAAGGTGGACGTTAAAAATCATTCACAAACGGGGTCGAGAAGACGGCAATGTTCAACATGAACAACCTACTTAACGGAAAGGATTCGCGCTGGCTTCAGCTGGAGGTTTGCAGGGAGTTTCAACGCAACAAGTGTACAAGGCCCGACACGGAGTGCAAATTTGCCCATCCGCCGGCCAACGTCGAGGTACAGAATGGCCGTGTCACTGCCTGCTACGACAGCATCAAGGTAAGCTTTCGTCTCGTGCACTTCGTACTCGTCTTCTTTCCACTTGTGGCCAAACTGTCACAACCGATCTTTTTTAGACAACTATCCGAGTAAAAATCTTGCTCCAGCTACAATAAACACCTGATCAGGCATCCTGATTTCTTTTTCCAGCCTTGATCAGAATTTTTTATCAAGCCCTGATCATTTTTGAAACACAATCCCTGACTTCCGTCTGATCAGGGTAAAAAATCAAGGCCTGATCAGGGTAAACTATCAAGGCCTGATCAGGGTAAAAAATCAAGGCCTGATCAGTGTAAAAGATCAAAGCCTGATCAGCGTACAAAATTAAGGCCTGATTAAAGCTTAATTTTTCACGGCTCAGGATGACCGAATTATTCCTGAAATAAAAAATACAACGCATACACAAAAGAGAAAAAGGCACGACTTTATACATAACGCTGATCGTTTATTTTTCAATCTTAATTATAAAATCTATCACATATATTTTTCACATATATCTATGTGGAAAACAAACATCATTTTTCTTGTATTTGTAATAGAACAAAAACTTGAAATAAACTAATATATTTTTTAAACAAAAACTTAAGAAATTTCGTGAATCAAGTAAATAGAGCTCAACGTTTCTATGACCAGACGTTTTTAGGAAACGTTACATTGGGCGTTCTGTTCGTTTTTTTTTCCGCGACGCTCGAAGCTTGTCCCAGTCTATTGCTGAATTAATCAGGCCTTGATACCGCTCCAACGGTTTGTCCAATTTGCTTCGAAAGAACTTCTTTTCCGTGTTCCCTATATTTCGAAATGACAGCCACTGAAAAATACGAAAATGTGTATCCCACTTAGAATTCAATGTCTACATATATATATCGATACAAGGTACGCACATTATTTTATAAGGGTGGCAAAAATTTGAGCTCTGATTTTTTTCCTTTTTTGCACTATCCAATTATCTACTTTAAAGAAGAAAAAAAATTGTTGCAAAAGCTGCGAGCGGTCATTTCTTAATGAAAATTAGAATCGAAGCAGGAGACCCCGTACAGCGAAGACCAACCAAATAATGGTAAGTTGACAGCGTAGTGCAGTTCAGTGAATGTAATGTCCATCCGAATTGCATTTCCTATGGGCTAACTTGCACCGATGGACTTACTTTCACTTAACTGAACTACGCAGTCAACTTATCATTATTCGGTTAGCCTACGTTGTCCAGGCTAATCAGCAACGATGGCGAAACATTTACCAGATTGAACTACACTGTCAGCTTACCATTATTTGGTTGGCCTACGCTGTCTTTTTTTCTACTCTGACAAAGGAGACGGACCAAGTAAAGGAAAAATAAAAGCGATACACAAAACAAATATAAATCTACTTACATAGTGGTAGCGCCAACACGTGCCAATCCTCAGGAATTTCGAGTTGTTCCTCGCTGAGAGGATCTGTTCCGGATCTGTCAAATGTATCATAATAAATATTTCAATCAATACATATACAATTTGGCGTATGGTTAATTGATAGTCAGATTTAATCTAATTTATATTTATAGAATTAAGAATTGTAAGGCTTTGAAAAAAATTAATTGTTATACTAACCTGCTGCTGTATTATTTCTTCTTTTTTTCCCTTATTCAGAGCCCGCTATTCACGTAGACGCAGTCGTTGCGCAATTTTCTTCCGATTGTACTTGTCCATTTTATTCACAACGTACACGTTATATGTAAATATGTATAAAGTGATTAATAATATGTCTCGTGCTTCTCTCATGTCTGTCCATCAGTTGACAAGATGAGGTTAGGCCCGTTTTTAGCGCCAAACTGTAGAAGTCCAGTTACATGATGATTGCTTGAAGTAAGCTGGATCAGGCGAATTGAAGTAAGCCGTAAGTCCAGTTGCTTGACATCGCCTGAAGCTAGCCGGGTCAGGCGAATTGAAGTAAGCCGTAAGTCCGGTTGCTCGACCACCGCCTGACCTCAGCTCACGGTCTTACATACAGATCTGGAAACGACCGTGGTGGGGGTAAGCACCGTTAACGAACCCACGTTTGTTTCCAATTTTCGCCACTACGTGGCATTGCTATCGGCGTGTACGTGTGCGACAAGGACAGAACAGCTTCCGTCCGTCTCTCTCACTCTTCTCGATGATCCGAAATGCACATTACCTCTTTCGTGGGGGGCGAAGGGGGAATAGAGGTAGATGAGAAAGAATTGTGGAATAAGGACGGGGGATTGTGGAAGAGAATAGAAGTGGGGCTTGTATAAAGGGGAAGATCCTGTATGGCTGGAAGAAGACCAATATAAAAATTTAAAAAATAAATAAAAATACTTACCTTTTTCGAGTGAAATGGATTTTTATTCGAATTTTATTCCGAGTTTCTTTCGATGACGAAAGTAAAAAAATACGCAACACTTGGAATGTTGAATATACAAATACATTTATTGGTTCGTCAGTTTAGAAAGCCCTGAAACAACGGTCCACCTTCTCCAGCTTTATGAATATTTTTCAAAATACAAATGCTCGTTGACGCAAACAGAGGTTATCGACAACGTTGTCATAAAAAAATGGAGTAATAAATGGCACGGGGCACGGTCTAAGACAAGGCAAGGGGCGAAGGGAGAGATCACAGAAGACCGTGAGTGGGAGGTACTCGCCGATAGTAGCGACGGCGGTGACGGCGAGCGGAATGAAAAGTGAAGCTCGTAACGGTGCCTCGCGACTCCATTGAAATCTGGCTTCGTTTCCAGACCTGTATGTAAGACCGTGCCCCAGCTTGATCAGGCAAATTAAGGCAAATTTAAGTAAGGCCTTCGTACTACAAGGTGATCAGGCGCAGATCAAATATCAGGCCAGCCTGACAATATTTCTACTCGGGTAAAAGACCGGTTTATTCAGTTGACCGATCTGTTGGTCTTTTCGAACCTGACATGGCTATTGGGTTTTTTAAATTAACCGAATCATCACATATGTTCAATGACTGATCGAACCTTTTCCATTGATGCACAATGCAATTGCAATGTTTCTAACGATCGTATATGCGCATGTATGTGGTGATCGCGGCATTGCACAACATGTAAATTCATCTTCTGAAGCGCGTGCCTCCGAGGCTTATCGTGCCGCAGCGACGTTTTTTCTTCCCCCCCCCCCCCCCCCCGTCATTCCATTCCATATCGTATTCCACGCGAATTGATTCGACAAAGTCACATGGCTGCGTAATCGGAGATACCGATAAAGTTTCGGAGTACTCTGTACGCTCCTCCGATCGTTTGTCGAATTGTACAAACACGCCTGGTGTACAAGCCCGAGGATCTTTTCTTTTCAACTCTTCCGACTGTTTTTTTTCTTCTTCAATCCTTTGCTCGCAGAGCGATATCCTCTGGGAAAATAATCTTTCGGAAAGCGAACAAGTGTTGGCAGGTACTGAGGTAGAAGACCCCGTTGAAAGAAATCATCGAGTGGAATGCGCGTTTGAATTTGGCCAAATCCCGAGTTGGATAGGTGGTAGGTGGTTTCGAGTCTCGCCTATCGAAACGCCCGGCTGGCAACGTGTATAATTAATACCCTCGGTTTCGCGGCATCCGCGGGCTTTCATTATGACGGGGAATAAATTTGGCTCGCTCGTTCTACAATACCAGCGAATGGACAGATAGATGGTATTAATGATAAGTACGTAATCCCGTTGTTTCTATTATTTAAACGATCAAATTATTATCAGCCCGTGGCATTTCTGGGTTTCTTTTTCCTCGTACACACGATCGCGGTGTGGATTTTCGTTGTTGAGGATTGAACGCACTCCAATAGGCAACTTTACGGTATTTTTGCCTTCAAACGTAATTGTTGATGTGTAATTTACAGGCCAAAGTTTATTAAAAATTAATTACTGATTTGTAAAATTTTCGAGCATAAACAAATGTTTTTACAATGCAAGTTTACTCACATTTTTTTCACGTGACGATCGAGAGAGATTTTCGTGCTCGAAGACGAGACTTTTCGGGGCAATTTATTATTGGCCGGAAAGATGGTGAATGTGTTTATTTTTGAACTCGTTTCTGAAATAATAAACGAATATATATATATATACTCGAATATATATAACGAATATAATATATAAACTAATATATTATATATATATATATATATATATATTAGTGTTAATAGTGTTAATATATTAGTTAGTAATATATTAATTAATATAATTAATAATATATAATAGTAATAATTAGTAATATAATATATTACTATTATATATTATATTATATATAATATATATAATAGTAATATATTATATTAGTAATATATTAATACTATTAATACTAATATATATATAACGAATATATATAATATAATGTGTTTATTTTTGAACTCGTTTCTGAAATAATAAACGAATATATATATACTATTCCAAAAAATTAAACGAACAGAAAATGCCTTCAATTCTTTAAGTGTTTATCTATGTGAAAAATGGTCACATCGAGATGAAAAAAAAAACATTTTGAAGCTTCAAGTTTCTAGTTTCGAGATCTTTTGACAGAAGATTTCTGTGAGCTACGGTTATCGCGCAATCATAAAAAAAATAGCGGGAGAAAATAGCTAGTTTCAAAATAAACAGTTTTTTATAAACCTAATAACCTTCGCAGAAAATATCGAGAATTAATCGCATACATGTTCTCAGATCGATTAGTGAACACACCTTCGGGGTATTAACTTTTAATTAATGCAATTGAAGATGAGTGAAATTATGGTGCGCAAAGGCCGAATCGTGTCAAAAATAAGTCAGTATTGTTTCCTGAAATGCGTTAGAAATTTAAAAAAAATGAAATACTTTCGAATTTGTTTGTTCGTAAATTTGACAAGCATCTAGTGCAAAGTTGTGGAAAAAATCGAAGGAAATTGCTCTTTTCATTTTAATGGTGATTACACGTTGTTCAGGAACAATACACTTGTGCCTTTAATTGTTTCGTAAAACTTTGATCAATCGGTCCCGACAAACGGTTCGATAGATCAATTTTAAATATTACAGGGCTATTGGAAGTACATTAAGCTGAAAAAATACCTGACAACATTAATCTTTCCATCAATATCAATAATGGATAGTAATATATTACTTTCCATTTGTAAAGGAATCGTAGATTTACTGAAAAACCAGATAATGCCATTTTTTTTGTAATTTTTTCAAATGCGCGTGAAATTTTTTTTTTCAAAAATCAACCCAAGGTTTTTGTACGAAGTTTATTCAAGTATTCAAAGCTGCCCTTCAATTAGCTGTGCGATCATTAGTTGCTGAGATATCAACGATCAAAGATAAAAGGATCTTTTTTCATACATAATCAGATATCTCAGCAAAAAATTGACGCAGAGAGACCAAAAAAATATCAAATTCAAGCGGAATAAACAAGCTAACTGACATATACATGGATTTCGTTGAAAAAAAATCCCGACCCTTGAAAAAAAACACCAACAAATTGGAATAATTTTTTCTCCTGCTATTTCGTATGATTGTGCAATAAATTAAAAATTAAATGCTTTTCTTCTCATATCTCGACACAACGATTTTTCACATGGATACAGCGCTTCAAAAATACTTCAAAAATACTTCAAAAATTGGAGAAATGTTCTGTCCCTTAAATTTTTTGACTAGTATACATGTAATTAATAATTCAACGAATTATCGAATCTTACGAGTACGAACGTTGGATTTGCAGAAAATGTTGGGTCTCCATTAACGTATTCGAGGGTGAATTTATTTTTCGTATTTCCGTCGAGAACATTGTAAGACGGGTTTGTACGGTTGTCCATTGGGAGAGTCTCTCTTTGCCAGGTCGATTCGAAGTTTAGTCTCACGAATTTAGCCTTTCGTCGTAAATATTAGCGGCGTTGCCAGAAGCCTCGTGAAAGACGACATTGTGTTCGACGTGGACGAGAGGAGCGCGACCTCGTTAAACGAACGCATACATATTTACGTTACGTGTATATGGAGCTAATTGTGCTCCGAGCGAGTGCGTGGTAATTCCAAGACTGTGAGGAAAAGACGATGTATCGTAGTAACAAAACCACGCGGGCGCAAAAAACTGTGACGTCGACAGGCGAAATATAATTCACTCGACGTAGCCGCGCTAGTTCGTTAATGATATAACGATGAGGAGGAGTTTATTCAGTTTCAAGTAGATTAACGAGCGCGCAAAAAACTAATTTATTCCCGTCCAACGTAATTTATTCGAACGAAATCGAAGTGTGGCGTCACTAAAAAAAAAACTTTTGTCGAAATAAACTAATTGCGTGTAGCTGGCTCTTTTTTTTCTCAAATCAACTGAAATTTGCGTAAAATCAGTATTTTTATAACTCGATTCTACTATTCCGGAGATGAATGTCGAATATATTTATTTAATTCAAGATGTATTCAATTCCGTTGAGTACTGGTACATTTATGCGCTTCCAATGATTTTGGCTTTTGTCATTATTTTCTCTGAAAAATATTGAGCCGTATAGACTAAACAGGTATATTTAGAATTTTGTGATTTGAATTAACTGGCAAATTGTTAGACGCAGTAGTACGCTCTATGGCCGGGGTGTGGCGCAGGGCCCGAGGCTTCTCACGCAAGCGACCGGTAGTCCGAGCGAGCGTATGACCGAGTCCGCAAAGCGTATTTTGCGCAGTTTCGCTCCTCGTCGATCAAGCGTATTCCGAGAGACATGGCAGTTGCACGTTTTGTGATGGCCATGCAAGAGGAACGTCCTCTCGTCATATACCGAAATGGTCATAATACACAATATTTTCTAGCATTTTGTTCACCAATGAGAATTCTTAACAGCACGGGATCAACATGTACTGTATATGAGAAAATACAGTAAATTTCCTAGCTGCAATTCAAACTACTAGTAATTGAAATAAAATTGTTCATTCGTTCGAAATAACAATATATTCGAATCAAAGACACATTGACAGCTAGCAAATGAAGATATTTTTTATTCAGATATATCTCATATGCGTTCGAATGAACAATGTATTTCCATCGACTAGGTATTTATTAAATTATCCATACCAAGGGACGTTTGAAGCAAATAAAAGATTATATTTGAAACGAACAGAAGAAAAATCATTCGTCTTTTAAATAGATCCCAATTGAATAAAATAAACGTTTTTAGCGGTATTTGCAGTAACGAAATCTTCAGTTCATTTGTCGCTCGATTATATTTCAAGTCGCTTTGCCGGATCAGCTTAACCGATCGTAACTATTTTATCGTCGATGAAAACAGTTTTTTTCTTTTTTCCGTCATTCCTTCGGATAGATAAAAATGAGGTTATGATACGATCGAGGAAAATCTTTCTCGTTTGTGCCGGTCACCATGGAAAACTTTTAATCCCATTTCTTTCCTTCGAGTTATCTTTCTATCTTCGAGTTCTCGCTTCTTCTTGCGGGTTTTCTCGACGGTGCGAGGATGAGCATTGCGATAAGGAAGGAGGATCAGCGAAGAAGAGAGCGAGAAAGAGAGAGAGAGAAACGATGCTGCTCCACGTTGGCAGACACGAAAAACATAGAGGCAGCAGCTGCCTCGGCTCTGCACCTGTCGCGTCTGTTAGTCACGACCAAAATACGGGTTTGGGTCTCGAGGAAAATCGACTGCCAGAGCGTCAACGCGGAGGAGCCATGCGTAGCGGGAACGAAGCAATCTATCCATGTGTCTTCCGAAGACCGACCAAAAATTACACACTTTTTTTTCCCGAAAAATCGTTTTTTCGATTTTCTCTCTCGAATTGGCAATCGAGCACTTTATGGTCAACTACGAGTTGTTCGCAATTCCGAGTCTTTCCCAAGTATAGAAAAAGACTTTTAGTGTTTGCCTCGGTCGGCAGTGCTCGGGTGGTCTTTTCCGTCTGCGGAATATACGAACAAGTGAGTCTATTACTTCCGGACGAATGTCGTTAATATCGAGCTCGTTCGACTTCGTGAGCGATTCTCCGACATCCGGCTGGGAAAGAAACGAAATTGAAGTAAAATGTCAGGGCAAGATTGAGCGAGAGAGAAAGCGAGCACAGAAAGAGCCTCGTTCTATTGCAGCATTCAAACGGACAGACGGGCAGCCAGGCGGACAGCGATCTCGGCAGGTTGTGTGGGTCTATTGGACTTCCTTATACAGATATGAGGCCATGGCAGTGTTTGTTGTATCTCGATGTATCTCGATGAGATTGTCGGTGAGCCTGGAATCGTCTTTCTCGCATTTGAGCCTGCTCTTTGAGGAAGTTTCCATTCGGTCTCTTCTTTCCCTCCAGTCTTCCATCATCTCTTGATTCGGTGGCTTGACCAAATATTCCTCATTTATTGGCGATCTCTGCTATGATCGACGATGTGGATGCAGATGATGCAACGCAGCAGGAAGGATCTCTCGTTGCTGCTGAAGGTAGATGGGTTTTTAGTGGGACTGCCGGCCGATAAAAACGGTGAACGTTCTCTCCCAGGCTGGTGGTAGCATTGATTCGTGCAGGTGGAGCGAGCGTATGACAAATGTGTGTTGGCGCATACATCTGGTGTGGAACTTGGGCGGGATTCTGAGTGGCGGTGGGGGGCGGGCGCGGATGGCATTCCGTGGTCAGTATCGGTATGTGCACCCCACCACGTGTCATCGATCTTTGGCTCCTCGAACTATCTCGAATGCGAGATCTGTATCGAGCGGTAGCAGAAATCCTCCCCTGCAGCCCCGACCTGCGAGACCTCTCTGCACCCCCCCACTTTTATTAGTTACGTATACAGCTGAAGAGGTCGCGAGCCTCGCACATTCCGATGCCTCGTCTTTTACGCTCACCCGATTCTCGATATCGCCGCACGATTCATTCGTGTACAGTTCCGAACATAAAAAAAACTAGCCTATAGTTTTTCTTCTTTCGTCGTATGCTCCACTCGACACGCTTTCAGCTGGAAGCGTATTTTTAGAGCTCGGACACGTGGTGCGAGTGTGTGGCTCGTATATTATATTATTACTGGCGGGTCTACTATACGGGCCTGAGAACGCGAAGACTCGCTGCGCGTATACCGATCGCTTCTTCGTTGCTGGAGTGAAAGCGCCCTCCACCGATGTGTGTTGCTCAACGTAGTCGCGGCTGTGCGGTAAAAAAATATATACACGGAAGATAGAATCGTATGACCGAGACTGGGTCGACCGGCTGCTTCGTATGGACTCGTATGTGTGTGTGCAACAGCCGCGTACGCGTGTTCGTGGATATAAATCGGCACTGCGGACGAAATTGAACATCACGGAAGGTGGAACAGCGTACTAACTCCTCAACGGAGGTCATTAAATTATTTTCGTCAAACCTGCGGCAATGTTTCGATTTTTTGCCTCCTTTTTTTTCTTGGTTGCCGAATTTTTACTGATCTTTGTACGATCAGTTTGTACTTTTTCATTTTATTATTACAAGCTTTTATTTAACCCCTAATAGTCACACGGGGTAAAATACACCCCAGCCCATTTTCAACCTCGGATTCCGGTCCGAAATTTTTCGAAAATGGGCCTAGTATTGACATCTACAGGCTATTTGAACCTTCAAGAAGGGCGCCGAGTCGGTCCTATTTGAAAGGGCCCGTTAGTATTGTTTGAACAGCTGATTGAAGCGGAGTGTGCGAAAATCTGGGGTACGCCACACCCCATGTGACTACTGTGCTAAAAAAATTGTTATTGGAGCGAGTTTTTTTTGTGAATATTTTGTGTCAATTTACCGCAGTAAGTAACTAAAAAAATGTTTGTAATGTTTTTATATTTTTTTTCTCAAAAAATCGGCGAACGAACCGCTGGCCGATGCGATATTTCTTTGGTATTCTCGACCAAGCCGCGGTAAACGCGAGAATACTATTGAAATGTCTCAACAATCGAAACAATCGGCTTGAGAAAGTAACCATGGAGCAATGTTTAAAATCGCTGTATATGGACCTGATAAAACCGCACTTGCAAGAACGGTGCACCATGAGCTCACTCCAAAATTATTTAAAAACCGGTATTAATGCCATTTTAAATGTTCGGGAAGCGAGAAACACTGATAACAAGCGTCCCAGATTGGATAAACAATCGAGATGTACTTTATGTCCCCGAGGGAGCGACAGAAAAAGTTGTATGCAATGCCCATCGTGCGAACGAGCTATGTGCGACAGGCATAGGGCATACATTTGCATTGATTGCGGGATGGGCATCGAGTGAAAAAAAATAACTATAAAATAAGTTTAAGAACACTTGTAGTTACCATGTAAATTTTTTTGAATTTTTTTTGAAATTTTTTTGATAATAAAATATCAATAAATTGAATAAAATTGGAGTATAATTTTCTTCAGAAAAGTCCGCGCTTCAGATGTTTAAATAAATATACTTTTTGAAGCGGACGATTATTCCACCTTCCTTACCTTAAAACATGATCTTTCAGGTATATCAAATGATTTTTTTTTTTTTTTACCAAAAATTAAGAAAGTTATACGAATTTTTGTAAAAACAGTCATTTTTTCCGAATTTTTTTTTTCAATCATTTTTTTTTATTAGAAAAAAAGAAACGATTAGAAAATAATTTATGCAGTATTGCAAAAAAAGGTTGAAAATAGACTGTAGAATTTTTTTAAACCTTTTTTTTGCAATTTTTGCATGATTTTTTCACTCGTCAAAGTGGGTGGGGTGTAATACACCCCGTGTGACTATAAGGTTATTTTTAGAAGGTGTGACTATAGGGGGTTAACTTGATTTGGTGTGAGATGCAAACTGGAAAATCGATATTTTACTTCCCAAATACGTAGAGCTCTGAAATATTGCAAACATGCATGTAAGAGGTGACAATGCATGATTCAATTTAAAAAAAAATTGTTCAAAAAAATTAATAACTTTACTTCCTGTGAGATGCAAAACGGAAAATCAATATTTCACTCACTTGCCGACTAATTAGAGCTCTGAAATTTTGCAAGCATGGATCGAAGAGCTGACAATGCATGATTCAACGTACGAAAAAGAATCCATAAAAAATATCTCCAATAGATCTATATTACGGTGTTATTAACACCTTTAATAACACTAAATTCACAATATAAATCATTCCTTTTCTTTAAATAAGATAATTTTTTTAATTGGTAAAAAAAATGAAGAAAAATTATCACTCTTTGCAACAATTTCAGAGCTCTAGTAAAATCAATTAAAGACTAAAAAGTAGAAAATAATTCATATGTCGAATTCATTTTTTCAAACAAGCTCTTATTTAATGTACTAAAAAATAGATTTTTTTTTTTCACCAAGTCACCTGTACACAATATTTTTTTTTCACCAAGTCACCTGTACATCGGACGCTCAAAACGTTGACATATTCTTTAATTTACATAAATACGTTAACGTATGGACTGTATTTAATTTCCTGTAAAACAACCTTAGATTTCTTAACCAAAAATCCTGAAACTGAGTATAAATGTGTGATAATAGTTTCTCTAATTACTATTGTACCAAATTAAATACGATAAATGAAACTGAATTTATCGAATTTATTTAAGCTTTTATTTACAGTCATATATAGGTAACATGGTAAAAAAAAATTCTCCTTTTTGATACATTAAATAAAAGCTTCTTTTAAAAAAATCATAGATGCAAACGTTCGTCGAAGCTCGAACTCTTTTGCAAATATCTATTTGTATTGAATTGAATTTTCACTAATGTGTATTTACTACTAAATGAGAATACCATAGAAAAGAACAGTAATGGGTAATAGAAATGAGGAGAGTACGGTACATAAGTGGCGATTTTGACTAGTGACAAAATAAAACATGAAAAATTCGGAATGACGAGACGACAAAGGATAAAGAGATGATGGAAGAAAAAAAAGCGTCACTTGGCTCTCGACGGCCTCGTTACTTTATATTCCGCATAATGCCGGCGGACTGGCTACGTGTGAATGTATTAATAGCGCGAAATGGCTAGCATCGTTTATTCGGTACTCCGCGCGGATAAAGGAAGGCGAAGAATGTACGAGCATCTCGCGCCGCTTAATATTTCCTTTGAATAGCGTACCACGGCACTGGTACTCTGCTCCTCCATCGTTGCTATTTAGGCTATCGAAAGACTCGAACGGCACGAAAAAAAGCCGTCCACGTCGCAATAGCTCGAACAATTTATACGAGTACTTTTTGTACAACGCATGACGTCGCCCACGCTCCTCTCCCTCGTTTTCTTTCGTCGTTCCAACCCTCTGCATTCCTAGTTTCGATGCGCGATTGCGTCATTTTATGATTCCCTCGCTGGCTCTCCAAGCGAGGAGGGGAATACGTAACCGAGGAACGAGCGGAGACGAGTAATATCCAGGAAACCCGACCTCGAAACGTGATTCTTGAAAATAAGTCTCGTGACTCACGCACCGCTGCCTCCATACACACTGTGGCATTGAATAAAGTCACTGTGCTTCGGATCGAAAGCTGTAAGAGAATAAATATCAAAATGCGAACAAGTACGAAGTCGTGGACTGGAAAGGGGATGGGACATTCATGAATTTATCGTCCGAATTGATGGTTTATTCTTCATACCGATTCTCAATTAATTCGTTGTTCAATTTTATCCCACTTTTCAATTCATTGATGACGCTTGTTTGTTTGCGTTTTTTTTTTGGGTTTGTGCAACTATTATTTGGTACAATGCCCGATTAATTAATCGTTCGATTTCAATTTCGTTTCTCAATTGATTAATGGCTCTCTCTTAATCTTGTTCGCGAATTAATCGTGGGCTTCTTTTCAATCGATCCCCATCTTATAAATGTATGTATGTGTGTATATATATATATATATATATATATATATATATATATATATATATACACAGGGTGTCCCATTTTAATCTTACACCTGAATTTTCTCGAAAAATATTGCTCGGACGAAATATTGTGTGGAACAAAACTTCTAGGGATTGAAGGGGGACGTTCGAAAAAAATTTATTTGAGGAGCCAAAATTCAAAATGGCGGCGTTACAAAGGCTGACGTGTCTTTTTCAAACGGAAACATAACTTTTTTTATTGCCAAAAAATTTGTCAGCTGAAAACTAAAAACTTTTGTTGAAAAAATTTTTTGATAAAGTTCATAGTTTTCAAGTGAGAACATCATTTTCAATTATTTCAGATGTATCCAGGATTTGTGTGTGTGTGTGTGTGTGTGTGTGTTTCTACCCATCGTGATCAAAGTTCGTCAAGGATTCAAAGAAACACGTTTTTGGGCCTGAAAATGGCACAAACGCTATTAAAATGGAAAAAAACGATTTTTCATCGATTTTCCTCCAAAATTTTCTCATGAAATATCGTCCAAATTTGAAAACAAAAAAACGAAAAAAAAACAAAATTTTCAACAAAAAAATTTGATTCTTTTTTTGTTCAAGTGGTCATACATTCGAAAATACAACATTGAGCGGCGTGCCGTGAGACATTTAGTCTAATTGTCCCTACCACCGGCATTTGCGTTAGCCAAAGCGTAGGAAGTTGCATGCCTGGATACATCTGAAATAATTGAAAATGATGTTCTCACTTGAAAACTATGAACTTTATCGAAAAAATTTTCAACAAAAGTTTGTAGTTTTCAGCTGACAAATTTTTTGGCAATAAAGAAAAGTTGTTTCCGTTTGAAAAAAAAACATGTCAGCCTTTGTAACGCCGCCATTTTGAATTTTGGCTCCTCAAATAAATTTTTTTCAAACGTCCCCCTTCAATCCCTAGAAGTTTTGTTCCACACAATAGTACGTCCGAGCAATATTTTTCGAGAAAATTCAGGTGTAAGATTAAAATGGGACACCCTGTATATATATATATATATATATATATATATATATATATATATATATATATATATATATATATATATATATATATCGGGTCATCCCATAGATAATGCGGATTTTTAATACTTTTATTTTTTACAATTAACATGAACAAAATGCTTTTTCAATCTAAAGTCCGTGATATATAATGCAATTGATAAATCGCATTATTTGTGACATGGCCCTATATATACATACGTATGTTTCCATTTTATTCGCGGTTCCACTCTGGCTTTTTTTCTGAATTGAACAGGTTGAACATCAATTCGGAGATCGACAGATCTAAGTATTTCACACTGAAGCCTTCCAGTTACTTCTCTAGCTAACTGAATACATACAGATGCCGACGTATACAGGGCCTCCGATTTTAATTGCGCCATGAAAATAATTCTCAAAGTATGCATTGTTTGGAAAAATGTTTTCGGTAAAACGCATTTCCACTTTCGAGGTGTAATGATTTTTTTTTCGATTCAATCAGATGAAAATCAAACTCCAGCAGGAAAATGTAATTTTCAATGACTTGTCAAGGCGCGGCCGCACCTCTCCATGTACGAAGACCAAGAGTGATCCCTCGACTACGCGAATACAAATTTATTCTTCTCTCACTCGGGCCATTGTGGGGACATAAATAATGTATAGGCAAGCACGATGAGTGGCCTAGAGTCAGTTTCACGTGGGAGAGATCGTTCTTTGTGACCAATGTATTTTCCATTCCCGTCATATTTTTCCTCCCTCCGTCGTTGTATCTTTTTACGAAGCTCGTAAATGTTGTCTCCGTGGAGTTCTCCCTCGCCGGGCTCTGGAATAAGTATCTTCATGTCAGTTTCTCACACCCTTGTCGCCGCTGCAAGAGGCAACGTTGGCCTCGCTTTAAGGATATCTCCTCCGAGTCTCGAGCCTTTTCTACGCAATATCGTGCTTGTATCTGCGCTCGATCTTGCCAGCCTGGTCAGCTTCGAATAAATATACGCTTGCGATCGGCGGATGTCGATTGATCGCAAGCCCCTCGTCCTCTCGATTTCGCTCTTCCGAAATCTCCCCGGCTCGAGTCATACAAAATCGGGGCCTGGCCCCAAAAAAAGAGAAAATTTGGTTTAACGGAGTACCTACGAAAAATCGTTAAATTTAATTACTGCAGAATCCAGCTGCGGTGCTTTCGCCGTCTCTGCGTCGGACGATCGGAGAGAGAGAGAGAGAGAGAGAGAGAGAGAGAGAGAGAGAGAGAGGGGTAGAGATGCGGGGGGATATAGACTCTCGGACACCTGTTTGATCTTTGCTTGCAAAAGCAATTTTCTCTTCTCTCTCCAGGGCATATACACAAGCGCACCCTTGATGATGTTCTTGCTCCTATTCAGGTCACGTCTTCTCTCCCTTTAATTTCAAAATTTCATACATAAATATATATGCATACTCTTAGGGTCATTTGATTCTTCAGCCTCCGGTGTTTAGGGATTCGAGATAAATTTGGCGTTATTCAAATATATGGGTGGCACATTTGAAATAAAGACTCCCTCATCTTCTTGCCATCTCGCAAGGTAGGAAAATATTCGCTGGGAGTGCGAATTTCTCCATGATTGAAATAGTCCACCAGCCGAAAACAATTCCCTGCTCGTTAAGTACCACACGTCACATCGAAGGGAAAAAGCAACTCCCTTTATTCTTGCTAGCCGAGTTTGAGTTCGTTTGGATTTTTTTGGGTTCTTCGGTTTATCTTTTCATCAATAAACCCAAGCAACGGGTTTGTTTGGGTTATCTTCTCGAGTTAAAATGATTGTATATACTTAGATACAATTATATAAAAATGATATACAATCATATATATATTTATATATAGGTTTATACATAATTGTATATGACCCTATACATTCGTATGTACAATCCGATATAAATGTACTTTCATCAAATTTGATTTGATAAAATTATACATAGTTCTGTATATAATGATATATGGAGATACTATTTTTATAGGAAGTTTATATAATAAGATATAATATCACATACAGTTATATATAATTCAATATAGTGTTGTATATAATTATATATGTACGTGAAAATTTTATTTACGGTATATACAATTTTATATGACTGTACATGAGTACTTTTATTTTCTTTTAAAATACATATAATCAGAAGATCGTTTATTAAAAGTTAACAAATTATGTATTGATGCAATATATTTACCAAATTTGATTACAATTATTGGATTTCTTACAGAGATATTTTCCAATTCTGATCAGTTGATTAATATTAGTTTTTCCTTGATATTTTACTAACAAAATGTCCTCGCTTTCTTCGACTGGTATAATATGTGTCACAATAGCTTTTTTTCTACATAACAAAACATATCAACGTATTTTACATTGAAACGTTGAATTATAAAGCATAAACCCGAGTAAAAATGAATATATATAAACATATATAATTGTATATTAATTTATCATATACAATTGTATATACTAATATAAAGTTATGTACGATAGTATGTTAGTATATAAAACTGTATACGTTTATATACAAATATATAAAATTCTATCGGGCCAATTTTGTATACAATTGTATATGATTAATTAATATACAATTATATATGTTTATATATAATTTATTTTTACTCGGGTTTTCACCAAACCCAAACGAGCTCATATATGTATCAGTTCTCAGATCCTTCCGCGCAATTCTTTCGTGTGTCGAATTATACGTGTCGTATATCAAGCATGTTTTATCCTGGTGTGTATGTGTGTTTTTTTTCTTCGACACTCGGTATCTTTCTGCCGACGTTTTTTATTCGCGCATCGTTCTTTTGCGCTTTAAAAATGCATTATTTAGCCGGGGGTCTCGAGCTCGTTCGTTTTCGCGATTACCTCTCCGTACGCGAATTCGCGGAAAATTTCATTCCGAAGCCATCGGTTCTCGCATTTTCAGCGATAGGCTGAATTTTGTCGAATTATGGCTGGCACATTACGCGAACGAGATTCAGATGTAATGTTCCCTCTTTGGTGAATTTGCATATCGCGGTCCGGGCTGTACACACCGTGCGCACTGCATGCATAAAATTATCGGGAAGGAAAGCGTGTGGGTAGAGAAACGTATACTAAATATGGAGGGATTTTTAGGTGCCCGACGAAATACGAGTGGCGAAGCCGGTTTTTTTGTCACGACGAAACTCGTTCCTTTTTTCCCTCGCGCGCATTTGTCTCGTCGCTATCCCATCCCGCGCTTCCGCTCCTCCACGCGTTTATCTCCTCTTCGTTTTTACACTGCATATCGCGTTGTTGCGCCCGCTTCTCTCTCTCT